>WOVY01003302.1:0-347500 GCA_013436015.1 Rhipicephalus annulatus | reverse complement strand
TGGATGGATGCCAAAAGTGCTTTCAGTACGCAAAGAATAGTTTCGCATTAAATACAGCTTGTTAGGACAGCATAGATACACCAAATAGTGCCAGGAGACCCAAGAATATACAAGTCACGTGAAACCTGGCGTAGCCAATCAATGGTGTGCGGTAATACATCCTCACGCTGACATCACACCGATCGACCACGCCCATTCTCGAACGTCCGTTCGTTGTAGCCACCACATTGGCAAATACCACTGTTACTTTCATAAACTTGGTACAGTCACCCGCGCAAGGCAGACGAAAAGCCCAACTGTTTTGCCGCTATACTTGGCACTGCATATTCAATGAAACCACTAACAAGTGTAACTGCAGGCACGTTGAGGATACATTTCTCATGCACATGCAAAGTGTGCAAGTTCACCTGCTGGCTTATCCAACTTATCGGCAACATTTGAGCAGGTTATTGATTAACGTTTTCGTAGAGTCGTGAATTTCTCAGGTATTAACTCAGACGAACTTCTTGGTGATGGGTTGCGTTTCCATGATGCTTGCGACATATCCTCATTTGCTATAAGGCGGCAAATGTTTCCTCGTGTTCATAAAATGACAAACGTTTTTGGTGATGCGTTCGAGAAAACTTGTCATTATTTGTATGTTTCTGGTTATTCGAGCATTTATGTACTTCAAAAAAGACACCTAGACGCTCTCAGGTCGTACATATATGATTATTATTTGAGCCTTCAAGTTTGTCTTCGCAGCTGAGTATTCGGGGGTACTTCTTCCTTTTTGTGTCAGTTGTAATATAGAAAGTCGTAAACGCGTCTTCGTTCTAACGCAGCACCAACGCTGGGGCCACCAAGAGGGGTCGAAACATTGATAACGTTAACAAGCTATATTGAAAATTGCGACCTGAGCCAGTTGGTATGGATTCATCTTGATTTTAACAGCGCACTGAAGAACAAGGACTAGAAGAAAAGTAAGGGCACCATTTTGTTGCCATGACTTCAGCACCCGTGTTGTGCCCTTACTTTTCTTCTAGTCCTCGTTCTCCAGTGCGCTGTAAAAATCAAGACTATACTGAAAACCTCAACAAGATAGAGCGGCGCCGGTGACCATGATCTATCGGGCTTTTTGTTATACTTATGAGATGACCACTTGCCGGAATCTGTGGGCGTTTTTTTTTTTCAGACGTGCAGCTTAATCTTGAAGCTTGAATAAAACCGAAATTCGAAAGAGACCTAAATTTTCCAATACCTTCCCGTGAACATTTAACTACAGTCTGTCGTCGTCGACTTCGATATGCTTCTGAGATCTGGGATGTCATTTCGAAATCTAGCATTAACACCTTTGAGCGGGCTCAAGAAGAATTCCTAAGCATATATGTAACCATCACTTAGCTAGAAGTACATCAACATCTCGCTCTAGCTCTGTTTGATTCATTTCGTGGCCATGACTTCACTATGTACTAACAAAATGACGCGTTTCAAGTGTTTCTTTTGAAGATTATTCACGGTTTATTAACCTGCCCCAATTTCTGAGTTGTACTGTTTTTCGAATTCCGCGTAAGGTATCCACAGAGCATAGTCCTTTTCACGTACCTATTTGCCTGTCAATACTGAACCGTCCAAAAGACAGAAAGTATTTATAATACTTACGTTCGTGGTCTTAATGTTTTTGATAACTTGCAATTATTTTCTTCAGAGCTTTATGCTGTTTTAACACAGCATCGCAGACTGTTCTATTCCTCTTCTTATTACTTTGTACTTCGGCTTATCTTTTGCTTTATTGTATGTGAACTTTATTAATTATTACCCTACTACATTTGATCTACATTTCTGTTGAAGTAATGCACATTATACTATCTGTCTTTCCGTTTTTCCTCATGTTTGCTCGTATTTTCTTCGGTAGACACTCATCGCTTTATCGTTTCTGATAACTTTTTATTGCGTGCACCAGCAGCAGATTATCATTGGTGGCTGATTGATTGATTGGCTATTTGATCAATTGACTGATTGTTTGATTTATTGACTGACTGATTAATTTATTGACTGACTGACTGACTGATTGATTGATTGATCGATCGATCGATTGGTTTTTTTTTACCGTTTTTGGTGTCTTGTAAAGCTTGCTTCACCGCAGCTATGTTCTTAATGCAGCAAAGCCATACTTTCGAAAAGAAGATAATGTGTTTTCTCATTCAAGATGGGGGGGGGGGGGGAGGCACATTGTGCATGGTACCTACTACCCAGTGACTATAGGCATTCGCACTGCATGCTTAATTATTGCAAGAGAGAGAGAGGCAGCTTTATTTTCTTAACCAGGCTGTTTGTGGCCTGAGCTTGAGCTGATTGCTTAGCCCTGTTCACTAGCTGTAGCTGGCCTCCGAGATTTGCGTTGTTAGTTGACCTTTAAATCTACGTGCGTCTAATGAACGTTATCCGCAGTATTTCAGCGCATACCCTTGGTAAGTGCAATCACCTAAGCAACTCTGGCGACGAACAGTCTGCCACAATTTGAAGGTATACCTAGTGCGAAACGAACCTTGCTATTTTGCGTTGTACATCAGCGTTTACAAAAAAAAAAGGTCAGAAGCCATGCCGAATAAGGAAAAATGGCATGTAGTACAATCATGAGCACTATGAGAGGAAACACCGAATTCTTGTTCAGTAAATGATTGCTTGTGATCTAGTGATATGAATGGGACGTACTGAATTTATTAAGAAACGCCTTTCCCTTTGTACGTTAGCGTCATGAACACTTTCACGCTTGCCAACCGCGCTTAGCAGATATATGACCTTCAAAGAGTCAGTGTTCCCTCTGATATTGCTCACACCTGCATTTACATTGGCGACGTGTCAGTAACTATGCGAACTGGGGTGCGTCGATTCGCGTGCTTCGAGGCACCCTGATTCGTACGTGCATCGCACTGTTTTAATTAAATATTTAATTATTTATTTGTTGATTTATATCAGGGTTCTGAGTTTTACGTGTAATGATCGTTACAAACTGTTCGGATTTTACTTTAATAAGAGATTAAATGCTGCGGCTGCAGTAAACCAACCGTGCAGCATGGTCATCTGAATCATAACATCTCTGTGTACGCTACCGATCATTCGAGGAAAAAAATTATGGTCGTTGAGGGATAAACGAAGTATGGTATTGATCCGGATTCGGTACGAGAACAAACCTTCAGGTGTCGCCACGTTTCAGCACGAAGGTGACTCCATCTACTGAAGCACTGACACCGCATGGTGTTTTCAAGCTAAAACACTTTTATTTCTGTATATTTGGTGCCCTGCAGTCATGTTTGGTGTTCCGTGTCGTATAGATGTACTGCCCATGACTTGATGGTATATTGATTGATATTTACAGTGTTTTTGGACTCCGCTTTGAAGATTGAAGGTACATTACAATACGTTGAAAAGTGGCAGCTTTTTTGAGGATGTTTGGAAATCACTTGGGAATCTGGGAGAAAAATCACCTCACTGCGGGCCTGCACGAAACTTGCGCCACCAAGATATTTTATACACTAATGCGCTCTTGCCTTCGTATTTAGGCTACATTTTTTTTTCCTCGTGACGATATACCCACAATAATTTTGTGTTTTATTACACTTGGTTTGAATGGCAATCGGCGCTGATAAAGCTATTGTAATATGTTCGAATTCACTAAGTCAGCTTTCCGAATTAATATTACAACTCCAGTACTTTTCTAAAGATTATTGGACACAGAACCATGGTTTACTTATTATTTTTTATTGCTGGTGAAAAGCATACTCTCTACTATAGGGTATTAAAATTGTACCCTAGAAACAAAGACCCCCAAAGAAAAAGTGTGGCTTCTAAGTTTTACACGCTTCGTTTGGAGGCTTCGGAAGCCAGACAACCTAAAATATATTAACCATGTCTTCGTTGATGTTTAGTTTCCTCCTTATCCTTACATATTAAAATGTAATTTGAATCATGGTTGCTTTCTTCATATGTATAAAATACAGATCTATGAGCTATGCTTCATGGTAGGCGCATGGAAGCTGTGTATAATGGTATCAGTACATGCACATACGTTTAGCGCAGCGCTATACCAAGAGTGTAATCTAGAGAAATGTTTGTTCACATATGTATTTTTTATGTTTTGCCAGTAACTGATCACCTTTATTAAAAGTACTCTTAGAAGCTGTATTTGTACACTTTCATTTTCACGAGTGATTTGGTGTTCCGTGAAAACACGCCAGAAAGTGTGGCGCTGGGACAGACCATTTTTCTCATGGTACATTCCTTTCCATGAGCTCTCTTGCAGCAAAGCTGCTTGTTCTTGAAGTAATCCAGATCGTAAGAGAACGGGATATTGTATTTGAGGAGGGAAAAGCAAGGAAATAACTAATGATGAATAAATTGTAGCAATCACAGTAAGAAGGATGATTATTACGTGCCCCTTGCAGCAAATCGTGCCGGTTTAGTCCACGGTGAACTATACTACATTATTTATTAATTTTATGTTAAGGCTCATACTTTCTTGATGTTTACCTGTCGTTGTATATTAACGGAGATTCGGTCGATTCATCGTGCATAATAAACGAGGTTAGGGGTTGCCTTCAGCGAAGCCCTTGTCGGTACGTTTAGACAAGCGTGCCCACAGTTCATGTCGTCGACATTTATGAACCAATCTCGGGCCGCCTTCTAAGTGATCCCACCCTTAGTGTGCCTGGCTGTCCGCTGCTTGAGATACGCCATTGCCCCCTCTCTACCATGCAATCACGTTCATTGGGGCACTGCTATCGATCAGACGGGCATAGTGCGTGACAGGCAAAACCGATGACGGCTGCGGCATTTATCGCTCTTGCCTTTTTTTTTTGCAGTGCTCTGGTCATTAGGTGACGAGACGGTTATTCCGGGCGGCGCCTATTATGCGGGCCAGAGAAGGCACACGCGAAACCGCTAGGATCCTTCCCACTTCCGGTGCTCGATGTTGTCCTTATGTACGGGGACCGCTATGAGGTTTAACTTATCGACACGTACGCATGCCCACAGGGACTGTCTAAGCGCACGCACGGGTATGAAAGTCATAGGCGTCGTCGTTGAAGGCCCGGCCCAGACGCCATCGTCCAATGGCAGGTCGAGCGTGCCAGGAGGCACGCTGGTCTCCGAAGAGGCGGTCCACAACTGCAGCTATTTAGGCATGCTGTTCATCGGCACATAAAGAGACAAACTGCACCACCGGACTACCCTCCCAAATGAGCAACCCCTCTCGCTCTCATCTCCCCCTCCCCTTCCCACAATCTTGCTGTTTCGGACGGTACCGCCTGGACGTGTTCAGCCGAAACAGGACGGGGAATCCCCTCTCCACCCCCCTTCTAACGTTGATGATGGCGGGACACACGGCGTTTGCTGGTCTAGTGTTTTTACGGCGACGCTTTTGCGTTTCGATACTTGCCGCCATACTGGTGCCCCCACCCTCTCTCATCTCGCCCTTACGCTGCCGCAGAAAGCACAGCGCACTACTGACTCCGTGGCCTTTCCCCTTTCCATTGTACGGGCTTCTGTGCGTCTTTCTCGTAGCGCTGACACTGAGGGGGTAGAAAGGGAAAGGGGTTTGCACTGTAAAAGGAACCGGCCTTTGTCGGAGTCAGGCGGCTGGGCATGTCCGGGATTTCCGGTGCCGCCGCCACCGCCCGTGAACGGTGTTGCCTCAGCCACCAAATTAGGGGTCGGCGGCGGCGACGGTGTAGGGGGGGGGGGGTGGAAGCATGCCCCTCCTTTGCGCGTGTCACTGACCCGGTTGCTTGCCGTGAACCAGTCGGGAGGCCACTTTCACCACCATGTACAGGAAAGACGAGAACGTAAAGAGTCACGCGAAAGACGACGACGCCGCCGAAGCAGCGGCGGTTGTTGAACGGCGCCCTCGAGTTTAAGGTCTGTGGATGTTGAGAAGGGAGACGGAAGAGCAAGTCAAGCTACCTACGTGCGTGCAAGCATCGCGCTACCCTTTCCATCCACAGTGCACGAGCGCTGTACACAACGGCGCACGTCCGAACGCCAGATGCTCGCTTCTCAGACCCTGACTGGCAGTCGACAACCAGCGAGCTTCCAGGAGCCAGCGGAGCGTGAAGACCAAAAATGTGCAGAAAATCAGTTCCCCTCGCAACGCCGACATATGCGCCTTGTTTTTATCTTTGTTTCATGGTACTCGCCTCGATTATTCACAAGCGCACGCTTTCGGATGCTTCCGGATGACGGGGTGGTCGGATTGCACACAGCTGCCCTGTTATCTCATTGTACGTTTGTTGCTTAGCTGTTAGTTTTTCTTCAGTCGCCAAGCCCTATGATACGTGGTAGTTACTGTTAGTCAAATGCCGCACTTGCCTGAACGGTGTTGTCGCCTTCGCTGGATCTATTTTTGCGGGACTGGGTGGATGACGTGTTTGGAGAGGTCGACGCGATTCAAGGGTGCGGTATGCGATACGAGGAGCGTACGCAGACGCACTCATCCGGATGCGATTTGCGTCGTCCCCGCGCATGCGCTCGAGGTCCCGAAATAGAAGCGGGTGGCCGCGTTTCCCAGTTCGCTTCGTGACGCGCGCTGTATATTTCAAATCATTGCCGGCACGACCAGAAACGCATACGTCTGAGCACGATTAGCGCTCGGCAACATACACGGGCACCTGTTTGTTACGAACAGCGGGCGGATGTTGATCGATGTACTATTTTTTTTTTCCGAGAATACGGGAGTCTGGTTATGTACAACAGGATGTGGGAACGTGCCTCTTCTATCAAGTATTCACGTAAAAATAGAGAGAGAGAGAACAGAACAAAGTCATTAGACTGTCTAGACAGGTTAACAACGAGTGGGAAAGAAGCGCGATTTCATCTTTTGTTCCTGTGCCTTTTTTTTTAGATTCTGGGTAAAGGCACACGTGTGGTGCAGGCAGCCGTACATGTGTATGGCGTGCGGCGTCTAAACACTACGCACTAGCGACTCCATTCTGAGGAGGACATGGAAGCCAATGAGCTTGATTGGTCAGCTCTGTACTATCTTGCGCTTTTTGTACTTTTTTGCATGCATGCTCGGCAAAATCAGTGACCGCCTTTTAGGAGGAATTCCGTTCAACGCCACAGGTTCTTGTGGTACTGTCCCCATTTTTCTTCGTCCATGTGTTGCACTGCAACGCTCGTATGTGTTAGTGCTGTACATAGAGGTTAAAGTGATACTGTATTCCTGTCATGAAATGGGCTAAATAATGATCGAAATTGTCTAGAAGCACTGGTGTGCTACTTATAGTTCTTCAAAACGAAGTTGCTAACTTGCATTGAGTTTGCCGGGCCCACCAATCAACTAATGTTGTTTGCATCGGTACTGTGCTGTTTTGTTGAGTTTACGCTGACTCCGAACTTCCCATGATGAAAAGGCAGCAAGGGCACAGTTTTGCAGTACGTTGCATTCTTGTGTAAGACGCCTGCAAGTTTTACGCATGAGGACGTATTATGCATTACCATAGCTTGCGCAGTCGTGGAACTGTCGACAAACACATGTTGAGGACCATTGGTTTCTGAACCGCTTGAGCAAAACGAATTACACGTGTCTATGCACTCGTGTGTACTGGCGCTGAGGCCGTTATATTAACTCTGATATTTTCAAGAAAGCGACTTAAGTTCTGAGCACAGATACATAAGACAGAAGAAGACCGCGAATTGCAGACAGTGACAGATATGAGGCAATGCAAAGGAAACATTAACATCCAATAAATGTTTGTTTCGGGTGGTACAGACCTACACATTGATGATTTAGAATATAAAGGGTCTGTCCCGAAAGTTCCTGGAATTTCAGTCTTATAAATCATTTATGAATTCATTGCTGGTTTACAATCTTCTCACAACTTTTCAAGGTACTGTCCCTCTGGTTCAATACACCGTTGTCAACGCCTCAACCAATAACTGAAAGCACAATGGAAGCCATCAACTGGAACTTGCTCCCGTGAGGTCATCGTGTAGCGGCTGCCTTTTTGATGGAGGTGAAAATGATGTATGCCCGTGTGCTCAGATTCGTGTGCACGTTAAAAAACCCCAGGTGGTCGAAATTTCCGGTGCCCTCCACTACGACGTCTCTCATAATCATATATGGTGATTTTGGGATATTAAACCTCACATATCACCACACATCATCATTGGTGAGGTCATCGCGGATGCTTTCATCCATGGTCTCCAGCCTCACATTCCGACTTCTTTTCAGCGTTATTTTGATAACTAGGAACAACAAGAAATCTGGTGGTGCCAGATGGAGACTCTTCCGTCGTACAATGTGGTGGACCCATTAGAGCTAGCAACCTATGGAAAATGATTGTCGTGCGATTCCTCGTTCATGTCGCTCGATCGTCAGGACTTTTGGCATAATTTTGGCACAGTCTTTTCTCATTTAATGATATGAAGTCAAAACACGATGAATGGTTGTCTTGGGTATTCCACACTTCTAGGAAATGATCCATACAGCTAATCACCGGCCCTTATCCAAAACTTTATGGACAAAACGCGTTCAATTGTTCATTTGTAATTTCGACGGGCGTCCCGAGCTGTCGTCGTCGATGACAGGCCCCTCCGTGACCTTCCTGGAACCTCGTGTGCATTATTAAAGTTTGGTTTTGTTTCATAACGCCGTAACCACGGTTTTCTGAAACATTTCGAGCACCTCCGCCCTGTTCTTATTCAGTTTCACTTAAAACTTGATTGCATAACGTTATTTGGAAACTGGTCCTTTATTCTCTCCCGACGAGGGTGCAGTCATGAATAGATCAATGTTTAGTGATAGTTTTCTCAGTTGTTACGATTTCTCGTGACTCACTCAATTCTCTGCACGAAGCATAACCCTCTTCGGCAACTGCATGCTCGTAGGCAACTGAAACCGGTATTCTTGTGAAGCTTATATCCTCCTAACTTATAGATAACTTCCCGTAGCGTCGCCGCGCCAAGCGGCGTTGCTGACTATCGAAAAAATTCCCTGAACTTCTGGGACAGACCCTGCATGGGCATGTAATAGAGCCATGAATATGTAAAAAGCTATCCAAAACCAGTCAGAGGAAACGCGAGTTCTTACAAGATAACCCGGCTAATAGTGTTCTGACACATTGGTTACCCAACCTTCCTACCATTTCGGCTTCCTTTGTACCACCCAAGCTGACTTCGAGTAGGTTGTGCAAACATGAAAAAATAATAATGTTCAATATTTTACAACCTATAACAACGATATATTTGTAAGCCACGCCGTAATTGAGGGCTTCGAAAATTTTGACCTTCTGGTGTTTTTTTTTAACGAGCGCAGTACGCGGGCCTCTCACATTTCGCGAATATCGAAATGCGACCGGCATGGCCTGGTTCGAACCCACGACCTTCACACTAGAAAACGCGCATCGTAAACACTGTGCCACCGCGGCAGATATAGAAAAAAATAAAATAAATGAAAACGTGGCATGTAAGGTAAACGGAGTTTACTTCGCATAAGTACCGAAAGTATGCTGACGATTGCTTTTCCTTTAATGCGAAGCGTCTTATGGTCGAGCTCGATCACGTGTGCGGCGTGACCTCCCTTACTTCGCATGCCCTCCTCTCCCTCTTTCTCTTCTCCTGCGCTTCCCTCTCTCTCTAGGCTCCTAACTCCGATGCAGGCCGTGTCTGCAAGCCAGTTTCTTGATTGAAAAAGAAAAAGAAAACTGACTGCACAATTGTTCAATGGACACCCTGTATATATAAGTACTGGATCCTGACCTACAACGTAGTGCTGGTCGGAGATTTCTCCTGTGCGTTGTCGAGCAATAAACATTCGCAGTGTGCGTTTCAACTAAAAGCCGACTGTGGGTATCTTTGTCCAATCGGAGTATTTTTGTCTCTCATTGCCCATTAGCAGCGCGTTCCAGTAGTAAACACCCGTCTATTACTGCGTGCACTGCGCCTCCCTAGGTGCCCCGCCGCGGTGGTCTAGTGGCTAAGGCACTCGGCTGCTGACCCGCAGGTCATGGGTTCGATTCCCGGCTGCGGCGGCTGCATTTCCGATGGAGGCAGAAATGTTGTAGGCCCGTGTACTCAGATTTGGGTGCACGTTAAAGAACCCCAGGTGGTCAAAATTTCCGGAGCCCTCCACTACGGCGTCTCTCATAATCAAATGGTGGTTTTGGGACGTAAAACCCTACATATCAATCAATCATGCGCCTCCCTAGGTTTCTCTCCTGCGCCACGGCACGCTTAGCTCCAGCGTCAATGCCACCGCAAGTGTAAGCATTAGCGCTCACTGCTTCGCATCTACACATGATTCTCTTTAATGGGAGATCATGTAGTATTTTTTGCACGCTCTCTCTACTTCTACAACGCTCTTTTGTTTGGCCTTGTTGAGCTGCTTTCTGGTTTCGCAAATGGTCCCGGCCAATGGCTGGGGGTACGAACAGGGGCAGATGTTAAAGCTTTCTACCCTGTAATTTCTTACGGACACGAATAAAAGTCAGTTCTCTCTCTCTCTCTCTCTTTTATAGTGTAGGGTGCTCACTTCTGCCTCTCGAGATCTTTCATTTTGGCAAAGTGCAGGCAGTCGTGTAGCCGGGAAGGCAGCACGCTGGTCTTTTGCCTCCCCGTCCTCCCGATTTTTTTACGCCATGGCATACATAACGTAGATTGACAATTTCACTGCCTGGCCTCCACTTTAGATCAAGAACCTGCCACCCCCCCCCCCTCATCCCGCCCCACGGAAAAAAAAATTTCTGCATTCACCCCTGGCTGCAAGTAGGGCGGGTTGGTCCAGCAGAATGATGACAGTGATGCACAAATAAGGACATGAAAGAAATAAGGAGACGGCACAATTGTTTACTAGAAAACCATATTTTATTCATAAACAGATGTAAAGTGCTTTTATAAGCAATGTAATCTCACTATTTATCAAACCAAACGCACACACCAAACGTACAATACTTGCGCAAGAAAGCACAGACTACATTTGGGACACTTTAACTACCAGCAAAGAGCAACAAAATCACAAGAAAATCTTTCTCCTTTCCAGTCAGGTTAGGCTATAGTTCAGATGTGCCATTCGTGTTTTGGGGCATTTTATCAGTGTTTCGGGCACATTGAGCGAACGCATGAACACGCGAACATGCTGCAAGGCTGCTGCTTTGCTTAACAAACAAGCACGAGGAGAAGCTTACTTTATGCAGTTGTAGCGCGAAAATCAGTTGGCGAGTGTGGCGTCCAAATTTAAACGAAGACAAGAAGCAGAATTTCAGAAAATCTTATACTGATGGTATCAAAGAAGCGCACACTGAAGAATCCCAAGTGCTTAAATTATTTGTAAATCCTCTCTGAGACGTGTTTCATTAATCAGGTCGCTGTCTTGGCCGGTAAACCTTCGAAAATGGAACTAATTCCGCTTCTTATGCGACCTCATTCAGAATTTTAGGCTTAATACTATCCCGTTATGAAGTTTCAGCCTACTACATAAAGCTCAATTAGGTAACAACTGCTATTGAAAAAAAAACGACGCCTTAAATTCTAATACGGGCCCAGAAAAAGACAGAATAATTACTGGTGACGAAAAGTAACTTCCTTTAAAATGTAGTCGTGCGTTCACACCATAACCAGTCTTCAATGAAACGGCTTAATGAAAGAATTCTAGGAACCCTGCAGGTAATTTTGCTCGAATCAAGCATTTGCTGCAAGCAGAGTGACGTGGCAACGTGTAGTTTCATAACTACGTCTCACACGCACGACTCGGTCTGCCGGTGCCGAGTGGCGTGAAATTTATGCACTCGTGGCTTTGCAGTTTTATATCTCTGTCGAGCCGCAGGGACGCTCGCGATTTGGTTATTCGCGATCAGCGGCGCTGAAACACCGCGTGAATAAAGTCGCGCAGAGCTCGGACCGTATATGGTCTGCTGCTTATCCGGCTATAACATTTGATACATTGAGCATTAAGCCTGTTCCAATTACTCGTTATAGCTTCGTCAGCATATACGCGTGTGCAGTACGTACGCACGCATGTGTGAACTTTTTGATGTGATAGTCGTAGTATGTTAGCGTCGTGTAGATACAATCTTTGACTTGCCTTTAAACTTTGCAATCGCTCCTTCGCAGTGCGCTACTAATATTACTACTACTATTATTATTACTACTAATATTACTAATATTATTTTACGGGGATTAACGTCCCAAAACCATAATATGATTATAAGAGACGCCGTAGTAGAAGGCTTCGTAAATGTAGGCCACTTTCATTCATATTTGTAGCGCAAAAAGGAAAAAGATGGAGACAGAGAAGGGGCACATAAACAGGACGAGCGCTAGACCTCAACTGATTTTTCATTGAATAAAAAAGACACCGTCAGAAATGAGTGCGCACAGTCATACTTTGAGGAACTCTCTGATGGGTGTGACGTTACGTGTGACCACCCTGCATGCGAAATATTTACTTTCAAATACTCAATCTCTTTACTGGATAAGGCAACCTTTGTTTGAACGGTACTTGTGGGCGTGAAAAGGACTTCGCGCTTGCTGGTATTTCTCGCCAAGCCACCTACGGGGCTGAATTTCTGTGGAAGGCGTACCTGCTGGTGTTTTGTGCGTGGCAAAGGTAGCGCCAGAAAGAAAAGACAATCGTGGGAAAAAGTAGAGTACCTTTTATGTAGAACCACTTCCCCAGGATGTGGAATAACTACTCAGACATCGTTCGAAATTCGCGAGTGAGCCAATGGAATTGCCCGAAGAAATGCTGTCGCAATAGTCAGGAAGGCCTAGCAGTTTGTGCAAATAAGATAAGGTTAGATGTATAGCCGACTGTTTGAATTCTAGGTCTGGAAGCAAGAAGAGAAAGCAGTCCCAGGTGCGTAGGTGTGCTTATTGTTTGCGAGAAAGTAATCTTGCTCTGTCGATAGGCGACGTTCGTGGTTACATCTATGTCAGTGTACGGTGAAAAAACAAGAGAAGTGATCACGAAGAATTTAAAAGCTGCAAATGTGGTCTGAAGAATCAGTGAAGCCAGGCTCAACGGGCATCGGAGAATTGGCGAAAGCCCGCGGCCACCAGGAATAAAGAAGCCGCCCACCTTGTTCGCAAAGTGCGCTTCCTCAAACAAAAGTTTATTCTCTCTCTCTCTCTGGAACCCGCTGAGACGCACTCAAGAAATATTTATTTTGTGCTTAGGGCTCATTCGGACTCACATTCAACAAGTTTTCGCTGAACCAGACGCATTTGGACTCGGACTCAGTAAACTATTTTTTTTCCGGACCCACTCAGACCGAACCTAGCCTAAACATTACTCTCTGTCTAGTGGCTAAGGGACTCGGCTGCTGACCCGCAGGTCGCGTGATCGAATACCGGCTGCGGTGGCTGCATTTCCGATGGAGGCGGAAATGTTGTAGGTCCGTGTGTTCAGATTTGGGTGCACGTTAAGGAATCCCAGGTGGTCGAAATTTCCGGAGGCCTCCACTATGGCATCTCTCATAATCATATATGGTGGTTTTGGGACGGTAAACCCCACATATCAATCAATCAATCAACATTACTCACTGGCACACACACTCACCAAAATTTTGCTCAGCCAGACTCACTGGACTGAAACTCACGGAATTTGTACTCAGAGTCACAGCTCAATATGAGTGAGTGAGTCTGAGTGAGTCGAAGCATGGGTGAGGTTGCTGACCTATGTCGAACCTACTTTTGTATGGACAGGTCAGCAAACGAAGCGAGTATCACTTACTCACCCAAAAAGTATGTGTTTACGGCTATGTAAAGTAAATCACACTCATGTATGTGCGCTAGATGCCACCCTACAGACGAAGACGACAGCAACATTGTTGTCGGGCTCAACCTGCTGCTGCAGTCTGCCTGCAAACTTATGCTCTCCGCGCTGCGTTATAGCTCTACCACGCAGAGTAGACCTACGATAGACGGTAGAATAAGTATTCCCCCTTAACAATATTTGGCGCTTAGATAAACTTCAACTCAGTCTCACTAAAATTGTTCTCAATGGGGCTCACTCGGATTCAAACTATCACTGACTCACTGACTGACTCACTGACTCACTCACTCACTCACTGACTCACTGACTCACTCACTCACTCACTCACTCACTCACACTCACACACACACACACACCACACACACACACACACTTCGAACGACATGTACGGCTTCGCATACACAGCACAGATCATGCATACATACACATACATACATACATACATACATACATACATACATACATACATACATACATACATACGTACATACATACATACATACATACATACACACGCGCACGCACATACATACTTACATACATACATACATACATACATACATACATACATACATACATACATACATACATACATACATACATACATACATACATACATACATACATACATACATACATACATACATACATACATACATACATACATACATACATACATACATACATACATACATACATACATACATACATACATACATACATACATACACACGCGCACGCACGCACACTCACACACACGCACGGACGCACACAACTCACTGAAACTCGCCGCTTGATATATAGTGGGGGTGGGTCAACTCATCAGTGAGTTCACCGCACTGTGTGTATACCACTTTATGGGAACGTTCAAAAGTGCGCGCGATTAATGTTGCGTTATCTTTTACATTCAGTTTTTTTGTTGTTGTTGTTAAACCCTTTAGCTATTTCCCTGTGCACTCAATTTTTTTGCTTCTCTTTCTTCCTGAGAAAAAAAAAGTGGTACCCTCCTCGGTGCACTCACCTAAGATGACTCTGAGATAGAACCGTTTCCTTCTTCTACATTTCCGTTTTCTTTTTCTTCCCAGTTGATTATGTTGACCACGTAATATTACTCATCCAGGTTCTGTACCACCTTTGAGTTATCTCTTCGACCGCAAAAAAAAGAATTGTAACAATAAAACGTGGTTTATTTTAGTGCCACATGTGTAATCTATAGATAACGTGCAGGTTTGGAAAGCTCTTAATGACTCGCCTGCGAGTTTGCGTCATGGTTAAAGTCTAGCAAGCATAGGCCTAAAGGAAGATGATCTACGAGAGGTTAAAGAGATATACACGGGCGGTGATTGAACCTTCAACGTTTTCGTAAGGACAAACATTACTGTATTTTTCTTCTCCCATCCATATCTGCAAGACAAACTTTTTTGGTTACTAATTTCTCACAATGTTTATCCGAGCTATCACAATCGCTAATTGCTGCTGGCGCCCACTTATACTATCGACTTTGCAGCAGCTGCGAGCCGTGACTGTGGAGCATCTGTCTCTAATTTACATAAATTTTTTACTTATTCTGCTGTTTGGTTTAAATTAAACGCTCAGTAGACGGAGCTACCCCATTGCCATTCATGGTGACTACAAGAGAGAAATACAAGCTCATAATCACCGACTACGCTAATGGTAATATAACTACGAAGGAGGAGGAGGAGGAGGAAGCAAGGAGGAGGACATGGCTTCATACTCCACCTTGCAGCTGCTGTGTAAGTTTCTATCAGGCTGTGTTTATTTCGTATGCTGTTTTTTTGCGTGCATATCATTTTAACGAGTATCAAAGAGCTGTCGAGCCCGGTCCCTATTAAGTCAACGCACTAATAACGCAAATACTTGTGCTGCGATACCTGAAGCTCTTTCCATTGTCTCGAAGCTTTCGGTCCTTTGTGCGCGCAAGCATAGCCTCCTGACTCTTATCTGCAACTTTATAAGAACGCTGATGTGTATGAAAAAAAATGGCCCTGCGAGACTTCGTGACTCGTCCTTTACCACACGCGATCTCCATTTATGTTCACAGCACAGTTTCAGAGCCAGGCGTCAACCAGTAACAATGCAGGAGCAAGCGCACTCATTCAATGGGCCCAGACACAGTCGTCTCTAAACAGCGATGAACGTACACGAGCCAATGACAGTCAGTTTGGCGTTTCAGTGAATCGTAACAGCGAGTATGTTTAGCAAATCGTTCCTTGTTCACTACGCCTCAAAAACTATTATTACAAACGGGTATGTGCCACAAAAATTGGTTAAATGCCACTGCACACAACTTGTTCTAAAGAGGAAGAATGCAAAGTAGGCCCAGCAAATGTGGCTTTACACATTTATATATTATTATTCAGTAATTATTTGTTGTGTAACCTATCCCTAGCATATACGAGTAGTATTGCAGAAAAAAGAAAAAAAAATCACTTAACACTCGGTCAATCTCCTGCATTGGGTGAGTCATGATATGAGGAGAAGAAGAGGAAGAAGAAGCGACGGTGACGAGCCGAAGACCTGATCAAACTGGTCTGGGTTCCTGGACATAAGGGCATTTATATGAATGAAATGGCAGATGCGTTCGCCAAGTCATATTTAAATGGGCATGTTATTGATGTATTACCGGCATCGAAATCCTTGATAGGCGCTTGATTAAGAAGGAAACTACTGTTAGAGGAATTTTCTACACCTTCACTAACAGCCACACCAGTATGGAGGCGGAAATGTTGTAGGCCCGTGTGCTCAGATTTGGGTGCATGTTAAAGAATGCCAGTTGGTCGAAATTTCCGGAGCCCTCCACTTCGGCGTCTCTCATAATCATGTGGTGGTTTTGGGACGTTAAACCCCACATATCAATCATCAACAGCCACACCAGAATTCCAGCACTTGCTATACCACTGGAATAGTAAAATATGTCAAACGCGAGGAATGGAAGTTGCAATGACTCGACTGCGCTGTCAAATTCCACAGCTGAATTTATATTTACACAGAGCTGGTCTGGCAGCCTCCCCTCATTGTCCTGTTAGTGGAGTAAATGAGTCAACTGAACATTATCTCATTTATTGTAATAGATTCTCTGCCTTACGTAAAAACGCTTTAGGTGCCGTTTGCCACCTTCTCGGAATAGATTTAAATGCTGAAAATGTGCTCTCTTTCGGGGCTTTGTGTCAAGGCCACAGCAACGGGAAGATGGCTGATGCATTGCAGGAGTTTGTCGAAAATTCAAAGAGGTTTAAGTGTTGAAATCATTGTTCGGTAGATTTTGAAATTTCCTAATTCATATTAAATCAAATACGACGCTTTATTGCATTAAACTACAGATTATTTACAATTCAATCATCAAATTCGTCCTCTTGCATATTTCTTTTATTTCTTGTAAGTGAATTAATTTTAATCTGTTATTAAAAAAAGAAATTCATGAAAAATATCCGGTTCATGGCCAATCCCCCAGCGCGGGTATGCGCCACATCGTAAGGATCTTGACTTGACTTGACTTGACGTCGAGTGCGTTCAACGAGAGAATATATGAGGAAGATGACGGAGGGTGTGAGAATAGCTCGCGAAGCGATGAAAGGCCTACGCCAATGACGACGGCCGCCTGTCGCATCTGTAACTGTTTCATGGTTTAACTCGAAAATATGCAATATAGAGTGGTTGAGGAGTAAAATAACAACTGCAGGCGTCACACGATGCATTTTGCGCAATGAGTGGATTGTTGAGTGCTTCCTGCCTATTACGAAGGGTTCAGTGATAATTCTTTATCATCATCAGTGGCAGCACTGTGTGATTTGTGATGTAGTGAGGAGGGTGAGGAGGTACCTTTACCTTTCAAGTTTAATTCTATAAGTTGCCTCAAAAGAGTTTACAACAAGTTCTACAAAGGCACCTGCCCGAGTGTTTGTGAAGAGCGGGCCTTCCTGACTCGCCTCATCTACACTTCTCACTGTAAATAGCTCGATAAACGTTTTCACTACCGCCACCTATATGTTTGATAGGAATGAACAGCTGCAACACGTAAATAGATTCACGAGTTCGGCTGATAATATTCGACAGAATAAATGAGATGGAAGGAAAGGGGGATTATAATTTGGTATATGATTACCACATCCATGTGGAATTAAATATCTTACAGCGATTTCAACACTTGTTTTTCTGAACGACTGCCGATTTAAATGGAGATGGCTTGAATCTATGCTACATTACAGTTTGGCGAAGGCGCTTGTATTGCAGCGCACGGCGCGACACCTTTCCCCATGCCATACCGACGTCTGTATTTAAGGCCTTTTTATGATTCAAAAAACCTATATGGTCTAATGACACGATATACGGAGTGCAAAAGCGCACTCCGCAGCCAGTGCACGTGTACTGGTCGGTACATATGAACGAAGCGTGCGTTGCCTCTATTTACTGTGCGTGGTGGTGGCGTTATCAGCTCCATGTTCGACGCATCCTGTAACCCCTTCAAGGGCTCCTAAAGAGCATCTGAAGACACGGAAATGAGTGCATTATTCTCTCCTGGCGTTTCCCGCTTTTTCAACACAGTTCGTGACGCCAGCAGTCTGTATTCCTGGCGTCATAAGAAAGAAAACTCTATATTGGTTCATGTACCAGAGATATATACCGTATGGTCATGGATTGTCCACAGCTTTGCTTTATCGTGGAGTCGCACGCCCGTTCTGCCAGGTCCCGATATTGTGCTTCGTTTCGTGTGTTTTCGACGGTGCAAACTGACCCAACAGCGTGTATATTCCAAATGCGAGATACCAATGGGGTCAATGCTTAGTCCTGCTATTTTATTTCCCACGCGTTTTGTGCAGAAATAAATTGCAAGAAGGAGATAGCGCCTTGGATGGGTAGTAAAGTTGAGAAGGAAACCACTGTTTCAAACTCGGCTTGGTTTAGGGACCATATGAATGCACCGTGATGCTCTTTCGTAATAAGGCGAGAAAGAACTACAAGTGTGAAAACTTGCAACCGAAGCCAGATTTGACCCTTAAACAGCACTCAAACCATTCCAAGTCCGAAAACGAGTGTTTTTTTTTTTCTCACATTCAGTACCTTTCTACAGAAGGCGCCATCTCCTTCTAGCCAATTTTGAAAACACGGGGAAAATGTCAGCACTGAGCACTCTAGCATGTCGGTATTTTGAGTTCTCGGCCAAGCGTTGTTACCTCCACTAGCGCTGTTTAGAAAGCACAAAACAGTGAAATCAGTTGACCACGCACAATACCCATACGAAATATGACAGAACGGGTGTGCGACTGTATGGCAAAGCAGGGTAGAAGACAATTCACAAATGATATCTTTCGTGCGCGGACCAATTGAGAGCTGATTTTCGAATTACGTAACATAAACAGACTAACGACGTTACAGACTTCACCGCGAAGACTGGAAACGGTAGGAGAGAAATAACACGCTTGTTTTCTGTATTTTGTGAGGTTGTTTAGGGGCCCAATAACAGAAAAAAATCTTTAAGGGCCCTTAAGCTTCGCCTTTAATAGTTGAACGTGATAGCCATATTCTGTGCCTCGTGCTTACTTCAATCACTTAGTGCATAATTTTTATTGCGTGATGTTATTCCAGAAGTTTAAAATATGAATTACTTCAGTGTAATTAGAAACTTGAAAGTGGCTAGCGCCAGTAAAGCTTTTACATATGTCAGTGTTCTATGTAGCATGCTTTAAACCACGGGCAATTAGCACATGAAATCTTTTTGAACTTGCAATGCACCCACTACGTGGCCTTAAGAGAATAGGCGCAGTAACGTGCGGGCCTTTTGCAATGGTTGGCCGGCTTTAAACAATGAAGACATTATGACAATCGCATGTTCTGACACCCGATGGCAATGTACCCTTGTACCGCGCATTATTACTGCCATAATACAAGTTGTACTGTGAAGCACGTGTACAGGACAAGTTCGTTTGTAAAGCATGAATATTAGTGTCATTGTATTTCCAAGCAGAAGTTATTTTCTCTGTATTCCTAAGCAGACTCGTGGCTGCGTGATAGAACATCGACGTGCCACGTACGCAAACGGCCCGGTTTTGATACTTACTCGGATTTAAAATTCCTTGTTATTTCAATGATTTTATTTGCATCTTTCTCAATTTCTCATGTGATGCGCAAGATGATGATATTTCGCTCACAACCAACAATACCTACGCCGACGCCAGGATTTAGACAAAATTACCTTTTTAACGCTATCGCGTTGGAACTAATTTTGGGCCTATATATCTTCTATTGACAATTCCTCAGTTTTACACGCTTATTGTGAGCGCAGCCGGAGCTCATTCTGTTATACACGTACACAGAGGTGATTTAGCGACTTAAGTGCTCGACTACCGAATCAAAAGTCGCGAGTTCGATATCAGCCACGACGATCGCATTTCAATAGAGACAAAGTGCTCCGCGATCACTGTACGACGTGAGTGCACGTTAATGAATCTCAGGTGGTCGAAACTCCTCCTCGATGGCCTCCTCGATGGCGTGCCTCATAATCCTATCGCGGCTTTGACACGAGAAAAAAAAACCCAAACTATTATCAAGATTATGATATACATGGGAGTTTTTGTCGCCTACGCCTTGAAAGTGTGGGACGTTGAGTATAGGCTAGCTAGTATCACGTGCTTCCCCAATACACTCACTACACGCAACTGCTTGCGTGTTCGATCGAAAATGCAGGTATAGCTCCAGGGTCCACTGAAATGCGCGACTTTGGCCCTGCGCTTTTCAGGTCTATACTGTGAAGCGGTATGCATCCCTTCGCACGTACAGGTTAGCGGTTCTCCGCGCTGAAAGGGTTGCGACGCTTGTAGGAGGCATTGCACACATCATGCGTGGTGGTAACGCAAATCGGTATCGACGTCTTTTCTAAAACACGAATGAGTTTTCGGCAGCTCTCTGCATTTACACCTTTGCACGTCGTACGTCTTTGCACGTCATTGTCCTGCGAGAGCAGAACATTTCGCGTTCCAGTGTCACTCCTGTCGAGAATTATCGAGGGTCAGGCCGAGGGTCATGTAGAGGGCTCGAATGGTACGAGATGCTGGTGGAAGATGCGTTTAATATCACTTCAGAAAATGCTTTTTTTACGAGTGCTCGATCTAAAACATTATATTAGGGTAGTTCGTGAGCAGTGCCAGAGGGAATGCTCAGAATCGTTAGTACGAACTCCAAAAGGTTGTTAAAGTTGATGGCTGAACTTTATGAGATGAAAACTTTAGAGATTCTCAAAGTATTTCATATTTGAAGATGTCTGCAGTTACGACACCGTCGGCAAGTGCGAATTTTCGTAAACACAGAAAACCAGCAGTGTTGTCACCTATAGTTCTGATTAAAAAGGCATAACGTTATAATGAAACAATGCAATTGCAATACAAAACAGTTTATCGATTATTGTGCACTAAGTTATTATAGGCAGATTTGTATTGTCTTATCGCGGCATCTCGATATAAGCGACCACACGAAGTCGATACTTGCACAAGTATACAGCACTCTGAAAATACCGCTGTTTAGCGCATGCAAGCTAAAAAAAAAACCGCTGTTACTTCAAGAGAGAGATAGAGAGAGATCTCAAAAGAGAGATGAGGCAATGGAACCACTCAATGCTCTACTACAATGTCAAGTTTCCTTAACGAATTTGAACAGGTGACACCCTATCACATATACAAAAGGATCATTGAAGCTTTGTGTATGAGCATTGTCTCTTACCTGATTTAACACCAACTGGATCTTTGTGAACTTCTCATTAGAACCACCTCTTTTGTAGTTAACACCATTATGCGATTTATTTGAAGTAACAAGAGGGCACGACTTCCTCATGGCACACACACACATACGCACGCACTAACGTTTACGAACAATGTTTCTTTTATACCGAAGGCACGATGTAGAAGATATCTCGCACGAACCGCCACAAGTTGAGCCTTTAAAAATGTCAGTACTCAAACCTTCATTTTTCATTGACGATGACGTACTGGTGTAATCTCGTTGAGGCTCCACAATGGCGCCTTCCATGGAAAGTGTCATCCGCTTGGTGTGATGAAGCCTCAGCCGAAGCACAAGATTGAGAAAGCAGCAAAACTACGCAGTGAACTCTGTAGTTTGATCGTGTCTCTTTCCTTATTCGCAAAAAAAAAAACAAAGAGAAAGAAAGAAGGCTTTCAAAAATCAGTTTACCGATTAGCCGTTTCCACTGCATGAGCCTTAAAACACTGCTACACAGAGCTGCCTACAGTTTACGCATTTCAGAATATGTTTGAGATCATGTGTGTACGTTCACATATACCCTCAAAGGGAACAGTATCTCAGTCCTTTTCAGCTTTGCCATCGTATGCTTTGCGCTGCAGTCAGTGCTTCTTCTTTTAGTTGTATCGTATCTTTCATCATTAATCATAGCCAAGGGTCCGTATTCGTAAAAACGTCATACGTAAAAAAAACGTGAAGGAATATTTCAGCAAATCACGATGCCGGAAATGTCACTAAAGTGAAGTCTGCGGGTGAATAAAAAAAACGCCCTTACAAAAGATACATTTTGTGAAATCGGCCCCAAACGATTATCGCAGCTGTCCGAAAAACAGCGATGGTAATGTGATTGCTATTCCGAACGAATACATCACTTCTTGCACAGAAAAGCTGTTCCTTGAGTTGCTAGCTATAATGACCTAATGTCCACGTACTTTCAAATCGTCTCAGCGCTGCAAATGATTCGAATTTTTACAGTGTACGACAGCATATGGCGCTCACAAATCTCTGTGGCCGTTGTCTCCGCACTAATCCGCGTCCCCATCAAAGCGCTTTATGGGATATCCGTTGGTATTATGAGACACGTCTGCACGCTTACAGCATAGGAGCAAAGTTGAAGTCTGCAACGTTCACCTGCCAGTGTTGGCTCACCGACCCAACAGCTACGTTTAAACCTGTATCAATCTTGCGCCACCGTCGTTACTTCTCAATCGTGAAGTCGGATTTTCCAATCGGGGGTACAACACGCGGGCTGACTTTTGGGGAAAAAAAGAGACGAACGTCCGATCCTCAAAGCAATCGAAACACCCGCGCCCTCGCGTAAACGCGATCACTCGGAACACACTAAACGACATCACTTGCCGAGCACGACCGGCTGCCGTCTTCACTCTTCGAGTAAGTTTCTTCGTCGGCACACGTTACAACAATGGCGTTTTCGAAGCAACGAACAAAAAAAATACTCCTTCCGCGCAGCCACCCATTGTCTCGAAGGCTTCCTTCCAGCGGCGACATCCAGCGCAAGTTGCCCACACGTACGGGGAGCGGCAGTTGCCTTCAATGCGACCGACATACATAAAGTTCCCAACGCAGGCTGGCTGTTGGCCGGGGAAGCACCCATCAGCTGTGAAGCCGTCTTGCCGCCTGCTCACATCCATCTGTCGCTGCCGGCAGTCTAAGCGCTTGCGCAGTTTAAAAAGGCGAGCCGCGAGAGCTTTCGAGACCACGCCGTAAGCTGCGAAGAAACTGTGCTCGCTCCTGGAAGTCGGCCAAGGTCGTCGCGTATAACTTTCGAACGCCATGAGGCCGAGTGGCCATTGTTTGTACGCTTTCTCGCGCAAGACGGGCCCGCCAAAGTTTCGGGCTACCACTTTTGAAGTTTCCGTTGGCGTGACCATGTTCTCGGTCGCGTCTTTCGCGAGACTTGCGTAGCTTGACGCCCTTGAATGACGAAGGGAGCGGCGTTGCGCTCCACGGGAGTTTGTTGTCGTCGGCGTGCATGGTTATAAGCGCGGTTACGGAACGTGACGTCTGCGAAAACGTCCGGACGCGTTCGCTTCGCAATTTACCATATCTGTAAGCGACAACAGATCGCTGGAAGGGGCGTTGGAAGCTGACCATCGTGTGTACCATGTACGAAATGGTGAATCGTGCTATTGGTAATACCGGTGCGAGTTGAAAGACTAGAAAAGTGGCGAGAGGCTATAATGAAGAGATCGTGCAATAATATCTTAGGTTTAACGTCCTAAAATCGCGATATGAGAAACGCCTTAGTGAAGAGCTCTGAAAATTTCAACCACCTGGGCTTCTTTAGCGTACACCTAAATCTAAGTACGTGCACGTGTCTGGAACATTCTCGCCTCCATCGAAAATGCAGCCGCCGCAGCCGTGACGGTGAGATCATGTGGTGTCGAGAAACTGTAATGGTGGTGAGAGCTATAACGGATTAACGGCTATCGCCAGAGTTTATTCTCGCATTGCTCTGTCCGAGTGGTGGAGGCAGATGCATACCACCTTATATGCACATGCCCCGAACACCAGTCGGAGTGCTCCCGTATCCCTCTGCACGCCGGTTCTGTCACGATCATATATGTCCATCAAATGCATGTTAACACATTACACTAAACATAGCTTCAGTGCATACACAACACACATCCTAGGTGTTTTGACTTCCCTTTCTTCATTCCTCGTAGCGAAATAACAAGAATCATCATTATTGAGGCTCCACGCGCGCTGGCGTGGTGCCTCATGGCAGCGCCAATCTATAGTCTTCTTTCTATACTTTATTTATCAGTTCCATTGAAGTTTTTTGTCTTGCAAGGCGTGCCTTCACTTCATGCTAACCACACCACAGTTGGAAGGCTCAGAGGTCCAAAACTACGAGCTGCGTCGTACATATAATGCGCACTCACATTTCAAACATTACACTTTACGAGCAAGTCTTCGTCGCATTAAAAGAAAAACAAATTATCTCCTGTTGTTTACAGCGCGCAAGTTTACCTCGGCTTTTCGTATTATGGCTTCGGAAATTCGTGTATTAAGAGTTCATCATCATTATCATCGCCATTATCATCACCAGCATCATTTATTCGACTTCTAAGGGTCCCTGTCGGCATTACATAAGAAAGGGGGGGGGGGGGAGAATAATCAGTAAAAGCGTATTTCTGGAAGGAGGAGGAATAAACATTCATTTTTCGAAACGGTGTAGCGGCGTAGGTTCCGCGTCTACCTTAGGTGGGAGGTCTCCTCATTCCAGGAACCCTCTGGCCTTCGCTGCCTCCTTGGCCCTGGCGACGAGGCGTCGTTGTTGGGAGGCCAAGCTCGCTTTGGAGCGAATTTCTAGACACAAAAGAAGCCACAAAGAAAAGCATAATTTGTTGTACAAATATAAAAGCTTATAGTCCGAGTCACCTGATAACACGTGCACACAAAATGTACGCATGCAAAGGATAAAATACAACTACGTAAGTGGAGTATATATGTGTTTCCAAATGGAAGTGAGCTGTTTGAATACGCACGAGGCACGCGCTGAGAAGATGGCTTCCGGTAAGTTATTCAATTCCTCGACCTCGACGGGAAGAGATGATTCGTTAAATGCACTGGTCCATTCAAAAAGTCGTTGGTAATTGTTGGAATCAAATGAACGATGCAAGTCGACAAAATAAAACAGCTTGTGAAACATAGTCGAGAATGTTTGCGTATGTCAGCTAGATTTGGCTAGTCTAAAAAAATACTCGATGAAATTAATGCTCCATCAATGATCGTCGTTAGACAACTCAATTTTGAACGGTTTCCAACAGATTGATTAGGTAGGTTTGGTGAGAGCTTCAAACAGAGGAAGTGTATTTAAGCTTCGTACGAAGGAAGATTACGTACGTGTACGTGTTACGACGGTAAGCGGAGGGGAAAGAGGTAGTATTAACGTTCATCCGATGTAACCAAGCTTCTTCGATTGTTAAATGTGTGATATGTTACAACCACGTGAGAGTGTTAGAAGTTGGAATGGCCAGGTATCAGTATTTGTCAACGTATACTTGTTTCGTTGGGCTCTAAATAGCCGGCGTATTGCGAAGAAGACCTGTTGAAGAGTAACCCAGACGAGTTGAGAGGGATAAGGAATATATTTACATTAATGCATACTCTCGCACTGACATAATGTTCATGGCGAACGCTGCAGCTGATTTTCGTCGTCTTCTCTGTCCACTCGTGCTCGTGATCTTGCAGAATAGAAACATTCTTCAACATTCTCCGCACCCCGAAAATACGCGCAATTCGGGTAATCTAAGACAGCGAAGGTTCAATGGTGTAGAGATGTTGTACAGCCATTCGTATAACAGAGCCGTTGGCCAGTTCCACAGAACAGGCTTTGATGTTTTGATTCCGTCTTTGGTATCACTGTATGATTTTTCTAGCCTTCCAAAGTCGTCGTGGTGCTTTCTCTTCATACACGAGCACTAAGTGACCCTGTTTAAGGCTATCAGAATCTCCAGCTGGAACACTCGCATGGTGTGCAGAACGGAGGCCCAGGTGGTACTCCTTTCTCCATAATCTCCAAAAGTGCTAGAGCCCTCCTGAGATACTTGACAACAACTTCATTGAGGGACCGCCTGTAAAACTCGGCATTGTATGTGTGATGTGACATGTGTCTATCCTCTCTCTCTTTTTTACTCCCCTCTCTCCCTCCCCATGTGTAGGGTAGCAAACTGTACGCATAGTCTAGTTAACCTCCCTACCTTTCCTACATTCCTTCTCTCTCTCTCTCTCTCTCTCTCTCTCTCTCTCCAAAAGCGTTCAATTAGCTGTGTGCGGTGAATACATCTTCTTGTAAGTGTGGCTTTTGAGCTTGAATTGTCGTCGTCTTGTTTGTGGTCGGAAATGCCTGTAATTCTATTACCAGTAAAAAATTGGGCTATGATCAGTACTACTTCTTCTGGTGACGACGTCGCGTCGGTGAGAGGCCTGGAACTGATCACGGATTATACTTCGTACGAGACAGTGTTCAACTGTTCAGGCGTGAGTCTTCGCTCACCATGAATCTTCACTGACCAAGAGTGAACTTCACTGTTCTTATCATTCTTTCCCACAAGCCCTCCCACCATGCAGCCCTTTCAGAAATAAAATTCCATTCAAGCTTTCTTTGAGCGCGATTGCCGTTGAACAAGGCACTCGATAAAGAAGCGATTTGTTCTGAAGTCTTCTTGAAGGTTTGTGCGTTGTTCGTATATATAACTGCAGGTAATCCACGACGTGAGGTGAACCTTTGAAAGGCTAGCATGAAGCTGTCGGCTGATACACTGGATATCAGTTCTATGTGGATAGTTCTTGTGAAAGCGCACGTGAACAGAGCTATGCAACTTTTCGAAGATGATTTGTTCATTTTGACGTACAGTGGACCGGCGAAATATATTCCCGCAGTCTGAAAAGGATCGGAGCGACACACTCTTTTTCTTGGTAAGGGTGCCACAGTGGCTCTCGCTGGTTTGGTTCAATACATTGCACATGCATCACATCCACCAATAACTTTCTTGATGACCTGTCTGGCGCGAGGTATCCAAAAGTTTTCTCTAACTTCAGTAAGCGTGTCTCGTACACCTCCACGAAGAACTCGCCGATGACAGCCAAAACACGGGAGTCCTGGCATGTAGAGGTCCCAGGTTTTGGCACCACTTGTTGAGGAATAACCCAGATCAGTTGAGAGGGATAACGAATATATTTACATTAACGCAGACTCTCGCACTGACAGAATGTTCATGGCGAACGCTGCGGCTGATCTTCGTCGTCTTCTCTGTCCGCTCGTGCTCGTGATCTTGCAGAATAGAACAATTCTTAGACCACTTGCTAGATACGCGCGAGAATTAGCGTTTTGAAACATTAGCCCGCATGATGTAGAGCGAGCATCGGTTTTCATTTTAGTACAGGTCAATTTGTAGAAGTTTGTGATTGTTACTGGTGGTTGCTTGGACATACAAGATACAGTAATCAGCGAGTAATCGAGTGAATGATGTAAATAATAATGGAAGATAGTTTACACAGGTTAGAAATATGCCGAACACCAACCCCTGAGGGACGCCGGATTTAACGGAAGCTGTAGTTGAATGAAGACAGACAATGTCAGTGAGCTGAGATCGATTTGCTATAGGACGCATTGGATTCATGACAGTCTAACCTTACGTCATTTGCACACCATAGTAGAGTACTAAGTACTCTAAATTGGTAATCATTTTTGTAAACGCAATTTTTTTTCAGTCTTCAGGTATTCTTCAATAGCGTGACTTCCAAATTTACTCATTGGCAGTCAGTAGTATTATATACTTATCGCTTTGAGAGGGTGCCGCAAAATGAGGCTTTCACATTTCGAACAACATGCTAAAGACGACCCACATGAACGAACTTTCGAAGGTAAGCTTTCGACGGCAAGCTTTCCCGACGAACTTCCGGCGGCAAGCGCCGGCGCGGTGACATCGCAGCACAACATTTCTCAGTTGCTCCAACTCTATCACTTCACAGAGAATGGTCAGTTACGCAAATAAATAGAAATATCAGGAAATATATAGTAAAGATGCACTTTCCATAAAAAAAACACAAGACACAACAGCACAGTCCAGGAAAGAAATATTGTAATATTGAGCTCACTATACGAAGCTGTACTGATATCCTGCATGCAGGCGTAGGAAATAGTTAACGCGCCCACTTTCATTGTGATAGAAAAGCTGTGGCGTCCGGCAGGGCTCTGGTATTTTAGGGGTGAACCTCCTTGTGGTCTAAGGCAGTTAATCTCCCCGGCGTAGCCAGTGTTAAGAACAAGGACCCGTGGCCGTGGCTCTGAACGACGATCAGGGCCAGCTCCGCATTGTATTTTCTTCTTCTCTTTGTCTACGTCTGTCGCGCCTCCCACCCAAGATGACCCACTTCTTTAATTTCAACAGCTAGCAAAGCATATTCAGACTCCGTGGGTATGCTGTGACCTTCTTTATGTACTATGTAAGTGATATATCCGAGCTGTTTAACTTAAACACATCACTAAAAGAAATTGAACATCGCCTAAATGCGCTCAAACGTGACCTGAATCATACAACATAACGGAGTTACATGAAAAAAAGAAAAGGTCCAATAAAAAATAAGAAAATGAAAGCAACGAGCACGTCCGTGCAACACAGGATCTGTTGCCCCGCCGCGGAGGTCAAGTGGTTAAGGCACTCGGCTGCTGACCCGCAAGTCGCGGGGTCGAATGCCGGCTGCGGCGGCTGCATTTCCGATGGAGGCTGAAATATTCTAGGCCCATGTGCTCAGATTTGGGTGCACGTTAAAAAAACCCCGGGTGGTCCAGATTTCCCGAGCCCTCCTCTACGGCGTGTCTCCTAATCATATGGTGGTTTTGGGACGCTAAACACCACATATCAAATCAAGCAACAGGATCTGTTATGTCGCGTTGCTAATATTGCTCGTCATATTTATCGCAGATGTCGTACTTTCTAGCTAACGCGCGCCGTCTCGCTAAATTGTGCCCACGAGGTAATCACATGCGTGATAGGCACAAGTTAAGCATGAATACTTATCCATAGCGCCCAACCAAAACACGCCCATATCACGATCTCGCGCTTTCTTTACCGAAACATCCCATGACAGCGTACCGTCACATTCGCCTGGTCACCGCCTAGCAGCTGAATCATCGCCAGCGAAGCCTGGCGCGCTTAGTCACTCGTGGTGTTTCCGGCAGAGTAAGGCGCCAATACTCATAGCCGTGCGGGCCTCTCGACGAAAACGGCGCTGATGATTTTCGGCGGCGGCGGCGTCTTGCCCCTCGGTCGATTAACGTCGCTTCCACGAGCGCGGCGCGTCCATCTGGCGCCGGCGTTTTTGACGCCCACGTCGTCGACGGCGCCGTAGTTGCACTGATAGGTTCTCTTCTTCACTGTGCAGAACTGTCATGCGGTGGAGCTGCCGTTCAACAACTAAGGGGAAAAAAAGATGAGTTATAAGCTTTAACGCGACCGCTCGATGTTTCTATCCAGCGGGCATGGATATAATAAATATTGATACCGTAAATAATAGCAGCAGAAAAAAAAGTTGGCACAACTTCAGTGACAAAATAAGGCGCACACCTGAATGCAGAGGAATAGACGTAAAGAAGTTTCATGCCACAAACAAGGCACCTAAATGAATGCATGCATTTCTGAATTAACCGTCGTCTACACCTTGTTTCAGCAACAACGATGATGTAAATGTGTGTCACCAGATTTCTTGGCTGTGGTTCGACGCAGATACGTTCCACAAAATGGCGGCAACAGCAGCTTCGGACACTTGATCAAGATTGAAATTTATCATTTCTTAAAATCCATGATCACAACGCAACGTAAGCGCTTGAACACTTCCTTTAACTCTGCCGTTTGAAACACTGACTCAACCATATCGTCTCTGTGGATCGGTCGTATCTCTCTGTTCGCCAGATGACTGCTTACTTCACTGCGACGACAGCTTTTGGGTAAAGACCTACTCTAACTTACGCATGAGGTATTATTTTTAATAATTTATGTGTTATACCATTTATTGCGAAGTTAAAAGTAAAGCTGTGTCCATCGTCAGCCAACGGCTTCAAGAACTACGTTTATATTTGCATCACGTGAATGAAGCACGTACAATTGAACGCGTAGTCAAAGTTGGCAGATATATTACTGCCCTGGTTTAGAGAAGAAAGAAAAAATACAGGTGCAGCGTAGCAAGACACAATAGTTAAGAACTGAATAAAACAAATACTGCCTACTAAGACTATCAAAGTACCACATAATTATCTATGCAGCATCAAAGCAACGCACGTTGTTTTGATGCTCAATGGATAACAAGCGTTGCTTAACGTTTCGGTGGGACATAATGTTTAACTTATGTATTTGAATTTTTTGTAGGTACATTTACCCTATATAATTGCGATCACAGTTGAGGTTGGACTGACGAAGTCCTTCGTTCTTGACAAACGTTTTCGATCAGCCAGTTACTAGTTATTACTGATGAAATGTCCAACACCTTTTTAGGCGGTATTTGCTCTTACAAATAAATGTGACAATTGGTTGAAGAGCATCATTGTCGAAATCATGAAGACGAAATTGATATGAACGGTGCAGGGCATACAGGAGCATAGGCAAGAGGAATTTCAAAAGGAGGCGAGTGCGCGCGAAAAAAAAAAACAGTTAAGTGGGCAGATGAGATTACGAAGTTTTTCGGTGTAACGTTGCAGCAGAAAACACGGGACGACGTTGATTCGCAGAACATTGGTGATGCCTTTCTGCAGGGCGCCTAGTCAGGCTGATGTTCATGATAATGATGATGGTGACGATGATGATTGGTGGTATCCAGAATTTATTCTGCGAGGAGAGTGGGAACTGGAGGGAGAAGGTAATAAAGATACAAGTGTTCTTGCGCATTGGCAGGCTTCGAATGATTCATTTATGCTGTTTATTGTAAGCTGCTTGCAATTATATTGATTGATTTGTGGGGTTTAACGTCCCAAAACCACCATATGATTAAGAGAGACGCCGTATAGTGGAGGGCTCCAGAAGTTTTGACCACCTGGGGTTCTTTAACGTGCACCCAAATCATTTGCATTTATATTGATCATATGAAAATAACGGAAAGGAAAGAAGGTTAATTTTGGCACCCATCGCCGTTTATTCTCTCACAGCGCGTCCCCATTGGCTGAACAAATGGTTAAGTGGACGTTACTCACGTCAGAGAAGTGAATAAGTGGGAGGTTACCGGCTGTAGTCACCGAGTCGGGGTCGATAAAATGTTTTAACTTTTTGACGGCTTGTCATGCCGAAATCAAGAAGAGAAAGAGGGCGAACAAGGATTGTTTGGTGGGCCAGTTGGTAATGATATCTAGTGCGTAACCTCATAAACGTGCAGCATGGCTCCAGCATGATGGCATAGATGCCGCCAAAGCAGTATAATCGCGTGGTCATTTGCCTGCTTCACTCAAATAACGACGTTGCTGAAACGTTATGCCGGGCCTCTGTGCATGGATATCGAAAGAAACAGCATGGGATGTACTGATAACGGGACATCATAAAGTTCGCATTCCACCATGTTCGTGGTCCAGCGTCGCTGTTTCAGTGACGTCAGTGTGAGCCATATCTTGCATTATACTCGGTGGTGGAGAGAGAGAAAGCTCACCAGATAAGTTATAGATTACGAAGTTGACTGTGGCAAGAAAAACTGTGTGAGCGCTCCTTCCGTGACGTTATAAGAGAGAGATAAGCTGATAAACAATGGTCAGAATGCGAAATGATGAGTGTCATTTTTTGTTTTCGTTGGTTCAGCACCACGTCTGGTGTGTTCTTTCTTCGTAGCCGTCTGTAAGCGTTTGAACCTTTGATGATGATGATGATGATGATGATGATGATGATGATGATGATGATGATGATATGTGTAGTTTACCACCCCAAAACGAAGATGTGATTATGAGAGACGCCGTAGTGGAGGGATCTGGGAATTTCGACCACCTGGGGTTGCACCCAAATCTGAGTACACGAACCTACTACATTTCCGCCTCCATCGGAAATGTAGCTACCGCAGCCGGGATATGAACCCGCGACCTGCGAGTCAGCAGCCGAGTGCCTTAGCCACTAGACCACCGCGTCGGCGCACGTTTGAATCTGAGTAGTGTTGAAAATTGCAAAAGTTGGTAACGATTCATTTTTTTAAATGTAAACAGCGCGAAAAACAAAGACAGAGGCTCGTCTTGCGTCTTGCTGCTTCTCTGTCTTCATTTTTCGCGTTGTTCACCTTAAAAAAATGACCTTTTGAACCTTTCAGGTGTACACAACTTTATTAATAAAAAGTTACAGCTTTGCCGCAAAGGCGAAGCAATGAATGCGATAGCAACACGTTGGAATCTCACGCGAATAATGTCAAGCAGACCGAAACGTGCCCGCGTTGCTCACGCACCAATTGCGCGTGAAACGTACTCAAAGGTACAGGTGAACGCGAATAAGTGTCTCAGTCGTTACCTCGCTGTGTCTAAAAAGCTCGCCCTTTTCGCAAATGGAGACTGTGCAGCGAATGTAGCGACTTTTGTGCGCCCAATAACTACAAAAGAATCGTTCCGGTGAAAGCCCAAGGCGTAAGATCCTTCCCATCGTAAGATAAGCGTGCGCACGCATGAATGAATCCCAGATGCTAGAAATTTTCGGAGCTCTCCACTACAGCGTCCTTCATAATCGTGTTATTGTTTTGGGACAAATCTGAGCGACCGTCTGTAGACTGCATGTGCTCCATCAAGTGTGCTCGTGACTCTGGGTATTTTTCTTCCCTCTCTCCTATCTCTTTTCTTCCCTTTAACCCTTTATCTAGTGTTAAGTACAACAAACCGAACGTGCGTCTAGTTAACCTTTCTGCACTTTTTTGCATCTCTCTCTCTGAACACCTACAACTATTTTGCAACATAAAGGGTTCTTGGCTATAGCACCTCCCACTTTTGTTTGTATACAACTGAAATTGACTGAAATGACGTAAGCATAGCCATGACCCGACGGACTCGGTGCCTACGTGACGACCTGCACGTCCTCTCGTTCGGGAGCACTGTGCTATTCTCTCATTGTACAAAGGCCCGCAGCACAAGAGCCAGGCCGCTCCATTTCGGTGCCGCTGACGGCGAGTCAACCCCCAGCAGCAGCTGCTGCTTCAGCTCCTGCTGCGTGACTACGGCGTCATTGTTGCGAGTATACAAGTGACACGACATGGTTTGGCCGTTAGGATCGATGGCATTCTTCGACGGGCATTGGCCAGGGTGGCCTGCCGAAGCTAGAGGGGAGATCAAGTGGACAACATTTGTTCAAACAAGAGCCCCATACAAGCCGGCGACGAGGCTTCGGTATACCGTAGAGCGTCGTAACAAGCGGTAAAATTAACCTCTGCAATTTCTTGGAGATCAGGGCTTCGTATAGTCGCGAGACAGTTAGTAGGAAAAAGACACCTTGTACTTATTGGTGATACGTCTTTTAGATATCTTTTTTTTCTTTTTAGTGCGTTAAATGTTGACAGAAATGAGTGTTATGGGATAAAGACCGCCCTGCGCACGGGGAAAGATGTATGCGCTCTTCCCTGTCACCTTAGTTTTTAAAGACTTTCTAAGTCTTTCTTGGGATACTTCGCCGCAAAAATTTTTGTCTGTACACTTGTCTGTTTATCCACCGTAACCATACCCAGAGCGGCACCGAACAATACCCCAAACGGCCAACCCCATCCGCAGCACCCACCAATATTGCTCAAGTTTAAGCGTTCATTCTTGTGTGATTGTCAATTAAACAAGCAATTATTGCGCATATCTGAGCCACCATAGGAAGACGTCAATATTTTGTATGTTTGTCTTTCTACCACGGAAGGCATACATAAGTAATTCTAGGGGCCATAGCGTTTATCACGCTGCGCTGACAATGCAACGATATGCTCGAAAAGGCAAGTGTTTCCAATGCTTTGCTAAGATGACACGGCAGCCCGTCGCTTCGCGTTCTACCCCTTATCGCCTCCTAGACAGGGGCGCACGCCTTTCTTCGTTTTCGAAGATAACTGCCAGATAGCACTCGTGCCTAACGTACCTCGATGTGCTCGTTCACCTTCGCTGCATGGGTCGAGACACTCTAACGCAGCGCCTCCAGAATACAATTCACCGATTTTCTCGCGCAAAACATGAAATAAACGTTTTGTTCACTCTCTCTAGACGCAAGACTTGCATCTTCCAGATACGGGACCTTTTTTTTTTTAACGTTTCCCTCATTGATCATGCTGACACGCAGTCGAGCACTTCGTAACAATGGTCCCAGGCAAGTAGAATCGCGATGGATTATGGAACGCTTGTTGTCGCGATAAGTATTAGGGACATCGCGCTTGTAGATTGCCAATTTACATGGGTTTCAAAGGCTGTTTACATTTGGCAGCTTTGATATTGAAGTTACGTGAGAAGCCTTTATAGAACCAAACTTCTTTGAACCTGGCAAACAGCTGTACTTAGTAATTTTGAATCTCTACCGCGGTGCAACAATGACGTATTAAAGTTACGTGAGAAGCCTTTACAGAACTAACCTTCTTTGAACCTGGCAAACAGCTATTTTTATTGATTTTGAATCTCTACCACGGTGCAACAATGACGTAACAACACGAGGGATACGCTCACAACGCTGTATTTGAAATAGGTGAAAGTAAAATATCTGCACTAGGAGATTAAGCGCATTTTCCTGCGTATATACTAAATAAACATAAAGAAAGCGACTTATTTTACGAACGGAATGGTCTGCGAAATAAGCTCAAATATTTTCCTCCTTGTTTGAAGAATCCATCTGCCTTCTGTCAAGCCAATTGAATGTTGCCTCACAACTAGCAGAAAACCCTTAAAAGAAGTTACTATAGGTGGGCTGAAGAAACCAGCGGTTCATCGCAAGTACTTTTACCTACACTCCACGCGATTAATCGTTGTTGTCTCTGTCATGTACGTATGTATGTATGTATGCATGTATGTATGTATGTATGTATGTATGTATGTATGTATGTATGTATGTATGTATGTATGTATGTATGTATGTATGTATGTATGTATGTATGTATGTATGTATGTATGTATGTATGTATGTATGTATGTATGTATGCATGTATGTACGTATGCATGTATGTATGCATGTATGTATGCATGTACGTATGCATGTACGTATGCATGTATGTATGCATGTATGTATGCATGTATGTATGTATGTATGTATGCATGTATGTATGCATGTATGTATGCATGTATGTATGTATGCATGTATGTATGTATGTATGTATGCATGTATGTATGCATGTATGTATGTATGCATGTATGTATGTATGTATGTATGTATGTATGTATGTATGTATGTATGTATGTATGTATGTACGCACGCACGCACGCACGCCAAAAGGCTAAGGTACACAGTGAAATTGCCCCCATTGCAACTATGTATCGATTACGGTCACACAATCATTGTTTCAATATCTCGATTAGTAATCTCCACCACACCAGTGTGTGTGTGTGTGTGTGCGTGTGCGTGCGTGTGTGTGTGTGTGTGTGTGTGTGTGTGTGTGTGTGTGTGTGTGTGTGTGTGTGTGTGTGAGAGAGAGCAAATGCGTTTATGCATGTTTGCATGGCATACTCTCAAGCTTATCTCACGCAGGACACAATGAAAAAAGTTCAAGGTTCTTGGGACAACTTCCTGCATTACGCGACCACACATACTGCGCTGCAAAAAGCGTCACTCTTCAACCTGACGCCGTGCGGAGAGCGGCGCGTTTGGAAAATTAAATGCTTCTCCGCTCCCGACAGCTCACGAGTGACCACCGAGACTATTTTCGTTCTCTGCCACTTTATAAACGAAGAGCCACCGCGATAAATGCCCCTCCCATCCCGGACAACATCGTTCTCTGCGAAGTGGTGCTGTTTACGAGGTTATAGAGGCGCTACGCAGCATCAGCCGCGGGACGAACGTGCACACTGCAGGTTTAGCACGCAGTGAAGAGCAAACGGACGATGGGACGCTTTATCGCAAGCCGTTGGTTACGCGCCGCCGACCAGCAGCCGGTTTTGAAAGACTACGCGCTTTTGATTTTATCTACGACGAACGTATGCACTTTCGAAAGCCCACTGTCCCGCGTTCAGGCCGAAACAATTCAAAGATCACAGGAGAGCACCGGTCCGCTGAAAAGCACGCTGTAATGAGTGAACTCACTGTTTTTAATAACCCTTTACTGCCGGCCGTCTGATAAGAACGCCCAAGGTTCGCTCACGAACATCAGGATGACGGTAAAAGCAGACAATGGGCGGCAAAACTTAACGGCGCGGAGAGAAGAGCTACTAAAATTCGCAAAATAAACCGACCAGCTATAATTTCGGGTCAAACGAACCTCATGCCGCCAGACTCGTGCCTGCCATTAGTGATCATGGCACACACATATACGGCCCAAGGGCTAGGTGGTTTCGGTTAAATATTTCTCCAAACTCTAAAAAAAAGGAATGATCAATTTGTTCTTTGATGTTAACCTGGCTTTTTTTCCCACCAATATCGTGACCTTAATGGGGATGAATAAATCTCGCGTAAGTACTTAGTGTTAAATTTCGTGCTTCAACCTTGACGACGACTAAAAATAGTCGCGAGGTCAATAGCCGATGACAATGGCCGCGTTCGTTTGTGTAAGGACGTACATGAATGCAAACATGTACGAGTGCTAAAAACCCACCCGTTAAAGCACTCCACTTGGCCAAAATTAACCGGAACCTCAAGGTCAACGATGTCGGCTGCTCGTAGCCCTTGTGTACCTGGAATGTAAAACGCAACTTAACAATGGAATCGTGCAACTTCAAGTTTTACCGACGGTCAATAATCGCGCAAGGGCACAAGAACCACGAATGCTTTCATCGCATTATGCCTAACGCATTGTATACGACCGCAGATTCCTCTGTTTCCGATGTCACGCACATGTTGTTTTCGATGTCACGCTCGCTTCAATAGATACGTGTTTTGCGTATTTAGTTGTTAATTCCCTTCTCCGCTCCTTCAGCGCAGAATACCCGAGTAATTTACACCCCTTCTCCGTACTGATATTCCGCAATGCGCTGAAAAATTCAGCATGCAGTCTCCGCGCTTAAACATATGTACAAAGTTACGCACCACGAGTCCAGGAAACGTCAAGGTATATGAACAGGTAGAAACCTCTGCAAACAAGTCAGTTACATTAATAAATAAAAAATGCCCAGAATCGCCCGAGAACGCATACCGCTCGTAGTTTTTGAAGATCAGTGAGTGGACGCAAACACAGCGCATAACTGCACTATACACACCACACTATACCAAGTAGGAATGCGTGTCAAGCCTAGACTTACACAACACCTATGGCATCTTTGAGGTTGTGACTCCTGAATTCATAGACGCGAATTTTTACTTTGTATCTCATGAATAGGGTACATTAAAAATATATAAGAAGAAACTATTAGTGCTCTTCTTGGGAGTGCTACACTTATGACACTGCCATTGGAAATAATCTGCGCATCTCGGCAAAGTGCGTCACGACGAGTGGGAAAAGTCAGGGTGTAGTATGGGTGAGTAACTATACGTTGCTTGAGCGTTGCCCCGTATAATGTAAACAGAGTGACACAAAGTGGCATAGAGTCGATGACAGAGGCAGACTGATAGTTATAGCGCGAGAACAGAACGACGACAAAGGGACAAGAAGGAGACGAAGACGAGACGGAGACGAGAAGGAGTCGTTCTGTTCTCGCGCTATAGCTATCGTCATGGCATACCAACTCGCCCAAACCGCCACACTTCTAAGTGACAGAGCCAGGTTCGGACGTCCACCGTCCATAACGTCTACGTTGAAATAACCGACTGGTACAAAGTGCTTGTGCTCGTATAGTTGTTTCGTATTGAGCCGTCACAATTATGATTGTTGATCGCCTATTGCAAGCTGTTTTTTTAATTCACCCACACATTTGCTTAGACTTCAGGAACGGTTTCCGAGATACCATGACAGCGGACAGTGAGAGTCGATGACAAAGTTCGGTCTATATAGTCCACATTGTGTACGTCGAAATCGCCGACTAGTATTAAAGGATTTTTGTTTCTAGGTGTTTCTTGCACTGTTTTGTCGCAATTATGATTGATATTAATTTATTGTTAAACTTTTTTGTGTGTCTCACAGCCACGGATATCTCCTTGACAACACACACCGTGTTCGTGGACGGACACAAGCCTTGGCCACAAGTTGCTTTGCCCCCTAACAGGAAAAAAAAGGAGGAGGAGAAGGAGGAGGAGGGGGAAGAAGAAGGGAGGGGAGGAGGGGAGAGTTGCAGTGGCGTTTCAAGGCAGCGCGAGGGCGTGTAACGGAACCTGTTCGCCGAAAGTGGACCGCCCCACTTTCGTGTAACCGCTTGCCGAACAGCGTGAAAAGCGTTCCTGGAATGACGCTAGCCCGTGCCGTCGATAGCTCAGTTGGTAGAGCGGTGGACTGTAGAGGTCTCTGACAATGCTGATATCCATAGGTCGCTGGTTCGAATCCGGCTCGACGGACATCACTTTTTTTTTAAAGCTTACCCAAGTTTTGTGTATGGTGTAACGTTGTCTCTTTCGCCAAACAACAAAATACAAATAGTAACTAATTTTTAATCGTGGTATTGAGGTGGGCACCGGAAATAAATGTTTTTTGTATCGGTTTTAGTGCCGCTTCACTGCGAAAAGTTCCGTTATATTTTTGTTCCGCAACAAAAAGAAATGTTCCGTAATCGTTCGTAACGGTTTCTATAGGAACGCGAAAATTTGAAGTTGATGTAATGTAAAAAAAGATTAGATTTGTATATTGTTTGCTTGTTCTACTATTAAGAAAGAAGGGGGGGGGGTAACCACGTTCTTTCCACATTCTACAGAGGAGCGGAAGAAACTGTACCGTGAATTCCTACCAACTAACACAAAGCAGTGCCCTCCAAATTCGTAGTATTTATTTTCTCAAAAATCAATCGCGAATTTTTTTCAGCAGCCTCAATACTTTTTGTCAAGAGAGTGAGCATGGTCTCAGCAGGAGCACACATCCAAAATACTCTCTCACGTACGGGACCGCTGCTCGGAGCAAACAAAGTCAGCGCCGAGAAAGTCCTCTCCGCCTTTACCTGAGCGAGAGGCACGCCAAAGTCCATTTGCGTCAATACAAACAGCTTCGGATGCCACCGTCATTGTTTTTCGCAAGAACTCATATTTCAACACATACTTTGTTATTACTGCTTGAGGTAAGCGCTAATACTTTACCCCGAGATTGGCATTATTTTTCACGTTGCGTGAGCATTATTTGCATCTAACGGGCATTACGTTGCATCATTATGTTGATGCTTCTAATAAGCGTCACATTGCGTTGGCAATAATTCATATTGTTCCTCCGTATTGCCAAGTTCTTCCGTGAACTGAAAAACGATATATATATATATATATATATATATATATATATATATATATATATATATATATATATATAAACTTCGAGAATAGTGCAGTATAGGAAACAAAGCAATAAAAAATAAGATATTTATTTAATTATTTATTTAATCCTAACAGATTCGGCTGGTGGACCAGCCTTCTTCGGAGGATCTAAGTGAAATGCATATATATATATATATATATATATATATATATATATATATATATATATATATATATATATATATATATATATATATATATATATATATATATATATAGTTATAAACTTCGAGAATAGTGCAGTAGAGGAAACAAAACAATAAAAAATAATAAGATATTTATTTAATTATTTATTTAATCCTAACAGTTTCGGCTGGTGGACCAGCCTTCTTCGGAGGATCTAAGTGAAATGCATATATATATATATATATATATATATATATATATATATATATATATATATATATGTTTGAAATAGATAGTTATGTTTGAAATGTTTGAAATATGTTTGAAATGAAATAGATAGTTTTAGTTAAGTGTTCTCTCCCGTCAAAAATCTTCTTTTCGTGTTTTGGTTTTCGTTTCATTTTGACACTGGTTTTGAGTGATTGCACTCTGGATTTAAACGCCAAGCCAAAAAAAATGTTTTTCTTAGCAATGGACAAATCACCTGTTTCTTTTTGATACGCCCAAATTCATAAAGGTACAAAAAATTTCTACATTGAAAGAGCAAGTTTTGTTGGTGTCACTTTGGTTCATTGCATGCCTTCATTCCAACGTAGTGATGTTTGTCGTGGTACATAGATGTGCCGAACAGGATGTGCCCTTATTACTGGAATGTTACGAGACCTTTGTTTTCTGTATCTAGAGTAAATAAACTCTTTCTAAGCAGGACGTCAGCCATTTTTACACCTGTACATCTTTGTAAAGCGATAACGACGGCCCGCTGCTCTGCAATAGTTGAGGACGAAGTACTTGAAATCGTTGAATACTTTTCCTAAACACATTTGAATCTTTAGGTCACTGTAATAATAGTAATGTATCTTAATATTATATTACTATTATTAGTACTACTAGTAGTAGTAGTGATTGTTGTTCTGGCATCAGTAATAGTAGGTAGTATATACGCACATGTAGAAGGACAGCTTTGAGAGCAACGCTTTACAGAAATGCAGAGGTGCGAGCATGTCCACCGCCCAGTTTGTGACATCACGCTGGCGACACGAGGTTTCGGCGCCAAAACTAAAAGAATCTTACTTCGACTTTCATTTTCTACTCCAATAAGTAAACCTCTGAATCGTGAAAGAATTTTTTTATCAGTCTAAACCGATCTTCCGCTTTCCGGTTCGTTTAAGATAGCGATTCTTACCGACATTCATTTCGCTTGATTGGAGGCAGTGTATATACGGTTCCGGCGCAGCCACCCCTTATTTTTCCCAGCTGCGAATGTTTACCACGGTTCTTAACCCTACCGTAAACTGATACGGAGAGTAGCAGGAAAGTCGCGCATGCGATGCCTAAACAGCACAGTTGATACACCTTGGCACTTTTGCCTTGACGGCGATGCCGATAACGGTTTTCCGAGTGGTGCGGTTACCTCGTTCTCAGCAGCGAACGTAAGTGTGTCGAGCACCGCTGCGCTCTACATATTGTATGTTGTAAGTTTTTTGCGAGGATACTCGATGTGTGAGTGCGGATGCGCAATAAAAGTACAAAACACGTGACTTGGACATTGACCGATTGGGTCGGCAGGATTTGTTTACGACTCTGCTCAAGCCAGAGAGCGCAGTTATCGGATCCTGCACGTAGCCCTGGTGATTAGGGCGGTCACGGATCATTGCCACGGAGATAAAGCGTACCGAGATAATAACAGAGTGATGTACCTTGATATTTTCTATGCAAGGAGCTACCGAAGAAAATATGCGACGAATAAGAAATGTGCTATCTTAAACAATACGGTAAAATTAGACATGGCTTGATAAGTTCTTTATTGTGTAGTGGATGGATTGCAAGGCATAATAGAGGCAGTGAAGTAAAAGTGCATGGCTGTACCGATAGAGAGACATATTTCTTATCACAAGGCTTAGAACGCTGACTAAAGCTGTTTTATTGGAGTCGCTGGATTGGTCAGGGATTATCCGAACTAAGTGCAGTCTAATGTTGATTTGTTTGCCTGTTCTTTGCCAGTCACTTCGGGGCTGTAGAATGAGTCAGCTTCTTACTCCCTCTATCTGGAGCTGCAGGAGTGAGGAACACGCAGTGTGGGGCATATGTACGGCAAAAAAACTTCACAGTTTACTGCTATGCCCACGAAGAGCCTAGCATACAGGCGGTAGAATGTATCGGTTAAATGCTAGCAAAACCTACGTGCTGCATTTATTATAACCGATAGGAGAACTTCCTTTTTACCTTTCAGCTTTAACCACGATTTCCCACCACATAAGTGGTTGTTGTTGTTGTTGTTGTTGTTGTTGTTGTTGTTGTTGTTGTTGTTGTTGTCACAACACACAACAGACATAACTTAAGAATATGCCATACTTAAGCTCAATTTCTATATACTTTATAGCGGAACAGCATATGCTTCTGTCGCTTACTGTCACTTACAGCAAAAATTTATTCCAAAAGAACATTAGGAATGTTCTGTGCCGACAGATGCGTCGGCGTGTCAGCGGAGCATAGTATTTTAGAATGTCCGCAATACGATCAACAATGCCCTGAACTGAGGGATCGCTTGAACCTACTTGACATTCGACCACTCACAATTACGAAAATACTTGGACCGTGGCCGCATTCAGATAGTCAAAGGCGCGCAGTGAGCGCCCTCCGCGATTTTTTTAGTAAACACAAATCTAATGAACTGTCTTTAGTTCATTAGTACTCTGCAGCTATGTGTACGGACTCTATCCGCAATGTGATCCCGATATATTACCTGGACTATGACCATACATACTGTGTTTATTATTGCATTATATGCCCTATAATGTATATAGTATTGTACATATTGCCTTGGATTAGTTTTTCTTATATTATTCTGAATTTTACCTTTTGTTAGTTTATATTGTACATTACTGTTATGATGTTGGGATAGCCGGCTCTAATGTAGCCTACCTTCCCATGTTCCACCAAACATAAATAAACAAAAAAGATGCAACACTTTTTGAACCGGATGGAACAAGGATGGTCGTCTTCAGCTGAAGTCTGCTTACTGCGAACTGGTTACAGTTAACTGCGGGAGCTTCATCTGCGCAGCATAGTCTCAATATACGCTGCGAATAGTTGACTTTTAATAGCGCTGCTCGGCTTTTTTTTCTTTGCTTGGTTTTGAATTTCAAGGTGATGACTCCTCTTTTAACATAAACATTACAGTGCATTTGCAGCACGTGTTTATGCGCTGAACGCTAAAGAGACGAAGAATAATCGCTCATCGCTAAGTGTGTGCAGATCGCGTAGAGCCGCTGGTATCGGGCGTGGCTCCAGATGTTTGAGCCAGGTGTGTTTTGCACGCGCGGGCAAATCTTATCATTTTCGGCATCACCTGCGGAACCGGGGTGGGTTAAGGACCGTGCAATGCACTACACGCTATCCAGGTCACACAAAATGCAGTGTCACAAAAACAACGTGCTTCCATGAAGAGGGTTTCTAAAAAAGAACGAAAATTCTGTTTATTCAGGTGGTGTATCAACCACATGACTTATACACATGTCGCAGTGAGGAATTCCACAGTAGCTGTAATTAGCTCGTGTTTATTAACGGGCACCTAATATACATACGTACAAGGGTATCTTCATACATTGCCATAATGACAATATGCTCCCTTCACAGATTGTTCTTTTTTTATATTCTCTTTCATTTTTTGCAGTCTTTTTAACCTCTAAAATAGAGTGCAGCAAACTAGAGACATCTTTTAGATTTTATTTATTTTATTTTTTTTATTTAAAAAATACTGCGGTCCCTGAAGACCAAGCAGGTGGGGAACATTACAATAAACAAATATGCAAACATCGAGAAAAAAATTAAAGGAATAATCAAATTTGCAAGAATACAAAATGGATGAAAAAATATAACAGACCAATTAAAAATAAATAATGGCAAAAATGAAGTGATGTCTTAAAGCACAAAAAAAGAATATACACATACGTACAGACAAATTTATACACATGGAAACGCGTCAACTATTACAAATACTGAGCACCAACAATCCGAAAAAGTGATATTGCATGAATACAGAGTATAAACATTATATTAAGCACTAGCAGTACAGAAAAGGTGCGCTTATGTCACGGTTGAGATGCTCCGAGCAACGCTTTCTCGAAGTCATCAGATGAAATGACATCAGGTGGTAAGCTATTCCACTGAATAATTGTTCGGGGAAAGAAAGAATTTTTAAAGGTGTTAGTCCGCGTGGTGTATGGGAGCAGGTTATGCATATGACGATGCCTAGATGCGCGAGGAGAGAATGGTTGTATGTATTTATGGGCAGGAATATTCAGCTTACCATTATAAATGGAATGCAAGAATTTCAGGCGTGCGATTTTGCGGCGATCTTCAAGCACAGGAATATCGTTGTCTTTCATTAATTTTGTCGGAGAATCAGATGATTTAAACTTAGAAAAAATAAAACGTACAGCGCGTCTTTGAACCATTTCAAGTTTTTGAATGTCTTTTTTGTAGAAAGGGTCCCAAACCACTGATGCATATTCAAGTTTAGGCAAAATATACGCTTTGTACGCGAGCATTTTTAATTTCGGAGGGGCTTTTTTCAGTTTGTGCCTCAGAAAACCAAGCTTACGAGAAGCTGATGCGGAGACATTTGTTATATGTGCGGACCAAGAAAGTGTGTTTGTAATGGTTACTCCTAGGTATTTATGTTCATTTACTTCACGTACTGGTGTTCCTTGGACGTTGTAGGTAAACGTGAATGGCTGTTTTTTTCTTGTCACACGTAGGAGTACCGTTTTGTCAGAGTTTAATGTCATTGACGACCGAGTACACCACTCACTAACTTGTGTTAATGCAAGACTTAGATCAACCTGATCTTGTTGGCATGTCACTTTTTTATATACTACGCAGTCGTCAGCAAACAATCGGATACTAATGCTAGACTCAACCATGTCAGCTATATCATTTATGTATATAAGAAAAAGAATCGGCCCTAAAACACTTCCCTGTGGGACACCTGATAATACCGGTAACGTGTTAGAAATATGTCCCCCCACGTCAACGTACTGAGCGCGGTTTGAAAGATAAGCCTCTATCCAACTTATGATGAAAGATGGAACATTCAGGTTTCGGAGCTTTGTGAGAAGTTTGCCATGGGGAACGCGGTCAAATGCCTTGATAAAGTCTAAAAAAATTAAATCAACCTGGCCTGAAAAATCAAGTATTTGTGTGATATCATGAACTGTTGCAACTAGCTGCGTGCACGTTGATAATTTTTTCCGAAAGCCATGCTGGGCTGGAGACAACAGGTTATTATTTTCAAGAAAATCGGTAATAAAGTGAGCAATAATGTGTTCAAGTACCTTGCAGCATGTAGACGTTAGGGAAATTGGGCGGTAGTTTTCCTTCAGCAGGCGATCACCTTTCTTATGCACAGCTACAACCCTGGCGAGACGCCAGTCATCTGGTAGCGTTGCCGTTTTGAGTGATTCAGAGAAAACAGTGGTTAAAATATGCGCTATTGGTTCAGCGTATCGACGCAAGAAAGAATTCGGTATGCCGTCAGTGCCACCAGAGGATTTTTCTTTTACGCCAAGTAACAGTGACAACACACCCTCAAAGCTGATAAAATCCGAATCAGGCAAGGATGGAACAAGTTCGAGAGTTGTAGTATCTTTTGAAGAAAACACGGAATGAAGATAATCATTCATAATGTTGGAAATTTCTGTTAAGTCAGTGACTACTAAGTCATTCTCCCTTAATTTTTCTAAAGTTGGAGCCTTATTTCCCAAGTATTGCCAAAATTTTTCCGGATTATTCTTTAAGAAACTCGGTAAGGTCGATGAAAAATATTTATCTCGGGATGCTGTTAGTGCGCAAGAAAGTTCAGCTTGAATTTGTTGAATACCGTCGGGATTTCTGTTTGATTTCTTTTTGGCGCACTTTAGTTTTCGCCTAATGTGTACAATGTCGCGGGTTACCCAGGGATTAGCCCTCCTTGTTTTAACGTGGCGGTCAGGAACAAAAGATTCTAAACAGTGCAGTACAGCATGCTTAAAGGATAGCCACAAAGAAATGACATCACTGCGGGGTTCCTGGTCTACAAGCTGCCATAATACATCAAGAATAGACTGATCATCAGCCTTCGCCATATCTTTTACGGTTTTTGTAACTGTTTTGGGGTGTTGCGCACTATCAGCAAGTTTACGAGTCACCAGTACTAGCTTGTGGTCTGATATACCCTCTTCAATGGCTACGTCGTATGACGGAATATCTCTGTTAAGAAATACAAGATCTAATATCGAACCATGATTACCAATTACGCGCGTGTTTTCAAGTACCACTTGTTGCAAGTCGCAAGAAAGCATAATATCATACAGAGGGCTATCAATTACATTGGCAGTCAGCTTTTGCGACCACTTAATGGAGGGCAAGTTGAAATCCTTAGCCATTAAAATACGAGGACACTTTAACGACGACATGTGATCGCGTAGCAGTGATAAGAATTCGGGAGGAGAAGACGGGGGCCGATAGACAGCACATAGAACAAACACGTGGCCCCAGCAGTTTACTTTTAGAAAAAGACTTTCGTGGTCATCTATTTGCGCAAGTGCGCTGGCGGCAAAACTGTTTTTCAATATTATCGCCTCCCTATCTTACTCCTGCGTTTCTATTTCTCGTTCTGTCTCCACTGCGAAAATATTATAGTGGGGTATTGATTAAAATAGAAATCTTGAACTTCTACATTTACAGCAAACACAGTGTCAATGAAATCGATTAAGAAGAAAAAAAAGAAAATGGCTTTCGTCTGCGTATCGTCTTGCGAGCATTTTTATGGTGCATGTGAATTCCATTTATCTAGTTTTTGCACTCTTTCACACTGCCACAAACGTACGCATTCATTGCCGTGTTGGTATTTATGCCATGCTATGTTAATTTGCTGATGTCCTGTAGTTTGGTAAAAAAAAGAGAAAAAAAGTAACGTCCGTCGAGCCGGATTCGAACCAGCGACCTATGGATAACAGCGTTGTTCGAGACCTCTACAGTCCACCGCTCTACCAACTGAGCTATCGACGGTACGAGCCGCGCTTTCTCAAAAGACTTCCTTGCTGAGCAGGAACTCTTGCAGAGCAGGAAGCAGCTGCAGCTTAGTTTTTTCGCTGCCGCCGTCCGGTTTCCCGTCAGCACATTTACCTTGAAACGCAAGCGTGTGCACCACGGTTGTTTCCTCGAATATCAATTGATTTCCTTGCCGCACATGCATGTACTATATGCTGACATGTGAAGATAAGTTAAACCAATAATAAAATATACCAACGATGTGCTTAAATGGCCCGTGGAAAACAAAAAAACGCAATGTACTTGTTTCAGTGACTGTACAGAAAACGTTATCATACAATGTGCTTGACGTAAAGGAGGTAGTCGACGCGGCAGTAATGTTGCGGAAGAAACTTCGACGCTGAATATTGTTGTTACACGTTATGGTTGAGCCATGAAGAATCTTTCCGTATGTGCTAATATTGACCAAATGGGATTTCACCCGAAATTACTGGCAGCAGCGCTCGGCGCAGACCTGCATCACAGTGTTCGAGAAGCTTCTTCGTGACTGTTGAACATCAATCGGTTAGAATTGCACGCAGAACCCAGATAGTTATGTCACACCACACTCTTTCGGTTCATTCGAATAATCAAGTTTATTTGAGAGCTTACGCGAGCACCAATGATAACGCTGGAGAAGGTTTGGTGGCTATTGTGCAGAAGACGACGCGCTCTGCTGATGATCAGATTACCGACTGCCGATGCCCTGCTCACCGCTATCAGTGTGCATCGTCGTAAATTCTCTGTAGCTTTCATTTTCATTTTTCCGGGCACAAGCTCACACAAATGGAAAATTTAGTCTTGAATATTGTCACGTGACGACCCCTAGACGATATCTCAGTTTTGATGCTTTGATTGAAAACATTACAGGAGACGTCTAAGGCGTATTATTTTAGCGACTTTCATTGGAATTGCTAGATTCCAGAAGCCAGTGGTATACTCAAGAAAACGTTCCCTGGCGTGCAGAAACATTTTATACTTGGAAAAAAAAACGATGCGTGACGGGTGTACTGTTTATAAGATTGGATAACTAACGCTGCAACCTCAATTGACGTTTCCCGAACACTACTATCTGTATATACTTGATAAGCAATTCCGGGACCAGGCGTGTATTTGTGGTAGAATACTTGATTACGCGCAGAATTCTGGGATTTCATTTCTGTTCGGACCATCATATTTATTCTATGCGTTCACTCGGTGAACGCTGCCGATGCGAGCTTTTAGGTGGGAAGCTCGTGGGCCCAACCTAGTTGGCGTCTATCACGCCCCACGAAACCCAAATGGAAACTAAACACCTGAAGCCATATGTGTAAACAATTGACTTTATGTGTAATCAAGAATATGACAGCACAATACATGATCAGCCGTGCCATCCATCTGTACGTCCGTCCATTCATGCATCTGTGCATCCCTCCATCCGTCCACGCGTCCATCCATCTGTCCGTTAACCCATCTGTTCGTCCGCCCGTGTGCGTCCTTTCACCTGTCTTTCCGTCCGTGCGTCTGTCCGCCCGTTCATCTGTCTATCCTTCATACAAGTCGATGAATTTAACTTAGACATTATGCATCTTATGACGTATAGCTTCGCCCACTCATCGTCATTCACTTAGTGGAAACGCACTGATTTTTCTTAACGCTCACGAATTATATTTCCCAATGTCTGTTCGCACCATTCCTTGTTTGATATAAACTGTCAATCACCGTCAATGCACTGCACTTAAGTACAGTTGATATTAACTCGACGCGACGTCTGTATCGCAGGAGAACATATTTAATGTTGATAAAATTGGATAGCGAACACTGCATCCTCTATCGACGCTTCACGAACATTGCGGTCTATTTGAAAAGTAGTTGTGATACCCGGGCGTGGCTCTGTGGCAGAATACTTGGTTGCCACGGAGAATGCTAAGGTTCGATTCCTACTGGGACCTTAGCATTATTTTCTTTACATTCGTCGGGTTAACGCAGCCGATTCCAGCTTTTCCTTTACGCTCACGCGTTAAAATTACCAATGTGTGTTCTCAACGTTCCTGGTTAGATGTGAAATATCAATCACCCGCATACCACACTATCACATACCCGCATGACAGTGGCACATACCGCTCGCGGGCATGTCTGGTGGAAAGTGTCGGACGGCGCTTGCGACGGGATTGTGATATTATTCATGTCGCGAGTCTTATTCTTCAAACCATCTTACTCTCCTATACTAATTTTGGTTGGCCCAAGTTAGGGGATGATCACGAGAGCACCCCGATGTAGGTGGCTAGATATATACGTTGATATACGCCAAAAGGCTTGTAGTACGCAAAGAAAAGCTTCGCACTGAAAAGAGAACAGTATTACGAAGAACGAAGCTGCTTAAAGCCTGTCTTTAATACCAGGTCTCCGCAAGAAATGGAAAAACGCTCTTGATACCTTCCGTGTTAAAAAAAGTCTCAGTCAGTGTCCTGGGAGATTCTCAAGTGTATTTAACACTCATGAAAGGTATTTTTTGGCGTTATTCCGTACAAAATACGGAGCTCTACACTCGAGCAAGGTCACGAAAATGGGCGTGGGTAAAATGTGTCGAGTTCTGCTGTTCGAGTACTTGTTGATGGGCAAGTTAACGAAGCCTTGTAGTGACATTTGTTCTTGATGACGGAATAGCTGTACAATGAAGAATATCATTGCCAGATCGGGCGGCTTCATCTACAAGGTCATTTCCGTAGATATCGCAATGGCTCCGTAACATGATAATTCAGCAGGCTCATTACTGTAGAATACGTAATTTTTTTTTTACAACTCTTCTCTAGTATTAGGCAGAGGTGAGTATCGCCTCTTTGACTTCCTCTCTGACGTAAGTTCTATTTGGCTGTACCAATTTACTTATTGGGTATTCCAGATTCCTTGGCTAGATAGTTAGACTGTGGTAATTCTGTCTTCGGTGCATGCTTCAGCATCCGAATCTCTCCGTCAGCGGTCGTGTTCTCATGCGGAACCATAATCAGCATAATCACCCTCTCTTTCGTCCACCGCAGGACAATGACGTCTCGATAATCGACACACCACCATGTCCTGCGCGAGCTGTTTGATACTTTAATGCCTCCAAATTACTTATTTCGATTGCTTGGCCATCCTCGACCGCGCTTCCCACTGCGTAGCTCATTATTCCAAGTTTGTCAAAGCGGGCTTTTCCGCAATAGCATTCACTGTGAGGGGAAAGAACCAACAAGCCCACATCGCCACTCTTGTGAGGGGAAGCTTTTTTTGCTGACTCCTCTACGGGACGGATACCAGTCTGCTCATTTAGACTACGAGAATATTTGTCCAACCGGCATTGAACAAGAACACAGCATGAATGCATTTCGCAAATTACTGATTCCGTCTGCCTTCTGCGCCCCAAGCAATACCATAGGCCGACAGGTGGATGACGACGAACGCGTTTAATTGCGCCGTGAACTTGGTATAGCTTCTCCCACTCGTTTTACGACTCCTAGAATCGTTTAAGGGTTATGTGAGTTTGCGCAGTCTATCGCGTCCGAAGTACGTCATACACACGCCAACGCGCACACATGACGCCGGGTGTGATAGTAGCTACAAAACGCGCGTCGTACACTGCTGTCATTGTGATACACGCCGCTAATCGCGCACCTGCCTCCTGGAAAGCCCAACACGTCTTGGTTTTCCAGCTAGAGAAAGATACGAGAAATCATTCAGGGTCGCAAATAATCAATCCCGCGTAATTAGTTCTGAAAGTGACACCTACTTTGCATGTAATTGTTCGTTTCTATCCACCAGATAATGGCGCCCTTAAGAGGTCTTACACTGTCGACTATTAACCGCTCAGAATTAAGAAGTTGTACTGGCGGCAGATTACCGTAATTTCTCACCTCTTTCGTGTCACAAGGATATTACGTTGGGATGAAATTACTTTGGTGATTCAGACGTCGTGCAGCCGTGTTTACGTCTCTGCCCCGTTTGTGTTCGTTTCGCTTGCCAGCTGCGAATACGAGCTTGAACCCGTATGCACTTTTGGCCGAGCTGACATTCTTAACGAGAGATGTTTCAGCAGCGTGCTTCACCCGATGGGTCTCGAATAACTTTCACTCGCAATAAACATGCATTAAAATACTCAAATCACCGAATAATCACACAGTATTTACTACGTACCTTATTTTCGCTGTTCTAGATGATGTTGTAATAACATGATGTTTAAACAGGCTGAGTTGGAAAACTTTTTCATAATGTGTTGTCCAGACAAGCAAACAATAAAAGGGATATATGGGTAGGTAGAGGAGCCCGCTACGAAGCGAAGGAGGCTCGTTTTATTTCCTCGCCTCCTTTACAATACAGGCCCAGCAGGTTGAAGCGTATTCACGCTGCTGCATTGTACCAATCATTTGTTCTTTAAAATGACATCTATATCTCTAAATCTTCGTTCTTCGTGCAAGCGCATAGGACGGCAGATTTTCCAACTGCCTCGTTTTTGCAGCACACACGGCAAATCGCATGTTTCAAATTGGTCTTCCGTGTATTTGCCTGAGACGACTCGTAGGTAAAATCCAATTCCCCTCCTTGTTTCTTTCTTCAGTCGAATGCGTACGCCCCCTACAGCGAAAGCTTTCTCAAACCAACGGGGTTCAGCACTGCCTCCGGGAGTGGAGGATTTCGAAGCATTTTTCACCTCACGGGAATTTGCGGTGCCTCTGGGATCGGCGTACCGTCTATCAAACGAAAATGTCATCGCGTGACGTCACGTTCTGTGACGTCACATTGGCGTCATAATGACGTCATGACGACGGCATACACTTCCGGCGACTTGTCGCGTACTACGACGACATGGGTAGGTGTGATTACATGTTTTTCTTTGTTTTTGTTTTTTGCATTTGCGTCGTGTTCACGGTGGTTCAAACGACGGTCACTTTTCCCGTCTAATGTGGCATGCAATGCCTTTGGCTTCATAATCGCTGATGATATAATCACTTTGTTTTTGCCTATGGTGCGTAAGTTTATACGGATATTCTACGTCGTCATGCGGTCGAATAACGCGCGTGTGTCACCGTAATTGGAGCTCGCCGGCATGAAATCAAAACTTGGTGCGCAGCAACACACACGAAGCTCTCCGTTCTCAGATTAAAAGAAGATGGCGCCACACACGCTGTCAAATTATGGCGGTGTCGTTTTTATAAATATAGGACGCTTTCGAAATGATGCACCGTTCCTTGATGCAAAAACACGTGAACTGGTTGTGTCGCAGTAAATGGCACGTGACTACACGATTGGGGTACGTCGTTGGTATATGAGGCCGTTGGCAGCCATTTTCGAACCGCGTTGTTTTGAAACGCACGCTGTTTCGAAAGGCTTCAGCCTCGTTGTAAACAAGGGGCGTACGCAATGCGCAAACACCGCTTCGAGCTTGGGGAGGCGAGGGGATAAATTTACCGAGCTCTTTGTTCGTAATAGGTGTTTCACGCGGCCAAGTGTATACGTTAATGTGACTCATTTTTGTATTCCGTGAGTGACTTCCAGCGTGCGTCTGAGAAACACCCGTCTCAGACGCCTTCACTCCAATAAGGAAAATAAAAAAAAGAACCGTTTGGCATTTTTCGGGGGGAGGGGGGAGGGGGAGTTTGACTCACCATTTATAAAACTCTCTTTAAAGATTCACGTGAACGTTTTTCGATCATCATTGTAAACTCTTCGGACAGTCGTGGCGTGGTACCTAAAAAAATGGCATGCCTCTTTAAAGACAGTCATATACGTGACAGTCATAGACAGTCATATTACGCACCATAAAGAGTAGCACATAATTTTTTTGCTTTTTCTTGTGTCGTGCACGCCTTCTTGTGCGTGCGCAGTGCACACCTTAAATATATCTACTCTATTTTTAATCCCCATTCCCGGAACCCCAGTGTAGGGTAGCAGAGTGCTAGCTCGACCGGTTTAACTTCTTGCCTTTCCTTTCTTTCTCTGCCGTTGATGCCTTCAATAGCTTGAATCATTGATTACCCTTTCACTGTGGCTAGTAAGGAATGCATAATTTTTGTCAAGCACTGCTGTTATTCTTTGTTAATGTTTCCCTTTCGAATGAACCGAGGTGAAATTCAAGGTCAAACTTCAATTTTATTATGTCGCACTCACAAGGTAAACAGCAGGGCTAATACCTCGCATATCACTGTAAACACTGTACACTGTCATGCGCTGTCTCTCACATTCTTTCACATCCAGGCGGACTTTCGTTTCTCAAAGAAAATGGGCACATAAAGATCATCGTGATATAGCATCATGCATATACAAGAACACACTGTGATGTATATTCTTTTTTGCCATTAAAAACGAAGTTGTTCATTCCTGAGGCAGTGTGCCCAATGAATGCACAAGAAATAAAGAGTTACAAGGGCGAGTTTTTATTACACAAGAAAGTGTTCGTCCCGGGTGCTCTTGTAGCTTGCGTGTGTTTTCGATTAGCTGTTCTTTAGTTTTACCTGACGACTCACTTGAGAAACGGCCCTCGTGCGTTCAAGTTCTCGCACACGTAGGCAGTGTGATTTTTCCGTTGATATGTCTTGCCTGGCCGTTTGAGGTCGCGTTTCGCTTAGAACCTGCCCTGCAGTGTGCATTGATTGCGTCGTGAGGATGTGAGAGGCATACGATGCCTATCTAACGCCTGCCAAATCGCCATTTGCCGCTATTGCCGTTCGGCCGCTCCTACATACGCCTTTTATCGCCTCTGCGCACCAGTAGACGACGCCACACATACTTGTACCATGCACTATCGTGTTATTTTCACAGAAAAGGTAGCAAAACAAGGCCGTGGCAAACATGAGAAAATGAGATTACATCACGCACAGTGCATTCGTTTTAGAAGTACTACAAGTTATACTAAAAGTATATAATTTCGCATTTCACACCGTTTCTCCGCCATGCTTGTTTGATTCATGGACGTACTGGAACGTTCAAGAAATGGAATGCATCTGAATGACGGATGGATGGATGGATGACTGTATCCGGCTGTGCCCTTTATATCAGGCGGTGGCTCTTGCCACCTAGCCATAAATTTAAGTACTTTCACCGTGTGTTTAAGGATTGAATTTCACTCGTGCCTTGATTGTAGCCACCAATAAGTTAGCCTCCTCCTGGTTATTTCTACCCGTTCGAAGCCTATTTTGCCTTCACTGTCCCTAAACCGTAATGCTTTGAAATGTAGGCCCGGGTACTCAGATTTGCGTGCACGTTAAAGAACCCCAGGTGGTCAAAATTTCCGGAGCCCTCCACTACGGCGTCTCTCATAATCATACGGTGGTTTTGGGACGTTAAACACCACAAATCAAATCAATGCTTTGAAACATTCGGCGCCATTATCTTCGACTATAGGGTGCAGCCCTTTGCGGAACATTATCAAATGTTCAGCCATTTTCTCCTCCTCTCCACACTCACTACATACCGTGTCTGTGCCTTTGTATTTTTCTCGGTACGTCTTGGTCCACAATACTTCCATTCTAGCCTCGAAGAGCAGAGAACTACCCCGAGAATTATCGTAGATATTTTGCCTTGCAATTTCCTGCTTAAAAGTTTGGTAGGTTTCCAGTGATGATTTCGCAAACATTCCCATCTTCCGCATGTCCATCTCTGTTTCCTTCTTCTTCTTCTTAACCGATGTTTCCTTTTGGCTTGGTATTCTGCTGTTGTCTAAATACTTGCTTGACAATTTTTGAGTTCGTTTCCTCCATTTAGTATCAACATTCTTCATGTACAAGTAACTGAAAACCTTCCTAGCCCAACGCTCCTCTCCTATTTTTCTCAATCGCTCCTCGAATTATGTCTTGCTGCTAGCTTCCCTGCACTCAAACGATGTCCATCCCATGTCTCCCTGTACCCTCCTCATTTGGGGTATTCCTATGTGCTCCCGAAGCAAGTCTACCTATGCCACGTTGTTTAATTTCCAATCTTGCTTGAACTTCTGATTTCGTGCAAAAGACCGCATTGCCGAACGTCAAACCCGGGACCATGACACCATTCTAAATCCCTCTCACAACGTTCTACCTATTGTAGTTCTACAGTGCCCTATTTTTCATTACAGCTGAATTTCTGGTGCCCTTACTCATTACGCATCTTTCGTGCTCACTTAGATACTCAGCCCCGTCATTTATGAATACACCGAAGTATTTGTATTTATCCACTATTTCTAGCGTGACTTCCTGTATCTTATGCTCACTGCCTTTGTTATCAATAAAAATCATGATTGCTGATTTTTCCCTGCTGACTATTCAAATGTAAACTATCTCCCTCTTCACCACAGATGTATATCAATCCCTGCAGATCTTCCTTGTTGTCGGCTATTAATACTACATCATCTACATAATTCAATGCTGATAAGGACTGTTCAATTCGTTTTCCTTGCTTGGCAAAAGAGAGCCTGAATCCGAGTCAACTCCCCTCTGATTTGGCTTCTAGTCCCTGGAGATACAGCATAAATAACAAAGGTGACAACGGACATCCCTGTCGAAGCCCGAGTTGTATCTCTATAGGTTCAGATACCTGTTCTGCCCATTTGATACCTACCTTGTTACTTTTATAGATATCCTTTAGAAGATTAGTAATTCCATCTTCCACATTTAGTGTGTCCAGTATTCCCCACAATTCTTCTTGAATCACACTATCGTAAGCTCCCTTGATACCTAGAAATGCCAGCCACAGGGGCCTGTGTTCTTTTTTCGCTATTTGAATACACTGCATCAATGAAAACCAATTGTCCTCCAATCTCCTCAGTTTACGGAACCCCTTTTGTAGTTCTCTCAGCACCCCCTCATTCTCGACCCATGTCTGTAGTCTTTCCTTTATTATGTGCACCATCAGCCTGTAAACTACTGATCTCACTGTTATAGGACGGTAGTTGTTTATATCGGCTTTGTCCCCCTTTCCTTTATAGATCATTCTCATCCTGCTTAGTTTCCACCTATTGGGAGCTTAACCATTCATTATTATTTTGCTCACTGCCTCTCTCAAAGCCTGCTTAGACTTCGGACCTAATGTCTTTATCAGCATAATTGAAATGCCATCTGGGCCTGTTGATGTACTACTAGGAAGCCTCTTCTCAGACCTTTCGCACTCTTGTTGTGAAAATGGAGCCATTGCGCCACTTGATTCATCCTTGTTGATTGTGGTGCATAAGGCACTTCTTTGTTAAAATTATTTTGTCACCTTTGTTCTTATATATTCAATAGCTTCTTCGCCTCTTAATGTTTGCTTAGAGTTTGGTCCTAGTTTCTTTATTAGCACGATTGCGATGCTGTCAGAGCCTGTTGATGTGCTATTAGGAACTGTTTTATCTCCCTTTCCCACATTTGTCCCAGCGGAGCCACTAAGCTAATTAGTTCATCCTCATCTGGTATGGTGCATGCAGCGCTTTCTGGATGTTTGAATTTTTCTGTCATGATTGTTTTTATATATTCCATTGCCTCATCCCTTTCTAGTCTGACCCCTTGAACTGTATATAGTTATAAATCTCAGTTTCATGCTTGTCTTATTACTCAGAGAATTGAGATGGTTCCAAAACACTGCAGCTACATTGCTGTCCTTTTTGTTTACTTCCGCCATCCCCCCTTTCTTCTAATCTTTTCACTGATCCAATCGGACGCTTGCCTTCTGCAGCTTAAAAAGTTATCCCATTTTCTTTTGACATCATCTTTCGGTTCACCCCTTTGTTTAGCATACCTGTCTTCTCTGGATGCCCCCTGACGTCTTACTATGGCTCCCTTAACTTCCTCATCTCACCAGCTCTTGGGTTTGTGTCTGCTTTTCCCGGTTGATCTGACTCGTACCTTAGCAAGCTCTGACTCAAACAATCGAGTTATATTTGTGTACGTCCACTCTGTTTTAGTATGTTTGGCGATTATTTTCTCAATCTCTTTTGTTGCCATTTCTATTTGTTTTCTGAATAAATATTACCGTGTGGTTGCTCATAATGCTGCCTTTCCAGTTTCATTTTTCTTCCAAAACTCAGCTTGACACGTTTGTGAACACTACCTAAGCTTCTGGACCCATATTCATCTGTGTTCATCACCCTTAGCCGATCATACATACTATGTGACATTATTGCGTAATCTTTCGTCCATTGCAGTCTTCCCACCTCTTTTCGCATTTACCGGTGCTGTTGCAAATGATTAAATCATGTCTTTTACACATAATCAATAGTATTCTGCCTGTTGAGTTAGTATTTCCATCCATATTTTCTTTGTGTGCATTCATATCTCCTAATATAATTACCTCACACTCTTCTCCTAGTTCGCCAATTTAGTTTCCTATGCATTGCACCATTTGTACCTTGCGTCGACAGAGAAAGACAAACATAATTGTGATTTCTTTAACTTTTTTCGCTGCTCAGGCTTGAAAGAAAAAGACACCACCGATTGGACGTGCAGAGAAGCACCTCCTTGTGTGCAGACGACCATACAGGTGAGGAACGAGCTATCTGACCACTCCGTTAAGCCGCCATTCTGTTGGAACGGTATACGGCCTGCATAGTATTTGTGTCCGATGCTGTCTTCGCGAAGCTTTACTGGCTACTCGAGCATAGGAATTGGTACCAAAATTGGCCCCGTGTATGTATGTAATCTGCAAATGTCGTCGAAAGACGATGGTCTTGTGCGTGGAGAGAGTGAACGATCTACTTGATGTTCTGCGCAAGAAAATCGGTGAATGGTATTCTGGAGGCGCTGTGTTCGAGTGCCTCGAGCATGCATCGGAGGCGAACGAGCGCATCAAGTCACGTAAGACATGGGACATGAGCGCCACCTGGCAGTGTTCTTGGAAAACGAAGCGCGTGGCTATGAGACGGGTGTGCGCGCCCGTCTCAGAGGTAATAAGGTGTAGAACGCAAGGCGACGGGTAGGTGCCACCACCATGGCGTCTTAGCAAAGCGTTGGAAGCACTCACTTTTTCGTGCAAATGTTGCATGGTCAGCGCAGCGTGATAAGCGCTACGGTCCTTAAAGTTACTTATGTATGCCTTTTCTAATAAAAGATACACATGCAGAATATATACGCGTTGTTACGGTGCCCCATACTTGCCCAATAATTGCTTATTGAATGACGATCGCACAAGTACGAACGCTAAAGCCTGAGCAACATTGGTGGGCATTGAGGATGGGGTCGGCCGTTTCAAGTACCCGGTGCCGTTAGGAGTGAACAAACAGACAAATGTACAGACAGACAGACAGACAGACAGACAGACAGACAGACAGACAGACAGACAGACAGACAGACAGACAGACAGACAGACAGACAGACAGACAGACCAAATTATTTTCGTCGAAGGTCCCCAAGAAAGACTATTGTGTTAAAAAAAGAATTGGTGAGACTCTTTAAAGGCAGTCATATACGTGAAAGTCATTACTCACTCAAAAAGGTAGCACGCATTTTTTTGCCTTTTTTGGTGTCGTGCCCGCCTTCTTGCATGCGTGCAGTGCACAATTTACCTAGATAAACTCTGCTGTTTTTTAATCCCCATTCCCGATTTCATGCTTGAATGGCGAATTTCAGGCTTGTTGCCTATTTATCCGTCTATGCTCACTACTAGAACGCACCAGAAGTGCACACCACCGGGGAAATGTAGCAAGCTCGACAGGTGGTAATTGAACGGGATGCCCAAGCGAGCCTGCGGCGTTCATACGGGGCTTCCTCTTATAGTGGCTAGCACCGGAACAATTTATTTGTCTGAAGCTTCATGGTCGTTTAGATAAAGGCCAAATTGCTGTGGCAGCATGGTGTTGCGAAGCGGTATGTAAAAGAGCGAGCGAGAGAGAGAGTAGCAACTTGGAGGGCATCTTGCATCGCCTGTGGCGTCCAGTCACGTGCGTGACTCCTTACACAGCTAGAGCAGTGAGCTGCTCCTCAATACCACGGAGCGTTGTTTCCATTGATGTCGAAGTGCAGCACTGACAAATCGAAGAGAGCATAAAAGAAGGCGCCTCTCAGAGGAACCGCGCTGCGTCGTTTTCATTGCAAGCGGCAGACCTGGCTGTTGTCACGATAGTTAACGCGTCTTGGTTGTAGCTAAGCAACGTACCATTCCGCTGCCCATTAAAGCCCCGACACGATCCGGGTTTGTGCAAGGCTTTATGGATACTCACTGGATGCTGTGGTAAACTATGGAAGAAACAAATGACTGCAATACTGTATCAACGGGAATACATCCCAATACTGACGAGAGCAACGCGTGATGTCTCACACTGGGGTTCGAACAGCGCAATAAAAGAAACATTGTGTCGAATTCTCAGCGCGAACCAAGGTAGACCGCAAAGAAAAGGTGAGATATGCAGGGGTGTTATGGACCCTGAATTTTCAACTTCAGATTTTACCCTAAAATATTGTGTCTTATCTATCGGGCTAACCAAAGCTTTGTTCATTACGAACAAAGAAAAAGAGAGCAAAAAGGAATGGGCAACGAATTCGCACAAGGTGTCACAGCTTTTATTTTTTCAATGTAGGCTAACGCTTTGGCAAGCGTTGTCCTTGTAACTACTTGACATCTAACTTAATTTGGCATGCAATAAAAAGAATCGGATGGTCAATCCATAGCCCGCCAACACAAGATTATTCATGTACTAGAACGTCCACTTTAATGTCATCATTTATGTCACTATAGATGTCTCAAACGAGATATTGTATCCCGCCTTTGATATAGTAACTCCATAAAGTACCTCCTAAAATAGCGAACAGAAGAAAAACGCAGTTTCATAGCTATACCTATAGAATGTTAGTTAATGCGTATATTGTTGATTCGAACGGAGTCACCGCGTGAGTTTGTAACTTGAAATGAAAGAGTAATGTTTCGGCAGTGCATGCAATAAAACAATTGTGCATGAACGTGAGGCACGAAGCGGCTTGTTCTGGATTTTTCTTCTTTTCTTTCTTGCATTGATGCGTCCAATAGATAGATACCGGTACACTAAATCTTAGTACGGGGCAGCCATGGTTCTTTACTTATTCTGCCAAAGCCATGCGGCCGGAAGTGGTCTTGGGTTTTGCAGGCACCAGTGGTTCAACCTCCGGTTTGCGGAGCGTCTTTAAGCGGGCAATTTTTCCTCGCTCCACCGTTTCCCGATGGCCTCCGCCGATAGCAGCGGTGGCTATTCGGAAAAACGGTGCCGCAGATATGCAGCCGACAATGCGCTAACACGTTGCCGTATCTGCTAGCAAGGCGTGAGCTCCACATGCATTCAACAACGGCCCGTCTAAGTGGGCGTGTTGGGTTAGCGGGCTAAATTTATGGACGCATGCCGGTTCGGTTCTCATCGCCACACACGATCTTAAGCACTTGCGGTGACTAACTATACCAAGGTAAATATAACCAGTCGTTTAAGCTGCCCCTCGACACGAATACAGCATTTTTTGTCTTTAGATGATGATGAGCATACCAATCTACAGGCTATTAAAGAACATTTCACGTAACCAGTTAGCAGTTCGTATACCTTTTCAGAACCTGCTGTGATGGTGAGCGTAAGTAAATCAGGGAGTAATTTGGTGAACAGGAACAAATGTGTTTAGATATCCCAAATAACTTTGGACGTTATGAGTGAATGGCATGTGTTTAGATATCCCAAATAACTTTGGACGTTATGAGTGAATGGCATGCCTTGGATTGGATGTCAAGATTCTCGATGTACTGGTGAGGTGAAATGCTCTATGAAATATATTCCAACGAAATCAGAATTGTAGGTAGTCAACATGAATACGAAACGAATCCTTGAAGCCACAACGCAAAAATAGATGTCATATATCATTCACAAATTGGAAACATTATGTAACAAACGATTTCTTCCTGTTAAAATTCACAGACAAGGAAGCCGCCCGTGGTAGGCGTTATTCACATTTTTAATTGAACTGCAAGTAATTGTGAGACGGAGGGAATTAAAAGAGTTCAAGAAATTGTTAGTGGTTACGGGTTACGAACCCACAACCACCACATTGTTCATAAAAAAAAAGCTATGTGGTACGGTTCTCACATAGCGGCAGCCTTCAACGAAGCCCCCAAGTGATCAAAATTTGCGGATCCCTCTACTACGGCATCTCTCATACTCATATGGTGGTTTTGGGACGTTAGACCTCACATATCAATCATCAGCCTTCATAGAAAAGCTGTTCGCACGCCACTGGAATGGCCAACTCACTCATATGTATCTGGTGCTGATACGAAGCAGAAGCCATCAGACATTTTTTTCTTCTTTCTTTCATCGTGAGGACGTTAAACTGAACCCCTTTAAACAGCGTAAATTTCCTGAATGTTAAATTACTTGTGATCACAACTATTGACCACGGGCCCATAAGTAGGCATATTAAAGAAAAACTATCGTGGACATAGTTGCACTTTCCGAAGTCGACGGGCCTCAGTGGCGTCTACCTGCCTTTTTTTTTCGTTATCCCTAATATGAAATTACAGACGAGTGCACACAAAAATAACGCATCAAGATGTCGGTCCCTGGTGGTTTTAACTCTACGAGAGGAGTTTACGTTGCGGAAGCTTACCCCACATTGGATGGGACTCGCCGAGAGCAACATTAATGTGACCCATGTGATGCATATTGCTCCTTTTGTGGCACCCCAATCCGCAACACGACTCCATCACACTCGCTGTGAATGCGTACAGGCATAGTTTTCAGCCGTTTTCTCCACGTCCGTGCAAAAGGGCTCGGGCTAAGCCGATTACTGGACCTTGATTTCTGGGTTCACAAACCACTTCACCTCTCACTGTTAGACTTTGTACACGAAGCGAATTCGCATGTATATGTATGACACCGCGTAGTACTACGCCTACGAGCAGGCTTTCGAAATGAAAAAATCGGAAGGAACGTCTTGTCCTGAGTATTCTTATGGCCACCCTGACGAAGATGAATACATCATCTGCTCGTCGAGGACCGATAATATAATTCACCACGAAATGTATTCCGAGAAAGTGTGTTGCGTTTAGATAGAGGACCATGCACTGCCAAGAAAACACTATAGATGCGTGACAGCATGCGAGTCTTCAGAAAGGAGCGCTTGAAAACCTGAAGATGTTTCTTGAAGACTCGAATATTATGCGCAAATATTAACGTACACGATGCCACCCTCCCCTTGACACTGAAAGGAAATATACTTAGTAGTGATCGTGTGTTTTATGTTATGTGTAACTATTTGTCTCGGCGTTTTTTTCCGTGTTTATCAAACCGCGGAGATTATTTGAGTTTGGGCGTCCAATCGTGAAGTTATTCTAACTATTCGAACTTGTGTTTTTTTCACTAGCTGTGATCATATCAACTTATTTTACCTATTTGAACTTTCATGTGCTGTGCGATTATTCTGCATTACACATTTTATGATTGACTGTATATCAATTTGTGCCCTAATATCAGCACTTTTTACTACATATTTTGTCTGCAAAGTGAAAAGGAGTAGGTGATGCCGTTATCGGCACCAACCTCTCCTATTCATCTTTGCCAAAAAAAGCGTGTTTTTTTTTTCAATCGCCTCTTAAAACACCCGGAGAAAACCACACAAAACCAAAGGTAGAACGAAAGATGGAAGTGCTGCGAGCTTCAAGGGTAGGCTCGCTAAGTACCAGCAAGTGGGGACGTCGAGCAATATTTCAATGAGTCGTGCTGGTGTAGACTTACATAAACAGGGTTGTCTACGCTCGACGGTACAGTTTTTATGTTAAACTGAATGGTAATACGTGAGTCATTAGCCGTTGAGATTTTGTTTTAACTACACGCCTAATTAAGCTTAATGGACTCACGCGGTGATAATGACTTGTACGCGCGTTCATCCCTGCCCTTCATGTTTGATGAGCTTTTACGTTAGTTGAAGAAAGATTGCCTCAATATTCATTAAATTTAAACGGTCGCTTTTACTTCAATGCACAAAACTTCAGAATGAACACAGCTGCGCGTTTCGCATTAGGGTCGGGTATATTGATGGCTCATGCAAAAGGCCGATTTTGCGCGGTGGTTGCACTGCCGCATTAAAATAGCACTCGGCTTGCACGTAAAACTTCTCATTCGTGCGTACTTACTGCTTTGTTAGAGAACGAGCATAACTACACTCGATAGTACTCGTTACATGACCTCTAACATTAGAAGCATGGTTTTGATTTTATTATTAGAGCTCGTAAGAAGGAATTGCATAAAATGTTTAGAAAGCGAGATTTTTTTTTTCGCTCTAGATGGTGCATGAAACCGATGTAACTAAGTATAACTATATTTGCTAAATTAACCATGGTTTGATCGGCCGGATATACAATATCTAGGGGAGAGATGAAAGAGCGCAGACATTTACTCCTGTTGTAATTGAAGTAGTAAAGGTTGCACTGGTCAAAACAAATTCATGCCGGTATTGAGCTATTATAAGATTCGTGGACTATTTCTTTCCTTTCTCTGTCTTCGTGTACAGTTTCTTTCTTTACTCAAGGGAACTGTGGCGCTGTGGTCTTTCAGCTACCATGAGAGTAACAGGCAGTATGTGAATTTGTATAGTGTTCTCACTCGATTCATCAAACGCACTTGTGGAATTTGTTTTGGATAAAATAATGGCTTTTTGTGAACTTCGTAAGCTGATTTGAATTAGTCAACTTGAAATGTCCAAGTTCGCACTGCTGAACTTTTTTCGTCGAAGTGGCTACGGGTCCGAGCAACCGAAAAAAAAAAAACGTCAGGCACATCCATGTGCTACACACCACTTCTACGCTGCCTGAAGCGTCACGTGTTATAGCTTCCATGGACTGTAGCACCAGATTTTTTTCTGCGTTATATTATGAAAATCTTTGCCTTCGTGGGTGTCAGACCACAACGTTGTCCGCTTGCAGCTGCGCCCTAATGTAACTCGTGCCATCTGTTATGTCGGTAAATAAACAGACACGTGTACGGCGTCGGGGTACTTGTGATCTTTCGAACCGATTTCAATATGCGCTCGTTGAGCTTTGAGCTTCGACAGTTTCTGACGACCTCAGAGTCGCCTGGAAGTGTCCGGTGTCGCAAGCGTATGGGCTGCACCTGCGAACGTGTAGAACAAAAGCGTCATAAAGTTATAGAGTTCGTCTCGAACACCTGAGTAAGTTGAGTTTGTCCATGAGTGAAGAAAAAAAGGTCGGAGAGTATAGGGTCAAGTGCGAGAGCATGCAAAGAAACAAGCATGCATTGACAATGCCAAGAAGGACAATGTTTGCACGGTGCCCAGCTGACATGCTCTCCTGTTCTTGATAACGACTTGATAAAAAATAATAAAGGAAAGCTGACTGGAAAAGGGACACCTGCATTGGCGACGAGAGTGTGGATGCCAGAGGGAAGCTGTAGCACACGATAATCAGTGGACGTTCAGGAGCAGCAGCTGATTCAATATGGCGGATGTCATCGGGTAATCGCTCGAGTGCTTTTCGGTGCAGAGGAAAGTCAAAGCGTTGTTGAGGTCAAGACGAGATAAAGACATGTCATTTGATATACAATCGAGACAAACTTCTTTAGACACCAAAACAGTCCCCTGAATATGAAAAAAAACAGTCAGCGAGAAGGACCTTTCAGCTTATGAACTTGCTCTTTTGAGCTGAGACACATTGATAAATAATTGAATGAAGAGCTGGATATGTTTACCTGGTTTTTTTTGCCTGACATGCTACTTGAGGTTGGGGGATAATAATGATATATACGTTGATACACACATAACACATACAACCACACTGTTTCACTATTTCACATTCGCCTACACTGTAGCATACTGCCTGTTTGTTTCGCTGGAAGTGCTTGAAAGAGCAGATACAGCCAATCAAGATAATAGGCAGCGAAAGCGTACAGTAGGTAAATGCTAAAGTAGATGGAGCTTATTTTATGCGCGTCATTCGATTACCATTTGAGGCCCGCCATCGCTGAATATATGCTGTGTATAATGACTGACTGTCATCTGTTCTCACGAACGCAGCCTGGCGAAAGAATGTCCTTCGAAATGCGGGCATTCAAATATTTCGTACGTACTGTCTGCCCGGATGGCGTGCAGTCGGAGATCATCATCTATGTGGTATGCCACCATCACTGGCTTCCGGTGTCTGCAGCGAATTACGAAAAGAGATAACTCCGTGTGTATAAGGAAGCGACAAACTGAGCATTCGAATTGAGTGTACCGGCGTAAACGGAACCAGAGGGTACCTTACCCTGCCAGCACAGGATTCGCAGAGCAGACGGTTCAAGCTGGCCGGAACTGGCTGGCGACGACATGGCGGCCTGGCCCCTCGAAACCAGACAGCGAGCTTCCGGCGCCCCACCGAGTGGACACAGGCGGCGTCGAAGCTTCAAGCTGTGGCCGACAGGCGGCTCTGTGGGGTGGCAATCAGCCGGCCTTGACTGGAGATAAGCAGCGATCGCATGGAAAGCGATCATGCATAGAGGGCGCTGCGCGCCATATTCGGCTTATTAACGACAGCCGCCTTATACTGATATACCCCTCCTTAGCACGCTGGTTCCTTTGCTGGTTGTGATAAGGTCCGCGTCGCGCCAATCAACCAATGCGACATTAACACGGGCCGCGAGTGTGGTTTATATCGATTTATTTGTGTGAGACGTTGACCCCGCTTTGCATATGCTACAAAAGAAAATATTCGTTACGGTATGCAGTTGAGTACAACGAAGAAGAGGTCGAAGTCACCATTTATCAGGTCACTGGGAAATGTCTCGATGAACCGAAGAATATATATGACATAGATCATATTGGTCGCTATTATGCTTATCGTGGTGTCACCAGCAGTCTTCAATGACTAGATGGCACTGATAACTGCGACAATAAGCAACATTAAGAATAAAAACAAGAGTAGGCTTATTCATCTAGAAAGTTAGAGAGAAGAAACAGACACGTGATAATGTACCATGATTGGAAATAGAAAAAGGAACCATTTATTTGTATGAGATCAAGGCGTTTTTGCACTAGGGCGGAGCATTTACATTAAAGCATCACTTGTTCGTGCCACTCACGGTGGCCGCCTGGCGAGCCGGCGCAGCTTTTGCGGGTATCGGGTAATTCGTTCCCCTGTGTCCTCGTATACCGTTCACCTATTCCAGCCCACACAATATTCTTCACACTGTAGAGCGAAGGCCCTGATATGTCATTCCACCTGGGAATTTGTATTTCCTCCGGGGTACCGCTCTATTCTTTCATCATGGCTCGTCTTTTGGGAGTTGAGCTGAAGAGTGATTGGAAATCGTAACTAATATAAGTATTTGTTTCTTGTAGATTATTATCTGTTATTAGAGAAAAAGAGGGCTTCATAACCATGTTGTGGTTTTTGGATGTAAACCCCAGTGATTATTATAGTGAAGATGCTGCGCAATATACTTGGTCATTTTAATCCTCGATTAATTTCCGGAACGACATTCGAGGATAATTACAAGCGACAGCGGTCTGTTGTCAAAGTGCGCGAAGGTGATGACGACTGGTCCTCTCTGCACAATGCAGCGTGGACAGCCACCAAATATTCGCTGCAAAGTCTCCTTGGTACCGTAAACGTCGCAAAGGGCGTTGTCGGCCATCGCTTCGCTAAACAAAAATGACTTTGGGAAAACCACTCTCAGCCATAACCGGTATAGCAGAGTGGCCTCACTTTTGCGGAGTTATTTTGGTATATGAAACAGCAGCAACGAGCTCATGTGGCGTTGGTTATAGTTTTGGCTGCCTTTTCTGTTAACTGTAGAGTGCATAATGTTCTGAGTGATCATTCGAAGCTTGACAAGAGTATCAGACTTTGGAAGGACAGTACTCTTCCCTGTAACTTATAGCAAAGCTGACCAAGAAATGCTATCAGCGTTATAGTTACCTATCATGCCACAGAGGCTTAGCGAACACTGAAATGTCACCTGGTGTTCTTGTAAAATGACAAATATATGAAATGTCCGGTCTCTAACACCACTTGTTCGTACGGTTTATGCCGCAGGGTTGATAAGAGACCATAGGAATGCCTTTGAGACACTGCAAATAGACCATCACAGCAGTTGTTCGTCATTCGAGGGTTATGGGCTGATTTCTGGTTGCGTGTGTAAATGTTTTGACCTACGGAGCCATCAGGTCGACACTCTCTTTACCAGGGATATTGAGGTGAGCTGGCGTCAAAGTGATTATGACTACTCTCGTTGTTATCGCCGAAAAAGTTTTCGTGAGTAGTAGTATCGGAAATGCATCTCCGGTGTTTCTTACCGTTTGCACGCGTAATTAAGTTATCAAAGAGCTAGTTCCTGCAGCTATGGATGATGAGTTAGCCGTTGTCCTACAAACTTATGCTTTCCATCCCTTCGTGATGATGTGTAGGCTCGCTGCACCTGAAATAGCAGGCAGACACTTGCTACGACCGCATTCCTGTCACTATGCGATGACGTTTCAGCAACGCATTACAAATGAAACGATGCTATAAATTTGTAGCGGCTAATCACACGCAAAAAATGTAACATGACGTCACACGGTAGTGAATATTAGCGCGAGTATTAGTATTTTGTATGAAATGTGATCCATTGTATAGACTAGAACAAAATAGGTCGTCACAATTGGCAAGAAGCTATAGTTTTTCATCACTTTCACTTGGACTATGCGGTGTGCCAAGCAAACTTTCCTACTCTTCGCAGGAGTTCATAAACGGTGAAATCCTTACCGACGTGAGACCAGGTGTTCTCATGCTGTCCATCTAAAATAGTTGATTTTATATCTACGCCGTAAAAAAAGTCACAGCATATCCATGGAATGAATGATGCATGGTAGGGCGAAGCGTTCGTCAGTCCGCCCATTCAGTCCGGCGAAGCGTTCCGTCCGTCCATTCGTTCTTGCTTGCGTGCGTCCATGCGTTCGTCTGTGTGTCCGTCCATCTCTGTCATCATCGGTGCATCCGTCCATCCATACGTCCGTCCGCACGTCTATTCGTGCGGCCGTCCCCCTATCTGCCCATCCATCCGTTTGTCCGTGCGTCCGCCCCCTATGTCTGCCTGCCTGCCCGTCCATCAGTCCGTCCGTTCATCTGTATGTCCATCCGTCCGTCCGTCTATCTAGTGAACACTTCAAGTACCACCATACCACATATTTATCATTATGTATTCATCACATACAAGTACCGCCAGCCAGCGGACAGTCTAAGAACAACTCTTTTGGGTATGTGCCACCGGTGGTTATGCACTACAACGAGGGACGCACAAGCCACGTCATAAAGAGCTTCGCCGTGGCAGCATATCCACGGGGTATTTCTAGCTCACATAAACGCACTGTTGGCATATTTCAAGTGCGATTGCACTTTATAAGCGACCCTAAATCCGCCGTCCACGGTGCGCCTCCTCTCTCCCCTAGCAACGGCGCGAGGAGCAGAGAGGAGCGTCTGTAGCAACGGCGCAGCGACGTCACGCACCACGTGATTGCGCGCGTTCCGCCCTCCGTTCCGTCACGACTTGCTCGAGATCGGCAAGTCGTCATAGGTATGGATCCATCGCAGGCATCAACCTCGACTGCGATACCTCCAACAACGAGTACAACGCAATCGAATGCGAGCATTGCACGCGTCGTTGAAGATGTCGCGCCGGTTGAAGACAACGCAGCGCGGCGAAGGGCCCATGATGCCGAGCGCAAGCGGGCCGCGGACATAAACATCGTTATAGTGCGAATTTACTCTCACATATACGCGTAAACTCACCAAGATTTCCCGAGAGGGTCTAAAGGTTCCTGGGAATCGCAATGTGATCACACGGGGGAGTTTACGTTAACTCACTGGTGAATGCCAACGGATTTTAACTTTGCTCCCCCGCATAGCATCGCCCCGTGCATTCGCACTTAACCATGTTCACTTTCGGGGAAATGCGTGAGAGTTTTTTGGCGTACACAACTGCTTGGCATAGTCGGTATTACCTACTTGCGGTTTGATGCTGACTTGTTACAAAAAAAACAATCCTTATGCTGCCGTTTTGGCAGCATATCCACGGGATGAATGATGGAGAGTGGGGCGAAGCATCCATACGTCCATTCGTTCTTGCTTCCGTCCGTACATGCGTCCGTCCATGCGTCCGTCTGTGTGGCCGTCCATGTGTGCGTCTGTTCGAGCGTCCACACGTCCAACCGTGCGTCCATGCATGCGTTCGTCCATGCAACCGCCCCTGCGTCCATCCATGCGTCCATCAGTCCGTGCTGCCATCCGTGCGTCCGTCCATGCATCTGTCTTTGTGTCCATTCGTCCATCTAGTCATCATTCCAAGTACCAGCATCTCGCAATTTTTCATCATATATTCTGCATATAGAAGCACCGCCATCTAGCGGACATTCCAAAGACTAAACGAGAGGTGGCACACGCACACTTTCTTACGGCTTGCGCTTCGTGTCTACTTCCCACCTTTAACCACCCCGAGTTCATGGTATATACTAGTTCACTGTATTCATGGCACTGCGGCCCAACGCTCGCTAAACCTTTCTAAAACCAAGGAGGTAACGCCCAGCGATTATAACAAAGCAACCCTTTCTTGTCAGATAGTGCTCAATATACATGCCAATGGCTGCTAAGGGGGATTAAGAGACGGGAGAATTCGGCTTTTTAGTTAACGCGCACGGTGCAAAATTTTTATTGTTCAAGAATGCACATGAGAAATCTCCCACCTGCACCACCTTGCTGGTCAAAGCGTAAGACATGTTACGTACTACTGCTAGGGACGAACGGGTGCCAATTTAAAAAGCTTCGCTTCTAAAAAAAAAAAAGACTCCGTGGATCGTCCTGGGTTGCCGTAAGCGTACTTTGTACTCTTGTATCTGTAGTATTTTCTTTCTCGATTGCTTGACCATCTGCCTCACCAGGACCAGAACTGTTACTACGTGAACGAAGACTACGGTGGCCGTTTTCTTGTCACTAGCTCTTCTACCTTTTCTCTTTTTCCCAGTGCAAGGTAGCCAACTATGTAAGTCCTGCCTCGATGTCTTCCTTTTGTTCTCATTTTCCTCCTTAAATTTAGGGGCAAAGCTCCTTATAGCGGCACCCGTTCGTCCCCCGTAGTTTGTAACAAGTATAACATTTTGACCTCCAAGGTGGTGCCGGTGAGAGACTTCTTCTGTGCGTTGTTGAACAATGAAAAATAGTGCTCAATGTACATGTCAATGGCTGTTAATGGGGAATGAGAGACGGGAGCATTCGGCTTTTAGTTAACGCGCAGGCTGCAATCACCATTAGCAGCCATTGGCATGTATATTGAGCACTATCTGACGAGGAAGGGTTTCTACGTTATACTCACTGGGTGTAACATCCTTAGCTTTAGAAAGGTTTAGCGAGCGTTGAGCCGCAGTGCCATGAATACAATGAACTTGTATATACCATGAATGAACTCGAGGTGGTTAAAAATGGGAAGTAGATACGAAGCGCAAGCCGTAAGAAAGTAGAAGCCGAATTCTCCGCCTCTCATTTCCCATTAGCAGCCATTGGCATGTACATTGAGCACTATTTGACTGAAAAATTTTGCTACGTCATACTCGCTGGGCGTAACCTCCTTGGTTTTCGAAAGGTTTAGCGAGCGTTCGGCCGCAGTGCCATGAATACAGTGAACTAGTATATACCATGAACTCGAGGTGGTTAAAGATGGAAGTGGACCCGAAGCGCAAGCCGTAAGAAAGTGTGCGTGTGCCACCTCTCGTTTAGTCCTTGGAATGTCCGCTGGATGGCGGTGCTTCTATATGGGGAATATATGATGAAAAGATGCGAGATGGTGGTACTTAGTGTGTTGAATAGATGGACGAACGGACACATAGACAGATGCATGGATGGACGCATGAACGGACGCAGGGGCGGCTGCATGGACGAACGCAGGGACGGACGCACGAACAGACGCACGCGCGGACGGGCTGATGAACGCATGGACGGTCACACTGACGGACGCATGGACAGACGGAAGCAAGAACGAATGGGCGGATGAATTCTTCGCCCCACTCTCTATCATTCACTCCGTGGATATGCTGCCATTTTTATTTTTCGCATTATTTACTATCCACAGTGAACATTCGGCGATCTCACCATGAGAGATCTCACCGAAAGACAAACCCCCGGGGCAATCGAGAGAATTCTAGACAGGCACGCCAAACGAGACACACAAAGAAATGAGGCAGATTATTAGTTAAAGGAATAGCGCTCTTAGCTGATCAATTGTTAACACTGAAAATTTCAGCCAAATTTTGCTGTTTTACTGCTCAGTACTGCGCAAAGAATCGAGTCAGCCGCCGGTACAATTATAGAGGTGATTATTTCTGTTACGAACTTTCGAGAATTTGGATGAAGCCGTAGCGATTAGCGTTATTTTCAGCGTGCGTCCACTTGGTGAATGTTCACCTTTTCATATTAGCCTCCCTGGGCGCCGCCATAGCCCTTCTTGGGCTGTGCAATTCGGCGCGTCCCCTCGAAAATGCACTGACAACGCTGCGTCCTTAGCCTTTGTACTCCCGCGCGCAGCCCATCATGGCGGTGTTTTTTTTTCTTCCCGTGAAAAGGTGTATACGTGAATTAGCTAACACGTTTGAGGCGGCAAAATTACATTTGATGGTTGAAAAGGGGACGGCATAGCTCTAAGTACGGCCTAGAGCTATGGTACGCCCTGCCACAGTAGTTGCTCAAGAGCGGCAAGTTTCAGGACGTCCTTAGACTGATGGACGCCCATTATGGCAAGCCAGCCACCCAAGAAGGCGTTAGCCTTCGATGTCGTCGTCCCTGAAGGGGAAAGTCCCGAAGACGTCGTTGACGTGACGTCTTCAATAGTGAGAATCAAAGAAGTTTATTGTGTCCAGCACTTTGGAGGCCAGAATCATCAAGTCACAGTGAACAGCGAAGCCGCCCTGGCTCAAGTCATGGACGCGTCGCCCCTAACCATCCGAGGAGAGCACGTCGCCATCGTACCCCTAGGACCCCAAGTCACCCAGGTAACTGTCCTGTTCCTGCCATGCCGCATCCCCAGCGAAGTCCTCGCACAAGCACTGTCCCCCTACGGGAAGGTGTTGCATATCACCAGATGACTCATGGGATCGCGCCCAACCGTGACCACTGGGACGCGATACGTCCGCATGGAAATGAAGGCTTCGTCACCGGTGCCCAACTATCCACAGACTCCCAACTACCTCCCGTCTACCCACAGACTGCCAACTACCTCAAGGTAGCGGGCCATCGAGTGACCTGTGACTATAAAGGCATCCAGTGAGTGTGCCGTCGATGTAGAGGCAGTGGGCACTTCCACATGAACTGCACAGCTCCGTTTTGTGGAAGGTGTGGCGTTTATGGCCACGATGGGAAAGGCTGCTCGCTGCCGTGTCGCCGTTGTGGGGACCCGCATGCCACCATCGCCTACACCATCAGGTCATCGTATTCCGAGGCGGCGTCCAAGGATTTCCCTCCACTTCAACCAGAAACGGCGTCTGAGAACAGGTGCGACGATTCGCCAACATTAGCCGTGGTAACCGACCCCGACCAAGGTGCGCCAATCACGACGCTGCACCAGACGCCCACTGCGTCCCCAACAATTCCGGACCCGGTAATTCCTCCAGGTCCTGAAACTTCAAGTTCCCCGCGTCCTGTGGCCATTTCTGAAGAATCGCAGGCCAAACTCTCGTCAGACGAGGCACCTCGTGAGGAAGGCGTCCCAGATGAAAATATTGCATCTGACGCTCCTCGCGTGGCTGCTCAGTCCGCCACAACTTCAGGTGTCATCGAGGAGTCTAAATATCAAGTCGACGACGCCTGCATCTACAAGGACTCCAACAGCACCGCGAGTGAGGCGCCCCTACAAATTGAAGAAGACACCAGCGTCAATGACATAAGCCAGGACAGTGCAGACGCCTTTGTACCATCCTCGCTCAAGAACCCGGACGCCAAACGCCACCGGATAACTATTCTTGACTTGGAAGCCCCCACCAGAGACAGAAGTCCCCGGCGGACTTCAAGGTGATCCCGGAAGCTCCAAGCCTCCGGTGGATCACCTCGTCGCAAAAAATGACTCAGCCACTCACGGGGCACCGGCTCCCGCGTCTGCTAAAGGTACCCTTGCATTTGTGTAATCCTTACGTGTTACTTTTCTCCATGGTTCTTTCTCTAAAAGTTATTACTTTAACGTTCAAGGTTTCCGCAATCCACAAAACCAGGCTGAGGTATTGGCTCTCACGTGTTCAGTGCACTGTGATTTGCTGTTCGTGCAAGAAACAAATTTTTTCAAGCTTTCTGACGTACTCACTTTCAAGCGCACGTTCAATATTGATTGTTTCTTTTCGGGCGTCAGCACGCGTTCCACTGGCGTCGGAGTCATTATTTTTAACCGAGGTCTTTTACGTGACCATCATGTTTCCTTCGATGCCTTCGGACGCGTGTTGGCGTTCGACTGCACCTTTTTTTCGTTAAGAATAAGATTAGTTGGCGTGTATGCCCCAGCGCCACCAGTGAACTCTAATGCGTTCTTCGTATTCCTTGATGCGTTCCTTTTAAATTCCCTACATGTGGTACTTTTAGGGGATTTCAATTATGTCTTAGACTCACACGCAGACGTTCGAGGTCCGGGTTGCGGCCGGTCAAACTGGAATGCCAGAGAACTCGAACGTATAGTGCAGCAATTGGCATTGAGTGACATTCTTGAAAGTGTGCATGGCAGTAATTATGCCTATACTTGGCGTCGAGCAGCGTTGAGCAGCCGAATTGATCGCGTGTATGCATCCTCCAGTCTCATTACCTACGTTCACGACACCGGGGTAATGTCATTGCCACCGACACCAGTGTACATTAGCGACCATCGACCGGTTATGTTCTCTCTCCGCCTGCCAGCGGGGACGCCAACAATTTACAGACCATGGCGCCTCGATTGCCACGTCCTCCAGACTCTCAGTCTACGGAAAAATTGTACCGAGCGTTACGCGCATCGCTCATTGGGGCGGATATAGCTGATTGGGATCGCCTCAAAGAACAGTGGCACTATCATTGCAGTACGACGGGCAGAGGACTTCGCACCCGTATGTCCAAAGATGCGTCATTGTTAATCCAGAAAATACGAATTGCCAACCGTGATCCCAGTCCTTCCCCTGTAATGCGGGTATGACAAGAGGAGCTCGTTGAACGGTACCAACGTATTATGCGCGCTTCTCTCTCGGCTTGGCGCTGTAGACGTGGCACCGTGTGCGCACCCTGAGGTGCTAAGGTATGCACGCAGAGCTCTGCTTTGTCCACCAGGCTCGCCTGCCCACTCGCTGAACTCTCCCGCATCAGCTGCTGCGGGTACGCGCGACTTTCAGGCATTCACTCAACACTTTCACTCAATGGCTCAATCTGTTGCTAATGTCTGTTACCCAGGATCCGTTTCTTGCATCCACTGTTATAAGATTTACCTCATGATTACAACATGTCACATGACGTTCTCCTATCACCGCCATCCGATGACGAAATAAAGGGCGCATTAGACGCAATGAAAAAGGGATCGGCCCCAGGGCCTGACGGGCTCCCTGCAGAGTTTTATGTACAGTTCTGGCCTATCATTGGTCCAACTATGTCACGCGTCATTCGCAAGTGTTTCCGAGATATTACCCTTCCAACCTCTTTCCACACAGGCCGTATAATGCTAGTGCCCAAGAAAGACCCAATGTCCACGCGACCAGAAGATTGGCGCTCTGATACCCTACTCAATGTAGATTACAAGCTCTTGGCCAACAGCTTGGTGCGCCGAATCAGTCCATCTCTTGCAACATTAATCGCTCCCCACCAGGTCCGTTCTGTTCCGGGCCGAGAAATACACGCCCATACGTGGTTAACGCGTGACATCATTTAATACACCAGCAGCCGATGTGCGCAAGGACTGTTGGTTTCCTTAGATCAGGAGAAAGCTTTTGATTTCATAGAACATGGCTGCGTACTAAACGTTTTACATGCATTCGGATTCCCGGATAAGTTCATTTACCTCCTTCACGCGATGTACACTAATTCAGAAAGGACCCTTTACTTAGATTCTCATGAGAGTCACGCATTTAGAGTCACGCATGGGGTTCTTCAAGGGTATCCCCCTCCCCAGTGTTATTTATTTTTGCATTAGAACCCTTCATAAGGGCCGTTGACGTCACCCACAGATTCGTGGCTTACCTCTACCCGGTAACACTCAAGTAAAGGTCACTACATATGCAGATGACATTACTCTATATGTACATAATGAACATTCGCTGCAGCATGCTCTTGATATATTTTCCACGATTTCGGCATTATCTGCGGTGCAAGGATAAACTTTTCTAAAAGCCAGTATTTTTTTAATTGGCAACCCCAGCGGTCGTATCAACATCAGGTCGCCTTTACAGTGGTCTCCTGAGATTGCAATACTCGGAGTTACTTTCACTGCATTTGGTGTACAGGATAGCATCTGGTCATCCGTTCTACAAACTCTTCAAAGTGATATCAAAGCAGCCAGGTACTTGGGATTCCCCCTCTTGGAATGCCGATACTTCTCAAACGGTGTACCTAGGAAAATTTTGGTACCTTTGTCATTTTGTTAAACCACCACTCCACGTCTGCAGGAAAGTGCAAAGCTGCATCAGTTAATTTTTTTTTTGGTCTGGTGGCACAGAATTGTTATCTCGTGCAGCGTTAGCTCAACCGCGAGATCAAGTTGGTTTTGCATTCCCCGACGTTACTGTCACGGCTTCTACATTGTGCCTCCGCACTCTATTGCGAATACTAAGCAATGATGCCATGCCCGCTCAGACACTGGCTCGCTACCATCTGGGGCCATCACTACGTGTCTTCTTGACGGATAGCCCAATTAACCAAGGTCCCCAATCAACTGAATTACCATCTTTGTATCAAGCCCTTCTGGCATTTCACCTAAGTTTGGAAGCTACGTGCCCAGAGATAGAGGTGGCCGATTCTAAAGTGGTGGACACAATGGCCGCCCTTCTACGGCCCTTGGTGCCCCAGCTTCGTCAATCTGTAATGAACCATGCTTGGAAACCAATAACTACCGCAGTGTTGCCAGGGCATCTCAGAGACTTTGTCTGCAGGTTGGGCTGGTGCTTGCTCCCCACGCGAGATTGGTTGCAGCGATGGCAGGAGGTTCGCACTTCCACTCGCCCCAACTGCGTGATGGTAGAGACCAATCGACATGCGACGATTGAATGTGTCGTTCGCTGCCTTTTTTGGCGGGCGGTTAATGCTGGTTCTCGGGGACAGGGTGTGCGAACTTTCATGTCTAACGGCCGGTTTCCGCGTGGCCGCTTCTCCGCTGTGTTAATAGTTGCGGAGCTGTTCAGCCTTTGGAGAAACCGATGTGAGGCCGTAGCTGCCGAATGCCGCCGGCGTGCTTTGTGGCCGATACTGGGGAGAATAAGATGAGAGATTCTCGCGTTCCCCTCTGAGGAGCTTTTCTTCCTCGGGGAGCACGAGTTTCTGCGCCATTGCTCGTGCCCTTTCATCAAGGTGGAACACGAAAGGATACAACTCATTTTTCGACCGACTTGGTGCTAAGCAGCGCCCGTTGAGTTGTTATATATGATTTCATTTGTTACTAATTGTGTTTTAATGCATCTATTGTATCGTTATACCATTGTATCACGATATCGCATTGAGTTCTTGTGTACATGTATGCCAACATTGTCATGCATATTAGAGCAAATGTCTTCACTGTAACGTAGTGATGTTGGTCGTGATACGTAGATGTGCCGAAATGTATGTGCCCTGTTACTGGAATTGTATGAAGCCTTTGTGTTCTGTACATACTGTAAATATTTTTTTCTAAACATCTGTTATAGAATACACTTTTTCTAAACACAGGTATCTGTTATAGTATCGTGCAGTGCTGTCAGTTACATTGTAGCTATGCTCTCAGTGGGTACGTCCTACTGAAGTTATTTTGTCACTCGGTGCACTTGAACTCACCTGAACTGCTGTTACTAACATGCAACAAACTCCTCTGTTTCAATCTATTGCTCAGACAGACTAGGCTTCTCCCATTTTATAGAAGACAGAACCTTCAATGAAAGTTTAAAGAGTGCGACTATTCAAGATTATTGAATAATGAGTCGAATGAATAACGTTGTATTCGATTCGGTGCTCGAATCACGTAGTGCATATTCGAAATACCGAATGCTTTCCGAATACTTTTCGAATAATCAGAAACGTAAAAGAAAACGTGACTGATTCCCCTATACAGAAATCGGTGTGACACGAAAGAGAAACGCGTCTTCACAGAAGTAATTGAGCGTTTATTGTGCATTGTTTCAGCAACAGCAACCAATTGCAAAGTCACGTTTGAAACGACAAGCAGCTCGAAACTTTCAGCGTACTTGTCAACATAAAACACGTACAAAACTAGCGAACACAGAACGAGCGCAGACTAACAACTGTCCCAATTCTTCCTGCGTGGTAAGTCAGCTGCGCGCTCCTTTCGTAAACGCGGCTGTGGCCGCGTGCGAGGTGACCCTCGTCCTTTCCCGAATTACACGAGTCTTACCCCCGAATGCAGAGATGTTACTTGGCTCGCGACATCACCTTAACTTGAGCAAGTCGGCGTAAGCAAGCAGCGGACTTCAAAACTCCCAAGTCAGCCTTCGCGTTTCATAGACGCTTAGGCTGTCTTGCTTGGTCAAGTCAAGAACGAGCTTCAAAGCAGAAACTCGCTGCTCGCCTGCTAACGAGGGTAATAATGAAGTTGTTCGCGTAAGGCATGCATTACATCAAAAAAGACCGTACGTTTTAAAATAACTATAAAAACGAAGGGACACAAGCATATTCTTGCCATTTTACGGCTAACGAGTGGCACGTGGTGCCTGCCGCCACAGCGATGTGCAGTGTTGCTTCTGTAAAGCGTTCGTTGCCCGCTGGTTTTAGTGGCCACCCAAATGCGGGGTGTTTCTCCATGGTTGCTTGTTTGGAGGCGAAACAAGCATCACGTTGGGTTCTTCCGTCGTTTTTTTTTTCAATCGAACGCCATGGCATGTATTTGTGCTGACCTGGCTCACTAGGTGACGCGATTTTCATGGTATTTGCCTTTCTGTTTGCCTGTGTGCATGCCTGTAGTGGGCTAGGTCGCAGTTATATATGACAGAAAAAAACAAGTTCTGGGAACAAATGTGATTCGTATCCGTTCGTTGAGCTTGGTAAACAAGAGAAAAAGCGGGTGTCAGGACATTGCCCTCAGCAGAATTCTGTTTCGCGGAGTGCAGCAGCGTCTCGCTGCATGATGGTGAAGCGGATAAAAAAAACCGTGATAGGGTCACCTCTTTTTTATATGTGCGGAAATTTACGTAGCGTTGTGCTACAAGCGATGCCTTTCTGAGCGAGAAACAGTGCCCTAGACGGGACGAAAGGATAGACGAGGCACACAGACACATCGCTGAGTCAATTTTGTACCGAAAGAGGCGGAAATTGTCATCGTGTTTAAGAAAAAAACAGAAATGGCCTTTGCGGTTGTGGAACACTTCGGCGTCGTCCCCACCGAAGCTATTAATACGCACGTGTGTGTAGTCGACACAGCCTGTAACACCAGGGAACTCAGCCACTTCATGAAAGTCCCGCATAAGTATAGAAAGTGCTGCCGGTTGCGGAAAGCGCACCAGCATTGCGCACAGGTGCTTTGCGATGAGTAGCGTCACTTTTCCTACTGCACGGCAAACTGTCGACTACGGAATGCGGACGAAATTCCCGGTGACTATTTGGAATATGTGCCAGCGCCGTAAAACCCAAGAGCCATCAGTAGCAGTAACACTGGAGGCACAAGCTGTACTCGGTTGTCCCCACTTTCACGGAGCGGCAACACACCCAGCAGCTGCCGCACGGCGTTCTCCGTGAATCTGTACCGAGCGTGGAATTGTTCCTCGTCGTACAACTCCATCGGATTTCCTCGGTCACGTAAAGCGGGTCCAAGATTCTTCGGCAGGCAGTGCGCCTCGGAAAATGCTACGCTTATGGCGAGGCAAGCAAACTCAAAAGCGGCCACCCTCTGCGCGACGTCCATTCGAGAGGTGGCCATGTTGGAATAACGCATGAAGTCGCTTTCAAGCTAGCCCCGCAGCTGACTTGAAACTTGTCCTGACTTCGACCGAGCCAAGTCGCCTTCAAGTCGTCCGCAAGTTCGAGAACGATTTATGGCGAGCGGCAAGACTGCCTTGAGTCGAGAACGAGTCAAGTACGAGTCAAGTAGCATCTCTGCATTCGGGGGTTATAAGTGCGCGTGTAGGAGAGACCACGCTCCGTGGGGGCGGCGCTGCATGCAGGCGGCGACTAGATTAACTGCATATGCTACCTTACCCTAGCGGCGACCTTGAGAGCACGTCGAACGCGAGACCGTCGCGCCATCTCGCCACTGATAACAAAAACGCGTTAAAGATTCGAAGCTCTGAGGACTGCCAAACGTTGTATATAAATGGCGTGCTTGCTGTTGGCACTCCAGACAACGTACGGTTTGTGGCGTAGGGGTTAGCGCCGCGCGCTGTAAATCGAGAAGTTACTGGTTCAATTCTGCCCGACAAATCTTTGTATCCTGATTTTGCCATTTTGGAGTATATATTTCTCAACATTACTTCCGTGACCCACGTATGCCAGCGGAGACGTAGTGGACCCTGGCATAAAACACTTTCGTGTTAACAATGCTCGAAAGAACGAGACGTTCCAACAGAGAGGGGACTCTTGTCCTGTTCTCGTGTTCAAATTACTCTAATGCATTCAGCCCATGTACTTACTGGACTATCAAAGCTATTTTTCACAGGGCGCAGGCGTTATTGCTAGAAATCCTAGGGTCGCCGAAGCGGCAGTGTCATCAATCCACTGTCTCCAATACGAAATTCATGATGATGTTAGCTCATGGAAATTGCTTAATATTTACGTAGAAGTTTTATCTAAAATTGTTGACAAAAAAACATCACGAATGTGATCTGTCACTGCTATGTTTAATCCCGATATTACAAAACATTTCGAAGGCTCGAGTTACAGGTTGTTACGCCTGGGAGTCCAGGCTGAACGTCAATGCCTCTGCAAAGGCAATCTGTGTCAAGGTCAGCGATCGAGCCCGCCTGACGCGATCAACTCAACTACGTCATCAAGCGGCGGCGCCGGTCTGTCCCGCAGCGCACAGCGAGGTCCCTCAGCCCTCGAGCCCGATGAAGCAATCGGCGCCTTCCAGTCAGAGAGTCTTACGCAATGCGTGGCAACATCCCTCGTCCTTGGGTGCAACCAGGCGCAGCTGCGGGCTCCGTTGGAGGATCCTGACATCATGGCAAGCGGCGCTTCTGGCTGGACGTTGGTGACGCAAAGATCCACCCGGATTCTATAAAAAAATCCAAGTGGCGCGTCGCCACCAGTTGACCTATGCGGCAGAGAGAAGCCGGCGGATGCGTGCGAGCGAAGACATCTCGGCTCTTCGAGTCCCTAACCTGTCGGAGCCAGTGCCGAATATGTAACGCCTCTATATTGTTATGCCTGCTAGTTCACAGCGAACGTCCATGCCTCTGAAAAAGGCAATCTGTGTCAAGGCCAGCCCGCGAGCCCGCCTGACGCGAACAACTCAACGGCGTCAACACGCGGCAATGCCTCTCTGCCGCGCACGCACAGTGAGTCACCTCAGCCAGCGAGCCCGTCGAGCAAGCAACCGGCGCCTTCTTGTCTGGCGGGTGTGATGCAATGCCTGGCGACGTCACTCGTCCTTGGGTGCAGCCTCTCCAGATTCGATGAGAAAAAATGACGCGGCCCAGCGGCGACCCCATTGGAGGAGTCTGACGTCACGACCAGCGGCGCTTCTGGATGGACATTTGGTTATTCAAAGAATCCACCCGGTGCATATAAAAGAAGCCCTACGGCGCGTCGCGAGCACCCATTTGAGAGCAGTCCTATGTGTTAGAGAGGAGAGCTCGGCTCTTCGGGTCTTTAAGCTGTCGGCCCCAGTGCCGAATTTGTAACGCCTCTGTATATATGCTGTACATAAACCTGGTTTAACTCACCGTCGTCTCGTCCGCTCGTCTATCAGCTCTGCGCAGAAGCAGTCGCGAGCTGAGAAACCTACGCTACCAAACGGCTGGTGACCTTTCCGGCGGAGTTCGAAGCAGTGGCGCCTTCGGGACCGTGTTGGCGTCGCCGTCTTTCGAAACAGTGGTTGCAGTGGTGAGATTCGTGGCGCCCTTCGTAACGTCGTTGGGGGCGCGCTTCGCAACAATATATAATAATTATGTTATATGTAACGCCTCTATATACAGAATATAAACCTTGCCTTACTTAACTCACCGTCGTCTCGTCCGCTCGTCTATCAGCTCTGCGCAGAAGCAGTCGCGAGCTGAGTAGCACACGCTACCGAACGGCTGGTGACCCTGGCGGCAGAGTTCGCAGCAGAGGCGCCTTCGGTACCGTGTTGGCGTCGCGCCTTCGTAACAGTGGTGGTTGCTTCGAGCCCTTTCGCTGTCGGCGCGGCCGGGGTCCTTGTAAGCGGCGAGTTTCGTGGCGTCCATCGTAACCTCGTCGGCGGTGCGCCTTTGTAACAAGGTGCACACGAGCTTGCCACAGTTTAAATAATTGCTGTATTTTTCGTCGCTTGGAGTAATCGTAATGTTCTTTTGTCATAAAGCTTGTAAATATTGGTTTCAAATAATGTGCACTAAAATTCCTGGGCTGTCTAGAAAGCCTTGGGGCAAAGCTCCCTAAGCCGTAGGTCAGTAGTACCTCCACGGCCTGACTGGAGGAGCGGCATTCGCGCATTCTTTTCAATTGAGGAGGAAACCCGCGCATGTTAATCATAAGTAAATAGATAGTTGTTTCTGATGAAATAACTTACAGAGACGAGTATTGGTGATCTAGTCTTCAATAAAATTTGCCTTGAATTTGATGCTTACTAAAAAAACTAGTATCGGAAGAACGCATTTTGAGCACTATCTGACCAGAAAGGGTTGTTACGTGAAAAGGTTAATCGATGATTGGGCCGCAGTGCCATGAATTGCGGCGCTTTTTCGTGTCCAAATAAGTCCTGACAATGACGTGACCCACATCATGCATAGTATGAGTGTGAGGCCCCAGGGACGGCTTTCAGCTCTCCCATAGTTGAGTACCGAGTACTTTGAATTGTTGACCACTTTTTCTAAACACATAGTGAACCAATATATAGCCATGAACTAGAGGCGGTGAAAGGTGGGAAGTAGACGCGGAGTGCAGGCCATGAGAAAGTGCGCAAGTGCCACGTCTCGTTTAGTCCTTGAAATTTCCGCTGAATGGCGGTACTTCTATATGCTGAATACATGATGAAAAGATGCCAGATGGCGGTACTTGGAGTGTTCACCAGATGGAAGAACGCACGGATGGACGCACAGACGAATGGACGCATGGATGGATGCGTGGACGGACAGATGAACGCACAGACGGACGGATACACGAACGGACGAACGGGCGGATGGATGGACGGTCACACAGATGCACGAACGGACAGATAGTAGCAAGAACCAACAGACAGACGGACGTTTGCCCCCCCCCCTCATCATCACGCACTCTGCGTATATGCTGTGATTTTTTTATCTTACCTGTCAAGGGCTGCTTTCAAAACGGTTGTTTTATTGCTTTAAAACTATTCGAACAGTATTTCATTTGCATTTGTATTTAATTTGGAAATGAAGTTCAATATTCGCGCACCCCAAATGGAAACCAAGGAAAAGAGTTTTTACGAGTGAAGAAGGCTACGATGGTTAGTCGATCAGGAGTCCCTGCTCTTTAGAAGATGTCTCTACCTGCCTCGGGAGTGAGACCTGCTCGTCTATACGAGCATAGGCTTGCGCATGGCGGCCATCCCCAGAAGAGAGAGACAAAACGTTTATTATATTTTCTGCGTGAGTAAATCGGTGAGTGATATCCTTTTAGTCCGGGATTTCATTTGCGCAGGCCGCTGTCTTCGCACGTTTTTCGAGAGCTTCTTGGGTTTTCGGGTCCGAGCTGGACAGAGCTACCTCCCACCATTCACAGGAATCGGAGACATCTAAACGTGGCGCCATTTCTTTGTGAGCTGCAGGAACGGTGACCTGCCATATAACTGAATGGGCAATAGGTGAGAAAAATATTATCTCTAAATAAAAACTAGCTATTAAAAACAACTACGAGTTATATCTGGTAACTGGTAACTGGTACATTTTGGTAAAATTGCAGTGCCACATTGAAAAGCTCGAGGGTTCCCAGGATAATTGAACACCACCCACAGAGACATATGGGATGCCATTCTTCGTTAAACTTTGTGGGAAGACACGTTGTTTGTAGTGTGACACTGTAACTTTGCTAGACTGTTCAAATAACTCTCGGCTGTACGAAACTGGGAGTCATTTAAAAAAACAGCTTTTTGTGCTAGACTAGAACCAGTTTGAAAAGAGTCGGACTCAGAACGCCACCTTGTAGCACCCCACGACTTGTGAAACGCTTATTCGTAGGCCCTTCTTAAGTTAGAACGAACATGGATCTCTTTGTGATGTAGCTTCTTGCCCATCGAAAGACACGACCTCCAAGTTCAGCTGCTTCAAGAGCATTGGGAACAGCCTCATGGGTCACGTTGTCATAGGCACCTTTCACGTCTAAGAACAGAGCTACCGACAGCTGCTTCTTAGCTTTCTGTTGCTGAACAGAGGTCACTAAGCCAATGACGCTATCAATTGAGGACGGACCTCGTCGAAAGCCAGACATAGCATCAGGATAGATGTTATAAGTTTCCAGGTATCATTCCATGCGCGTAAGCAGCATCCTCTCCATGACTTTGCCGACGCAGCTTGCTAGTGCTATAGGCCGGTATGATGCCAAATTCAATGAAGACTTTCCGGCGCCAGGCGACTGCACTTCCACTCATCAGGCACCATTCCATCATGCCAAGACTTATTGAAAATGTCCAGGAGACTGCGCTGTACCTTCGGGCCTAGGTGACGTAGCGCAGTATAGGTCACTCCATGATGAAGAATTATGCCTTTGCAATAGGCTGAAGCATCTGACCTCCTACTCGTTACGCAATTCACATTGTTTGACGCCTGGTTGTTCGTTTTCTGTTCTGAAACACTTTATTACTGATAATAACAAGATTACCCTCCCGACGTCAAGCTTTGATAAGACTTGTTTGCAACGGAGTTCCAAGCACCAGCGTCGCTCTGTAGTATATTACTGGACTGGCACGCATAGGACCCGGGTTTGAATGCCATTCTGCCCTTGGTGTTTTTTAGATGCGAAACGTTTACACGATTAACCACTACACCGAATTTCACTTGAAACCGTTCTTCCAGCATCTGCGTCGACGCCCATTTCAATTGGGTGAACGCCCTGCGCCCCACTGCTGCTTCACATCCCATTAGGGATGTGAAACAGCAGTGAGATGGTACGTATTATCTTTATGTACGTAATTTTCTTACTTATTTTGTAATATTACGTACCATTTAGGGAGATCGTACGTAATATTTTTATGTACTTAGTTTTCTTACTTATTTTGTACGATAGTCGTTACTGACAGCAGCTGTGGTGGCATCGCCAGAGGACAACTACGGTGCATGCGCCCCTTGTTGTAATCTCATAACAGCTTCCGCTGTAAAAGGGTGCGCCTAGATAGCGTCATTGGGCACGATACGCTATTTTCGTAACATGGGTGGCCAAGAGGATTGTGTATGACGCATGCGCAGCGGCGGTACACGTTAACGCGAAGCTTCGCGTGCCTTATTCTAAAACGGCATAATGTTCGGTTGTTGCAACTAATTGCGTCCCATTCGCTTGCTCCGGCGTCAACGTGCGAGACCATATACCCCGAGAGATCGACTGTGAAGCGCCGGCCCTGCGCCCGCCGAGGAGGTGACTTTGTCCGGCGTACGTCCACGCACCCGGCGTGTCCCGTGAGCGCGTCTGGTCTCCGCGGCCACGTGCAGGATTTCCGAAGCCATGCCGGCGTACACGGTCACGCACCGCTATACGTCGCCACCGCCGCCTCCCTTGTCCCGGCGCGGGATTGTACGGCAAGCCACGGCACGCCGACGCTCGTTGTCCTTGAATGAGCGGTTCGGTCGGAAAACAAATAGACAGCAAAAAAAAACTAGCAATGTTGAAACAAAAATGGAGGAGGAGAGAGGAAGGAAGGGAGAAGGGCGACAAAGACCTCCGCCAGACGGGTGTCAGCAATGAAACGGCTAAATGAGAGAAAGGTGATGCATGCTTGCGTGCGTGTGTGTGCGTGTTTGTGAGAGTTTTAAAGAATTAAAAAAAGAAAATGAAAGGGAAAATTTTTTTCACGCGCCACCCACGTGCATGCTCGCTTGCATCACACGCGTGCAATGCTCTCCCGGTCTCGCTGCGTGAAACGAGCCGAGGACGCCGTCTCACCGCTGTCTGTACCGCGAATGGGCGCGCTTCGCGGCCTCGCACCGAGGCGATGACGGGAGTGCAACGGACGTGCGTCGGCGGCCACTCCGATTCAGGGAAAGCCGGCGGCCTCCGCAACCATTCTCGTTAACCGTTTGGCGCGTTTCACCTACGAGGGCAACGAGGTGCGCGCACGGCGGCGGCTCAGTAGAAGAAACACTCGAGCACGATGCCTCTGCGCCGCCGATGTTCTCTTAACCTGACCCTTCATGTCTCGCGCCGTGGTTAGTGTTGGTGGTGCTGATCGTCAGCCACGCGTGCACGTCTGCTCACCTTTTTCTTACCACAACGCGCTTCATTCGGACTGTAGGAGCCTCGTGTTTGGGGTTTGGTGCTTCAACTCAGCTTAGTTGAGGTACCTGACATTAAGCTGTATATGTGTTATGTCCAACAAAAACGGGAAGTTGATATTCTAGTGAGCGTCTGGACTCCAGCACGTTTGACGCCCTTAGGTAGTTTGCGTTTACAGGTCAGCTTTCATCTCGCAAAGGGTTAGACAAAGAAGGAAAGGTAGGTCGTTAACCCGGTATAAGTTTCTCTGTCCTGCACATGGGTGTTGCAGCATATGTCTGGAAGAGGACAAAGGAAGAAGATGAAATTATACGCGGCTTTTTCTGATAAGAATGTTTCACATTCGTCGCCCTGTCTACGAAGGGCGCTGGCTGACACTCCCAAGGACACCCTATATACCAAGGTTACACGAACAGAAGTGACCAAGAAAGGGAAAAGGGGGATCAGCCGCAGCCGTATTTATGCACACAACTGGTAAGGCGTCGCACACGCCACGGGAATGTTGAGGGTTTGCTTACCACGTGCGACAAGTTGTTTTCTGGTCTATTTTCGGTTCTCTTTATTTCACAATTACAACACGCTTCAATTAACAGCTACGAATACCGTTCTTACATTTTCCCTGGCTTCGTTACGTGGTGGCATTATATGGTCCTGTCTAGCATGAACGGGCACCGGGATCCATTCTTTCTTTCTTTCTTTTGTGTGTCATTGAGTCATTCACGACTCCCGGTCACGCGATAAGTAAGTATATATGTGTACTTGAGTGAGCTTATTTGATTGAGACTTTTTGAGATTGCCCAAATGTTTGCCTGGCGTGAGGAATACCGTCTAATCAATTGGTGCCCGGGCTAACTCGCTATCCCTAATCTCGAAATTTTTCTATAATTGAAGTTTGATGTAGTTAACATTAAGGCTTTCGTCGCGCATGATGTCACGAAATTCAAACAACTTCGTTTTCAGAAGCTTCGCTTCGAAAGAGCATTCGCAGTGCAGTGATATGTAGATAAAAAAATTAAGCATAGTTTAAGTACTCTCGTTATCAGCAGTGTGAACAGCCGCATACCTAACTAGTCTTCTCTGTGTTGGTCAGACGTGACGTAGACATGAAGATGAATGAGATTGAAGCGTTCACGGAGAAGTCTGGCTAGCGAGCCAGCGCATGTACAGTGAGTAATTTGTTATCTTTAAAGGTAGCTCTTGATCAGAACTCGCTCTTTTATGAGATATACAATGATATCAACCTGCCGCGAAAACTGCCGAAGCCAGGGCATGGTATGCTTCGCTTCTTGTACGTGGGAGTATTTGATGATGAATATAGAACTACTGATGTAACCGGGGGTCTGCCCAGAGGGGCGGAGCCTGCCAGAGTCTTTGGGAAATGTCGAGGAGAGGAGCCCGGAGCTGTTAACAGTATCATTTAATTACAATATTTACAGGTAGCGTGTTATACGATAGTGGTAGCGTCATGAAAGCTCTCGATGGAAGCATGATGGGAGCTTGTGAGAGCTTGTCGGGAGCACCTCGGCGCTCGCATTTTATGTCCTGGCCTTCCCAAGGTTCCCTGAAGGAAAAAAAAAAACAATGGAGGCAGGACAGTCCAATGAAAATTGCCATCTTCACCTTCGCCCCCAAATGGGGAAGGTGAAACACCGCCTCCTTCCCAATCCACGAAAGGAGAAAGAAACATGTCCAGTTCGTCCCATGGTAAGGGAGAAAACACTGCACACCGCGCACGACACAGCACAGCACGAAGACGTTGAGTCTTACCTGGAAGTCAATTTCGTAGTCTGTTGCAGTGATGGGTCTGCGGCGCCAGGCAGACCACAAATTGTGGAAACAGTGGTATCGGCCACCACGGAGAACGTGGGAAATGCATCCGCAGACGGTTCTCAGTCGCTTGGCTTATTGTCCACGGCACTCCGACGAACAGAGAGGTACAGAGATAACCACCCTTTTTAAGCCGTTTTGACTGTAAACAGCCTTTCATAGGTCGCCAGTCGGTCGGGTTAGTTCAAAGGGTTCTACGAGGAGAGACGGCTGCGCCGCAAAATTCCAAGTACGGCTCGCGTGTCGTTGTCGCTTTTGGTTCACCTCTGGGAGCGCTGTCCCGCAACCGTCTCACGTCCAAGAGGCGCCATGTTAGGAAGGCCGGTCATAAGACTACTGTTTACATTTTCACTGGACAGACTGTGTGAGCGTTATGATTATGAACCCGCTGTCGCACTTTTCTACGTCGCTTTTTACAATACATCAGAATTCTTTTATTATTATTTTCACCATTATAACGAACGTCATCCACTAGACCATTTTTTAAGGCGAGACGTAGCCTTTCCCAGAAATCTTGAATAAGCCCAGTCTGTTTTTGTTTTGTTGCATACGTGATGCTGCTGTGATATTAAAGTAAAGCACCTATCAGCTGCTCCATTGCTCTCAGTTCTGTACACAAAATAAATATAAATAAATAAATCATCGTAGGATAAATAAACAGGGAAATGAAACAGATGAAACACGGTCGTTGTCACTGGTCCCGTAATTATGGAGGCAATCGCCATGTTGATTCCAAGGGCGGACGGGTCTGCTCCCTAAACGCACCACTAAAGCACGGACAATTTAGAATTGGTTCCTTTTAGTGCACCAGTGAACGCCGGCTGTGGTCCAAAGAACGAGGCAGAGCCGAGAGTTGATAACAAAAACAAAAATATATTCTCAGGTAGGGCAAAACAATCTACACGCAAACATGCACACTCGGCAGTTATTAAATGCAATACGACACCACTCACAAGACACCCCAGAAAATTCAAAAGAACGGGCTCAAACAACAACACAACAAAACACGCTCAAAACAACGGGCGAAAACAACCACACGCGATATGACGCAATCTCATGCATGAACTAATCAAGACACTTATAAACTCAAGTGTTCGTCAAACGCATTCACCCCCGTATTCACAAACGCTTCTCGACTCGACTTTCACCCTTCACTTGACAGAGTTGAGCACTGCGCCGCTGCTCAGCTGAAAATGGCGCTGCGCTACTCAAGAATAGCAGCAAATTATCACTGATATGCAGTGACTTGCCGTGCCTAGAGAGGGCGCTTCCATCGGCTTTCTCCATCGGCTTTCTTATCGGCTTTCTCCATCGGCGCGTGATAGCAACCTGCAAAGAGCGGTTGTCAACGCAAACCAAGAGATATGACGGATGAGTCGAGAGAAAGGCTTTGAGGTGGTGGAAATAACCAGAGAGGTGCATAGGTGGGGTGGTTTTCAACGAGACAAAATTCACTTCGATGGGCGGCTAGGTCATGAGGTGGGTTGGCGACTTGCAGGACGCGCAGTAGCTTTTTTGGGGGGTAAGCGGGCTCTTCAGGTTCCAGGATAGCTAGTAAGGACGAAAACAACCAGGGAGACTCTTTGACAGGTGGTATGGACAGATACGATTCCAAAGTGGCACCAGTATCTAAGATAGGTAGAGTCCGGGGCAGAAATAGACGTAGCCACGAGCGCCGAGGCAATTCAGACATAGTGTATATTAACATGCAGGGTGGTGAGAACAGGCTGAAGTGGGAAGAGATAGAAGAACAGCTAAGGGAAGAGAGGCCGATGGTATACGGTTTTGTAGAAACACATCTCAGGGACATGGAACAACCTCCGAACAATCCGCACTACGCTTGGGAATATTGTAATAGAACAGAAGGCAGCAGAAAGGGGGGTGGTATTGGGGCATTCATTCATAAAAGTACAGACTGGCGAAGGGTCAAGCAGGAGTGCAAGGGACATTTATGGCTCAAAGAAAAAGTGGCAGGTCAAATGACACTCCTTGGTTTCGTGTACTTGTGGACGGGAGCAAAGGCCAGAGAGGAAAACCAGGCAATAGCAGAGTGTATACCAAAGGACATTCAGGAGTTAGGAAGAGAGTGCGAGATAATTATACTAGGAGATATGAATGCGCATATGGAAGATATAGATGGGTATACCGACCCGACAGGCAAAATGATCATGGATATGTGTGAAAGGCTTCATTTGATCACTTGCACCAGTACCGAGAAGTGTGAAGGGCAAATAACATGGGAGGTAGGAAGGCTGCAGTCGACGATAGATTATACACTGATGTCACATAGAATGTATGATAAGCTCAGGGGAATGCACATAGATGAAGGTGGCTCGAGAAGTCTGGGTAGTGATCACAAACGTACCAAGCTAAGTTTTAGAAGAGCAGTGAAAGTGGAAAGGAGACAAGATGAGCAACTACAGGAAAATTTTTATCCAGAAAGGCAAATTGAAATAGCCACTAAACAAATTGAGAAAGTAATCACGGAGGATAATAAAACAGTGTGGACGTACACGAATCCAATTAGACTGTTTGAGCTAGAGCTTGCTAAGACGCGTGAGAAGTCACCCTAAAGAAGACACAAACCCAAACGTTGGTGGGATGAGGAAGTTAAGAGAGCCATAGCAAAACGTCAGGAAGCCTCTAGGGAACACAGACATGCTAAGCAGCGGGGTGAACCGACAGATGATGTTGAAAGAAAATGGAAAACCTTTTTAAGCTGTAGCAGGGATGCATCCCTTCTGATCAATGAAAAGATCAGAAGAAAGGGAGCTCAGTGGCTGGCATAAGAAAGATAGAAAGGCAGCTGCGAAATTTTAGTACCATCTAAACTCCATAAGAAATGAGACGAGCCTAGAGCAGAGGTTTATAACTTCAGCCCAAGGTGCTAGGCTAGAAGGGGACGAAGCTATTGATTATATAAGAACAAGGGTGACAGAAAAATTTCAACAAAGAAGTGCTTTATGCACCACATTAGACAAGGATGAATCAAGTGGCGCAATGGCTCCATTTTCACAACGAGAGTGGGAAAGGGCTGAGAAAAGGGTTCCTAGTAGTACATCAACAGGCCCAGATGGCATTCCAATTATGCTGATAAAGACATTAGGTTCGAAGTCTAAGCAGGCTTTGAGAGAGGCAGTGAGCAAACTAATAATCGATGGTGAAGTTCCCGATGAATGGAAACTTAGCAGGATGAGCATGATCTATAAAGGAAAGGGGGACAAAGCTGACATGAACAACTACCGTTCTATAACAGTGACATCAGTGGTCTACAGGCTGACAATGCTGATTATTAAGAAAAGACTACAGGCATGGATAGAGGATGAGGTGGTGCTGGGGGAACTGCAGAATGGGTTTCGGAAACACAGGAGGTTGGAAGACAATCTGTTCTCACTGACGCAGTGCATCGAAATGTCAGAAAAGGAACACAGGCCCCTGTGGCTAGCATTTTTGGATATCAAGGGAGCGTACGATAGCGTGGTTCAAGAGGATTGTGGGGAATACTGGACACACTAGACGTGGAACATGTAGTCACTAATCTTTTAAAAGATATCTATAAAGGTAACAAGGTAGTTATAAAGTGGGAAAAACAGGTATACCCAAGCCTGCAGAGGTAAAACGGGGGCTTAGGCAGGGGTGTTCCCTGTCACCCTTATTATTCATGAAGTACCTACAAGGATTAGAGGCCAAATTAAAGAAAAGTGGACTGAGCTTCAACCTCTCTTTCGTCAAACAAGGAAAACTCATTGAACAGGCACTACCAGCATTGATGTACGCAGATGATATAGTGCTAATGGCCGACAAGGAAGATTTGCAGAGATTGGCGGACATCTACAGTAATGAGGGAGATATGTTAGATTTCAGATTCAGTAAGGAAAAATCAACAGTCGTGATTTTTAATGACAATGAAGGTAGTGAGCTTAGAATACAGGAGGTCACGCTAGAGATAACAGATAAATACAAATACCTGGGTGTATATAGGATAAGCAATGGGGCCGAGTACTTAAGGGAACACGAAATATACGTGACGACTAAAGGTGACAGGAATGCAGCGGTAATGAAAAACAGGGCACTGTGGAATTACAATAGGTATGATGTTGTCAGGGTAATATGGAAAGGGGTCATGGTTCCTGGTCTGACGTTCGGCAATGCGGTGTTGTGCATGAGATCAGAAGTTCAAGCAAGATTAGAAATTAAGCAACGTGGAATAGGTAGGCTTGCCTTAGGAGCTCACGGGATTACACTAAATTAGGGAGTACAAGGTGATATTGGATGGACATCATTTGAGGACAGGGAAGCTAGCAGCAAGATAAAATTTGAGAAGCGATTGAGAGAAATGGGGGAGGAGCGTTGGGCTAGGAAGGTATTCAGCTACTTGCACATGGAGAATGTCGATATAAAATGGAGGAAGCGAACCAGAGAATTGACTGGTAAATACTTAGAAAACAGCAGGGGGCCAAATAAAAAAAGAATTATCGGTTAAGAAGAAGGTGAAGTAAGCTGAGACCGATATGTGGAGAATTGGCATGATTAAGAAGTCCGCACTAGAGGTCTATCGAACTTTTGAGCAGGAAATTGCCAAGGAAAGGATCTATGATAATACTCGGGGTATTTCTCTACTGTTTGAGGCCAGGACGGGAGTATTGCGAACCAAGACATATCGGGCCAAATACGGAGGGGTAGACACGGTATGCAGTGCCTGTGGAGAGGAAGAAGAAACTGCCGAACACTTGATAATGTTCTGTAAAGGGCTTCGCCCTATAGTTCAGGATGATGGCGCAGAGTTTTTCAAAGCAGTTGGGTTTAGGGACAGGGAGGGAAAAATAGACTTTAAGCGGGTAGATTTAACTAGAAGGAGGTTATATGATTGGTGGCTAAAGTCAAGGCACGAGTGAAAATAAACGCTTCACTGCAAAGTACGAATACTCAACCTCACTTTTTAAAAGGCAAAAAAATGTATCTAGTTTTTGGTTGATTAAGTATTATGACTTGGTGGCGCTAGCCACCGCCCGATCTAACGGGTACAGCCATATCCATCCATCCATCAAGTGAAGGTGAAGCGTTGAGGGAAGGGACATTCTAAAATACCGGGGTCAGTCAAAAGTTCTTAGAACAAAGCTTGAATGCTTCTCTTCAGGGAAACACTCACTCCAAGTCTCGCGCCAGTTGTCGTCCCGCTCAGCCCGTGGTTTCTCTTCCAGGAAACTCTGGCACCGTCAAGTGTCCGCACTTCAATAAGAAAACTTCTCCGCCGGAGCTCGTCGGCCAGTCACGCGCTGCGGCTGCAGAACACGTCTTCACCCATAGGCGGTAAACACGCACTCTTCTGCTTTTAAGACAAACCTTTACCCGCAGGTGGAAAACACTTCGCCTCTGCTTGGTCACTGTAGAACAAGCCTTCACCTGACGGCCACGAGTTCTCTTTATTGCCTGATGTGACTCATTTCGCTGCTGGCTGATGTGCACTAGCCTCTGGGTTCCCGAAATTTCTAGGCGTTTCGTCAGCGCAGTGCACAATCAAAGTTGGGGAAAGGGCAGAACCTTTCTCGAAAACTCCGCGACCAGTGACGCTACTAAGCAGTGACTCACCCCTTCCTTTTCGACACTTTTTGAGATCGCTCGGCGATAGATGCGAGAGGGTTCATCTGGTATGGTGTAGCGGCAGCGTTTTCGAGGGAAAGAGCCGCGTGCGAGGCGTCTTTTGATGCTTGTTTCATCTTTAGGCCGGTTTCTGTCGCGTCTGTCGCTGGGTGCCTCGGTTTTACCTAGCGGTTAGAATGAGCGTGCGCGCGCTTTGTTGAGCTCTCGTTTGTGACAGCCTTAAAGTGTTCAACTTTCAGCTCTACAGAAGACGCTGATCTCAACGGCACACGTTGTGCTTTTCGCAAGCGTTGAACGTCGTGTAAGCAGAGTACATCAGTTCGTTTATTATGGAACTGACTTGGAGTGTAGCACGTGAGCAAAGCGTTCCTTCGGGCCAGTAATTTCTAGTCGTCAAAAAAAGTGCTCTCTTTACTGCTACATTTACCCAGTTGAGAATAATGTTGTCAAAACCCACGCATGGGTTCACGTTTTTTAGATGCGGAGCATCTTATACTCGCGCCTTGTAGTGCGCCGTCCGCGTCGTCCGCGCCGTCCACACCGCTTCTCGAACATTCGACAGCTGACGCGCGCGCATGCGCCGTCGCGCCGTCGCCCACTCTTCCACCATCTGTGCATCCCTTCCTCCTCTACACACCGCGCGCGCTTCACTCCTCCACCATCTGTGCACCCTTCCTCCTCTACACACCGTGTTCGACATCTACAATTCTCCTGATTCTCCAGTGGACGCGCATGTGGCGTCGCGCTTCGAGAACATTCAACAGCTGACAGTGCATGCGCCGTCGTGCTGTATATATACTCAAGGTCGGCGCTCGCTCGCTCAGTTGCCGCTCGTCGGTTGGTTTGTACGGCGCGTCGACGTCCAAGGTCGCGGTGAAATGAATTCCAACGAATCCACAAACACAATGATCGACGTCCCTTCGACCAGCGCCGCCCTTACGCATACGTGTGTACGTGTTCACTCATTTAACACCCCCTCCTACAACCACGTTAACCAATTTAGCCATCGACCCAAGTAAGTCGCAATTTAACACCCCATTTCACAACCACGTTAACCAATTTAGCCATCGACCCAAGTAAGTCGCCCTTTAACACCCCGTTAACCAATTATATGGTCCGCATCCTCCTCAGTGTTCCCCCGAGGGAAGCTGCGGGCAATTTTTTTTATTGCGTGAGTTAGCTCTACGGCATCAATTCATAATACGCAAAATTGTGTAGCTGGGTTCCTTCCATAAAATTCAGGAGCGGACCGTATATTCATCTCTGCAAGTCAGGCAGCCTGGTGTGCTGAAGCCCCACGGGCAGCGTCGACGAGCAGTTTAGCCCAGGGCATGCCCACAAGAGGTGGTTCAGGTCTGCTTCCCGCACCGGAGCAGGACAAAATGGGCAGCTTGGTGTTGTCTCCGTGTCGCCCCATTTCGCACGGATTGGAGGCGTCACAGCTGCACTGAGGTGAACTCTTCGGAGCGATACCTTCTCTTGGCGAGTACAAGTCCACTCGGGAGGTCATGACCACGCGGAGCTACGAGAGCTCTCGTGGTGCACCGAAGATTTTCTTTGTCAATGTCCACAGTGTCAGAAGGTGGCAGCAGGAGCAGAGGCAATGGCTACTTGGCAGTTACGAGATGGCAAACGGCATCTACCACAGCATAAGCCAGAACACTAGATCAGCAAATCCAAGAAACTCGAAATGAGCACGAATAAGCTGCAGTGCAATGGTGGAATACCACTGCTATAGACCCACAGAAAGGTCAACGCGACGGAGCGCACGAATAGCTTGCGTCGAGTCGGTGTAAAGGATCACACTTGATTTGTGTTGCATCTTAACGAGCGGTTGAAGCGCAGCAAGACCATGACAAGGACCAACTCGCTGTGCCAGCACAGAATAACGAGTTCTGTCTTCACTTGTAGGTGTTAGGAGTCACTGCGATGTTAATTTACATTTATCTTGAAAAATGCTCTACAGCCTTCTCTTGTTCTGATTCCCTGTCATCTTTGGCAAGTCGTCTCTTATCTATTGGTGGAAATATCAGGTTCCACGAACCAAAATCACCACGTGATTATTAAGGCGGAAGCCTCAGACGCCTCATCAAATGGTAAATTTGACCCTCGGGGCCGAGGGATGCAGGAAAAAAAGATATCATCGCGTGCTGACATCACATGTCGGGAAATGTGGTGGCGTCCTCGTGACGTCACGAATTCTAGCATGGCGTCATGTGACTTAACTCTGCGTGATGCCCTTCTCGCGTCCTCGATCCTTTGGGCCATGAACGAAACCAAAGAAAACACGACCCCAACAAACGAAAATGAGGACGGCGCTTGGCAGTGGCAGGTGGAGAAGCCACGTCTCGTGTTCCCTGCTCCCTCTTTTACATCGACTGAAGAAAGTAAAGCGGCTTTAGCCTTACAGTCGTTGTTGGCGAATGCGAAAGGAACCCTGTGAGTTTTTGGTAAGGCGTAATGGAAGGCTACAAATTCATTTCAACCACCCGGGATTCAACGTGCACCTCCATTTACGTGCATTACTGCTCTTGCATTTATCCCTTATTTAAACTTGGCAGGCGTGACCGAAAATTGAACTCGCCTTTTCTAGCTTAGCAGAGACCTGATTGATATGTGAGGTTTAACGTCCGAAAACCACCATATGATTATGAGAGACGCCGTAGTGGAGGGGTCCGGAAATTTCGAGCACCTGGGGTTCCTTAGCGTGCACCTAAATCTGAGTACACGGGCCTACAACATTTCCGCCTCCATCGGAAATGCAGCCGCCGCAGCCGGGATTCGATCCTGCGACCAGCGGGTCAGCAGCCGAGTACCTTAGCCAGTAGACTACCGCGGCGGGGCCTTAGCAGAGACCTATTACTTCCGAAGAAGCAACTGAGAGGGCACTGTCTGCTGTCGACTGAAAGCAATGAAAGTGTCCTTCATATCAAATAGCAGCTCTTAGGGACATATTCCTGTTTAAAACGGCGTCGGCGTAACCGGCAGAGCGAACGAGGACGACAGAGAGTGAATGTGGAGCGCAGCGGAGGATGAGAGACGGTGATAGAGAGATCAACGTGAGGAGGAGAGAGTGACAGTGACGAGACGACAGGTTCAACGGCGGCTACCCGTGGCACCACAGTAGGGCACGCTTTCGTGCGTCGGCTGTAGTGGAACGCGCGCACTCGCTGCCTTCCGCGACCTCCCGGTAGCGAGGCAGTCACGCTACGCTCCCTAAGCGTGCGGTGCACCTAACACAGAGCTCTACCATAGTGTATGAGCCTGCCCCGTAGCTTCTCACTCAATTAAACACAGCATGAACCCTGCATTCACAATCACCACAGCCGAGCAGTGGGAGGCTTTGCTGCTCAGCACGTGCCCGGAGGACCAGCTCTGGGCTGTCCGGCTGGCCGAAGATGCCACCAGGGTTCAAGGCCTGGCCACCGCCTGAGGAAGGGTGTTCCAGAGGGGCCCTCCTCCCCGCCCTCCGCCACTTTGGACCCCAGCAGGGACATTTCCATATAATTTCTCTCTCTCTCTTTTTCTCTCTCAGCAGTGGCTGATGCGAAAAAGCGCTCGCTTTTTGTGGGTCTTCCTTCATTCGTTATCGGTTGCCACGCTCCCAATTCAATGAACAAATATGAATTATGAACCAGTCAACCTTCCGATCCTTATGAAGTGGGGTGAACGAAATTGTCCGCGCCACTCACGCCACTCGAGGCGTTCTCTTCTTAAGTTAAACCTTCTACGTATACACAAAATAGTCTCAGCAAGATTGTTTTTCCCGAACAGTCAGCGGCCAAACTGCAGGTTGAAGTGTGTTATGTGCCGCTGCTGCTAAACGAGCTGCCCGGGCCGAGGCTCAACGCCACCGAAGTAGAAGCATTTGCCTCCGCTTGTCGTAAAATAGAAAACCTAAACAGCTGCGCCCACACTTCGAAATAGACAGTATCGTATTCTGCGGCAAGTTCTTTCCCATATTTGTGTAGTATGTCGATACTACAAGCGTAGTCTGTAGGCAAGTGTGCATGTGTAGTCTAAAAATTTCAGTTATCGGAAATGTTATGTGAAGTTGTAGTTGAATTCAAAGATAGTCTTTACCAAACATTTATAGCTAGAAAATATTCATGGTTTTGAAGCACACACATTGGTTGTAATTGCAACCTATTTCAACGCTGTTCACTTCCATCCATTTTTTTTCCTAGTTATATGACGTCGAATCCATGGCCAGAAACGCAGATTGAGCAGTATTGAGGACAACGGGTACAGATATCCGGTTTGCGACTGTACGCTGAAGAAAGGTGGACCAAAAATATAGAAATGTAGAAAAGACTGCGCGCGCACGTTGCATGTTCACTCACTGAGACCAGCCAATTTCACGAGCTGCAACGTACACCGCACAAGTACCGTGAGATGTGAAAACTGTTCCAATGACAAGGCCAGCCATTGCCTATGCCCCGTGTTGAATTCGGTTGCTGGGTTACAAACTACGAATAAACAAACCATAAAAGCGTGCCACATGTGCGGCGCTGCCTCAAGAGCTCGGGTACGAAGTCAAGCTTTTTGATTTATGGCTACGTCTACCGCGCCCAACTCTAAATGGCGTCTGGGGAGCGCTGCGCCGAGTTCATTCGTCGCTTGCTCGTGGCACACTGAACTTGTTCCAACTTTCGCCCAGCCAAGGACACAAGGACAGTCACCATTACAGACAGCAGAGGAATGAAGTTAAAACTATGCCAGCTGCGTGCTAGTGGTGCCAAGCCTGACGGAAAAGCCGGGCTGGGCTTTCTCTTTCGCTATTATTCTCTTCCTGTCTCTTTCTCTCTGCTTTTGATATATTTTTTGTATGTTGCTTTTTACTTTTCTTCATTTCTGTCTCTTTGTATTTTTCTTTTTGTCGATCTCTCCCGTTCTCTACTTCATTCTATTATTGCCTTGTTCTCTGTATTCCTTTCCTTTCTCTCTTTTTGTGCGCTCTTATCCATACCTTTCTCTCTATTTGGTTTTCACCGCCTTTCTATCTTTTGTGTTTTACTCCCTCTTTTTCTCATCATATTTCTCTTTTATTCCTTTATATCACGTTATATCAATCTCTCTTTCTCTCTTTCGCGTGTTTCACGTGTTTCACGCTACCGCACAAAGTTTTCATTCAATACTTGCACCTATTGTACTTGGTATTCGGTCTTCCCCAACTGGTGTGGCATGTACCCAGTTGAGAATTTTTGTTTGTGTTGGACAGGTGGCGGTTGGCTTAAACAAAACCGCTGGAAAGTTATTGTTGGTGCATTGCTTGTGGCAGTTGTATTCTTGGAGTCGTGGGGCTAGCCGCAGATTCTCTTCATTAAAACTGGAGCTTTTCGTCGTTTCAGCACACGTCTTGTACACCTTAATGTAGCTGCGACAAAGTGGTGTCAGGACCATCAGTTCGCGATATCAAATATTTGTTGTAAAAGTTAAGATAAAAATCATCTCTTAACAACTCGATCATCTGGCTCCAGAGAAATCTTAGATACAAAAACACATTATTCTAGGCTTCCAATTCACTGTAAACAAGGTAATCCTTACCTGTACCCTCGTGGCATTTAAGGCTGCAGGTCATAAGGTGTCTTCAGCACACACATTTCCAGGGCTGCTGAAAAAAAACACGGACGAGAGAGAGAGAGAGAGAGAGAGATAAATAGAGAGGAAAGGCAGGGAGGTTAACCAAGCTTGTCTCGGTTGGCTACCTTACACTTGGGGTGGGGGAAAAGGGGAATAATAGAACGAAAGGAGACAGAAAAGAAGAGGAGTAAGAAAGAGAAGCATAAATAGTCAGCTCGAAACTACACAGCACGGCCTCGCACAGTTCTTTCACAAGCGGTCGTGAAGTTTGGTGTTCCTTAAAAAGTACAAGAGGGCTTTCGTGGCTTTGCGCGTATGGGAAGCCGTCGGCCAAGGTCCCAGGATCTTCTCTTCTGTAAGCGGCCGTGAATCCAGCTGACAGAGCTTGGCTTCCATAATACGTCGTTCGGTCTGGTATGCTGGGCAATGACATAGAATGTGCTCAAGCGTTTCCTCGCAGGCGCAGATGTTGCATGCCGAAGTGCTCGCCATTCCAAGGAGACGAGAGTACGAATTCGTAAATGCCACGCCCAACCTCATGCGACACAGTAAAGTTTCAGCGCATCGTGGGAACCCGGATGGCAAACGAAGTTGCAAGTTTGGGTCGATCGAATACAGGTGCGTGTTGGAGAAACCCTGCGTATTCCATTGTAGGAGAGATATACGGCGAGCAAGTGATTGTAGTAGCCTTACAGCGTCCGTTCTCAAGAGTGGTATGGGCGTGCGCTGGTCTTGGTCATGAGCCGATCGAGCAGCTTCATCTGCGCGGTCATTGCCAACGATTCCGCAATGACTCGGCAACCACTGAAATACAATATCGTGACCTTCCGCGAGCGCTTCGTGGTAGTCGTGCCTTATCTGATATACTGATTGTTCATGTAGCCCGTGCTGCAGAACAAACCGTAGTGACTGTAAGGCTGACCTGGAGTCGCAAAAGATGGCCCATTGGTTAGGTTCCTGGTGAAGAATGTACTTTACTGCACCTTGAAGTGCTGCGAGCTCTGCTGCTGTCGACGTCGTGGTGTGAGAAAACTTGTACTGAAGCAACACATTTTCAGATGGAACAACCACTGCTCCTGTGGAGCTGTTGGAATTAGTGGACCCATCGGGGTAAACATGTATGCGGTCGAAGTACCTTTCGTCCAACAGACGCAAAGTCAGTTGCTTCAGGGATAGCGTTGACATGCGTGCCTTCTTAAAGATTCCAGGAACTGATAAGCGCACGTCAGGTTGACGAAGACTCCATGGCGCAGTTGCTGGATGCATCGCAAGTTTGAAGCCAGGCGGTAGTATGTCCTGATGTTTTGTCACGATACCGCAGTACAAAGAATGGGGCCTACGAGCTGTCAAACACGTTAAACGATGTGACGGTAGCCGTGATAAATGCCGAATGTGCGCTCTCAGCGTCTCGACAATGATGTGCGTTGTGACCGGTTGTTCTTGTGCAATAACAATAGTTGACACTATCGATGAGCATCTTGGAAGGCCAAGGCATGTCCGAAGTGCTTGGGCTTGTACGCTTTGCAGTGCACGGATGTTAGTCTTGCACGTGTTGGACAGGACCGGAAGGCTGTACCGGAGAGTTCCGAGAAAGAGGGCTGTATAAAGCTGCAACATGGAGTGCACGGATGGGCCCCATGATTTTCCGGCGACGAACTTGAGTACATTCTCAATGCCAATGAGCTTTTTCTTCAGGTATGTGACATGCGGGCTCCAGGTTAGGTCACGATCTACGATGATGCCTAAGAATCTATGAGTGCTCTTATATGGGATTGATCTGCCATCGATGCACAATGAGTAGAAAGACATCGGTTTGCGTGTAAACGCCACCGCTGCGCATTTTTCTGTGGCGATAGTCAAACCTTGCTGGCGAAGGTATGTCGACGTCATTGTTGCCGCTTTCTGTATTCTTGCGCGCACTTGAGGTCATGTCACGCCGGACGCCCAAATGCAGATATCGTCAGCGTAGAGAGATACATAAGCCGTCTGTGGCAGCATTTCAGTGAGCCCCACGAGAACCAGGTTGAAAAGTGTAGGACTCAAAACACCGCCTTGTGGCACCCCACGACTTGTGAAATACTTATTCGTAGACCCATCTTCAGTTAAAACGAACATAGATCTCTTTGTGAGGTAGCTTCTTACCCATCGAAACACACGACCTCCAAGTTCAGCTGCTTCAAGAGCATTGAGAACAGCCTCGTTGGTCACGTTGTCATAGGCACCCTTCACGTCTAAGAACAGAGCTACCGACAGCCGCTTCTGAGCTTTCTGATGCTGAACAGAGGTCACTAAGTCAATAACGCTATCAACTGAGGACCGACCTCGTCGAAAACCAGCCATAGCATAAGGATAGATGTTATAATGTTCCAGGTACCATTCCATGCGTGTAAGCAGCATCCTCTCCATGACCTTGCCAACGCAGCTTGCTAGTGCTATAGGCCGGTATGATGCCAAATCGAATGGAGACTTTCCGGGCTTCAGCAAAGGCACCAGGCGACTACACTTCCACTCATCAGGCACCATTCCATCATACCAAGACTTATTGAAAATGTCCAGGAGACAGCGCTGTGCCTTCGGGCCTAGGTGACGTAGGGCAGTATAGGTCACTCCATCCGGACCTGGGGACGATGAGCGTCTGCATGTGTTCAATGCCGCATGAAGTTCTTCCATGGTGAACGCAACCTCCATTTGCTGATCTCGTGCGACTGGAACATCCTGTGGCATTAGATCGATCGGTATAGAGATGTCGCCGGCGATCTTTGAACAAAATTCCCCAGAAACATCAAGCTGTGAGCGACGTTGATGTAGCGCCAGAGCGGCGAAGGGGTGACGTTGTTGCGGATGCGAGTGAATACCTCGAACAGTCCTCCATACGGGAGACAAGGGCTTTCGGGGGTCTAGCGAGTCACAAAAATTCTTCCACCGTTGTTCATGGAGTTTGTGCATTCGACGCTGGATTTTTTTCTGAATGCGTCTGGATTCTCTGAGGTCAGAGATAGATTTCGTGCGTCTGTATCGTCTTTCGGCACGTCGGCGGACCGCTCTAAGTTGTTCCAACTCTTGGTCGAGTGCCGTGCGTCTCGATTCTTTCGAACATATCTTCGTGGAAGTCTCCATTGCACAACTAATCACTTCTTCAATGGATTCCGGTGGTCCGTGCATGCACTTGCTCTCCACTGATATCTGAAACTCTTCCCAGTAGATAAGTCTTGAATGTCCAGGGGAAGGAGAATCGTCCAAACCTCTGACTGTCACGTACGTGGGGATATGGTCGCTGCCACGTGTTTCAATATCTGTGAACCATTGGACTTTCGTGACAATGCTATGCGACACTAATGTCAAGTCCAGGCAACTGCTGTAAGTTACTCCTCGGAGATAAGTAGGGCTGCCGTCGTTCAGCACCTGAAGCCCGTGCTCTGATGCGAGATCAACTAGGTCCGTGCCTTTTCGATTTGTCCTGATGCTTCCCCACAATGGATGATGGGCGTTGAAGTCACCCATCAATATCCAAGGCGCTGGAGTCGTTGCAAATATACCATTCAAGATTTGTTGATCTAGTCGACCTGACGGCGCTATATATGCGCCTATCAGTGTAAACGACAACTTCTTCTTTTTAACATATAGACACACGTAGTGATTTCCATTGTGAGAATCTACTCTTTGGAGAACGTAAGTGAGTTCTTTACGGATGTACACAGCAACTTGACTTCGCTCAATGCACGTTGAAGAAACGAACGATTCATAGCCCGACAGACGAGGTATTTTTGAAAAATGTGGTTCACAAATGATGATGATGGGAAACTTGTTTTCTAAAATGAATTGTCGGAACTCAGGCATTCTTGACTGTAGACCTTTTGCGTTCCACTGAATTATGGAAGCACGCTTGACTTTTTCTCGGAAAGGCTGATGCGGTCTATGGTGCGCCATCTTGTTACTGAAGTCCGGCAAGAACTGGTTCTAGTGTGTCCAAGATTTGCAGCGCGCATTTAGCGGCAGGGATCTGTAGACTATCCAATAGAGTGCGAATAACACTCATGAACGACCTCAGTACAGAAAAGACTTGTACCTCTTGGGCGGACAGACTGCCTGCTGGGGGCATATTCGTTGTTGACTGTCGATATTGCGGTTCCGTAGACACGTGTACCCGCGGTAAAGTGGGCCAGTCAGAGCCGGATGTTCTCTGTAGCGCCACAGTGTCTTTTGGTACCTCTGGACGTACCCCACCTGGTGGCGGGGGCGGGGGAGGTCTCTGTGGTCGTGGCGGCGGTGGTGGTGGCGGTGGCGGCGTTAGTGAAGGCACCTTCGGCACAGGACTGCTTTTTCTTTTCTTCGAGCACCGCCGTCGACGGGAACGCCGTCGTTGAACAACCGTTACCGCTTCCTTTCGTGAGGATCCGTCTTTAACCATTTGTCTCAGAATGCTCCTCTCTTTCATCAGTACTGGGCAGTCTTTGGACGAGGTCTCATGGTTACCGTTGCAGTTGCTGCATTTTAGGAGAGTTGCTTGGCAAGCCTCTGCTTTGTGGGGTCCGGCACAACGTGGGCATGCTTGCTTGTTGTTGCACACAGCACTAACATGACCCAGTTTTAGACAGTTGTGGCACTGTAGTGGTCTTGGGATGTATGGTCGGACAACGTGACGAAAATGACCAACCTTTACATGTGATGGGATGCAATCACCTTTAAAGGTCACCTTGATGCAACGGGATTTGCCAAGCCGGCATACTTGCAATATGTCCGTTGCCCTAGTAGCTGGCTTTATCAGAACAGGAAGGTCTGCGTTCGGTATGGAAACATCAACGTCATAAATGACGCCTGTCGTCGTGTCACTATCCTGCGGAATGTAAGTTCTGAGATGGATGCCTCCAAGCTCAGTGACAGTTCGCAGGGTATGTAGCGCAGCCGGGTGCTCAACGTCTATGGCCCGGATATTCTTCCGTGGGTTGAGTCTAATATCCTTTATCTCCTTAGGCACGATAGCTTCGAGACGCGCTGATATCACTTGCCTGTTCATGTTCTTCAGGTTGATCGAAGAGTCGACATGAACAAAAAGTATGGTATGGCGTTCAGAACTGCACGCCGCCTTCACGGTAGAGACGCTAGCTGGCGAAGACGCGCCGACCATTCTTCTTTTAGCTTTACGCTTCACTGCAGAAATGAAATCTTAGTCGCTGTCTTCACTACTCGCCGTGTGCAGTTCAGTGCTGTCGTCCTCCCGGCTGTTGCGCTTCCTTGAGGTTGACGTCGAAGGTGACGCCAAGTCCGGATTGCGTACGGTGGGGCCTGGATCCATCGCTGCCCGCAGGAGAGCGATGATCCTCGGATAAAACGTAAATTCACACAAAAAACACCAAACGAAATAGGGAGCGTTCGGTAGAAATACACTTCGTCGTCGTCCTCCAACACGGACGAATGAAAGTGCACTGGACGGATGCCCATGCTGTGTGCTTCCCGTCTTCTATGATTTTTCACTTGGCCCTGCTATATGAGGTCAGGAATGCACCATCTAGTCCGAACAAAAGCTTTAACGTAAGCGCGCGCGCGCGTGTGTGTGTGCGTGTGTTGTTGTTGTTGTTGGGTGGCTGAAATCTCCATAGCTTTGCAGGCGACTAAGAAATTGTGGTTGTGAATCCTCTTCTAACATTTATCTTGATTTTACGCTAGATCTTAAGTTATGAGCGCTGCGCTAACCAATTAATTATTCGCAACAGCCGACATCGCGGCGGATTTCACGTTTTAGGTTTAGTTATGAAAAGAATGAATGTCGGTTTCTCAGGAATGTCAGTAAAGTTGGCCCAAAACGCCAACCAACTGGAATGAAGCGTGACCAACCACAGTTCGAATTTAGTTTGCTAGAACCGATACTTCACTATATCAGTGTATGCTATAGCTAGTTTCTACTGCACTAGTATTCATATGTTTTTGAGCAGTGCGTTTCTTCCGCTCTTCCACCGGGCGCTTGCAAATGCCAGACAGCGTGCATGGTCTGTTCGTGACATGACGCGTGACACGACCACCAGACTAACAAACAGCGTAGTGTACACCGTTCCTTCTCTTTTATTGTGTTACATCACAAATGTTGGGTGTCCTACAAGGACAACTCGATTGGCGAGTAGTTCGCGAGGGTATCACGAAATCCTGTTCCCTCGATTTGTCTTGCCAAGCGGTCAAGGGGGTCATTCAACCGAAGCAGAAAAATGAAAGAACAAAACACGAACGAGGAAAGCGAGAGATCGGAGACACGCATTCGTTCACTGCGGTTGTGTACTACTGCTCACGGAGACGCGGATTTACGTCTAATTCTGCTGAGCATAGTATAACGTGAAACGGCTTTCGTTTATAGAATTCATCGCTGAAATTTCAGAACTGAGCGCATCGCGCTGATAGAAGCAATTTTTGTCACCTTCACTCCTTGAATTCGCTCGCTCACATGTCGCTTCGGTTAAGCCTGTCGCAATGCCATCTTGCATGGGAAACAAAGTTCATCGCACAAGGAAGTACAGCATGAGTCCTATATTGCCGTGTTACATTCAATCCCTGTTAAGAATTCAACAATCACCGCCGATCGTTTTTTATTTTTTCCACGATCATATTTATAAGGCTGCCCAGAGAGCCTACGTGTCACGTATTGCACTAGGCGAACTTCCAGACTTTAGCCCCCTTAGCAAAGTCCCTACGTGCCAAAACGACGATATGATTATGAGGCATACCGCATTGAAGGAAACAGTAAATTTCGACTAAATGGGCTTCTTTAATGTGCCCCTAAATATAAGCGCGCGGACCTCTCCGGCATTTCGCCCTTATCTAAATGCGACTGCCCCGGTCGCGATCACACCGGTGAACCTCGTGGCAGCACTGAAGCCGAGCACCGTACCAACTAGACCCGCGACGCGTCCGTATACACGAAGGTTGCCCACTCGACCAAGTGAACGGCCTCGTGGCTCAGCTCGTTGCCACAACTCTTTCTTCGCGCAAAGCAATCACGATTGCTCACCGTTCCAGTGTATACCTCATTTATATCCGAGTGCTACGTTGTAGCTAACTACCATAACGTCCACGTCTATGCACCACGCACAAGGCTTACGGAACCGGTCCCAGCAGCTCGTCCGATGGACAAAAGAGCCAGCTACAGACAAACGCGCAACGCACACAGGTAGCGCGCATACAACCAGCCTATAAGCGTCTTGAGCAGAACGGCTCGGCGTCCCCTCAAGGTATACACACCGGTCTGCGTTTCTCCATTACCAAAGAGGAGGTCAGCAAGGGCATTCTCATTACACGTCACTCGTGGTGGTAATGAAACGCCAGTGGGCAACAGGCAGCTCTCGCGGCTTGGCTGCTGCCGGAGTGAATGAACCCGTGCAACGGCGGCTACCGCGCGACCATTCAACGCAGTGACATTTGGTCGCCGTAGCTCAGCAGCCAGGTGGATCTGTTTGTAGGCTCTACGCCTCGATATTGACCACCGGCCACGGTGTTAGTAGTGTCTACGCCTCGAATGAATAGATGAATGCATACGACTTCGTGGAATGTCCGCAGGTCTCTCACGGAAAAGCGTCAGCACCATGCCTCAGCGCAGCCTCACAGACTTCCTGGATTTCACACAACTGTATGCATGCCGAGGCCCGAGTCGCGAAGAGCGGCATCCAACCTCGACGAGATAAATTAAATGAAACTGGGCTCGCGTACTTCACTTGGAAGAGCGGAATGGGATTAGCATTTGTTTAATCAAGACTTGCTAGAATTTAGGTGGTTAGTGCCATTCGTCAAGGGCTTCCTTAAATGCAGTGACTCGTCAGGCCTGCTCCAAGGCTGCCAGTTGGCTTCCCAGAGCTCGTTCAGATTCGGTCGTCTCGCGACCGTTGTAGTAATACGTTATTATTGTAGTGAACCACAATGTTCAGAGCTGCAGCCACATCACCAGCTCTGCATGGGGCAAGAGCTGGAGCTGCTAGCGAGTGGTTGCTGCAACGCTGCTTGCTTGGGTACAGCTTACTGCTAGTGTTCGGACGAAGCCTCTGCAAATCATAATACTGTAAACGTACTATGGTTTGTGCTAGTTGGTTTTCCTTTCAGGGGCGAAGCTCCTTGCGCTGTAGCTCAGCCCCTCTTCCGTTGTCGTAGCCACCCCTTACTTCTCAAAATGTTCCCTAGATGGCGCTGCACTGTTGCAGTACGTGAAGATATCACTGGATGGCATGGGGACAGACAACCGGACCGGACGGACGGACGCGTTGGAGACGCATGCCCGGGAGGCGGTGGTGAAACGCGTACAAAGACGGGCGGATCCCGAGCTAAATGGTCGTGAAGCTTTGTCCCACTCATCGTCCATCACTCCATCGTTACGCTGTGATTTTTGTTTTTGTTAAAGTGGTGTAGCGCCAAGCGGTTAAGAGGCAGAAGAGACCACGAAGACGTCTCAACGCCCCTTGCTGAGCTGCCGTCTGGTTCAGGCAGTAAAGTAGTCTTCATTGTTGTTTACTTTCCTAAAGTTTTAAGCTAAAGTCTTTCGGCAATGAAGCACCCTCATAAATTTTATATCAAGGGCAATGCTGGGCAATGTGTTTTTCTGGGGTTCTCAGGACCATCAATGAACTATTCCCATAAAGGCATGTCAGTAGGTTTCCCTATTAGAAGCGAGGGCAAGTTTCTCTACCACACACCCCTCCCCACCCGCTTTCCCAAATCAGCTCTAGCGTGGTTCAATGAAACTGAAGTGACAACATATTTTTCCCAGCGGTCTGCTTTTGGTAGCTCGATTTCTGGGAGTAAAGGCAGGAATTAAGCAGCCCTTGAAATGCAGTATCAGGGGGGCAGAGGTCCTAGGCCATAATTATCGTAAAAAAAAAAAACATGCATCGGGTTACTGGGCACGTCCAACTTAGTAAAGATGTGGGGCAAATTCAAGTCGCCGAGGCAAACCAGCCGAACCCCCCTCCCACCCTCGCTTTCTTCGTGCGTGCGTCAATGGCCGTTGCAATTTTTTTTTCATACAAATTCGCTTTGGAGCAAGTTTATGGCGAAGGATCGCGGTTGAACGGTGAGCTCATTCATCGCTGAGTGCAAATTACGCCTGTGCAGTCACCAAAGAGTTGAGCTCACAACCTGGTGCGGGGTAATTACGACGAATTACGGTGCTCCGTGCGTATGTGTGTGTACGTGCGGAAGAGAGGGGGATCGGGCTGAGCTCGTCCACCATTACTCATGACTCGCGCATTCGAGCTGAACCTCGCGCGGAAGCACGCGACTTGTCCAGGAATTGAGTGATTTCGATGTTCACAGCTCGCACACCGGGCAACTGCAGATAGAGTGCTCGACGTAAGTGCAGTTCAAAAGAAAAAAAAAGTAGATAGAAGAAAGAAGATGGAGAAACAGCGGTGCTTGCCTCGCCTTGTCATCATTACTGCCTCACAACGTCGTGGATGTTGTTGTTTCGCACTGTGCTACGCCCCACCGGATCCTCCCACCAACAACCTTGGAGGCACGCTTTGGGTGTTACTATTAATGAGCGAGGCTGCGTATAAATTGCACAACTACATATAGGACGGAAGATGGATCGCTTTTGCGTCAGTAATGAGTGGAGTTTAGTACCGTTTACAGCGCACGTTCAACACCTATAGTCGCGCTCACGAAAGGAGCCATGTTTGGGCCTAAAATTGCTGTACGTGTCAGCGAGCCCCCCGCACACCACACGAAGTGCTCAGCATTTTTTCAAGAGATATAGCTGAGGTAAAACCATGCGTGTACAAAACGTTCGTTCGCTTGTTGCTGGAGTATGTACACCAGCTATGCCGCATCGTGACATTGCAAATGCAAAACCTTCCCTCGACCGAAGCATTTTGCTTATCTGTTGTATATTTGCAGTGTTAGCGTGGCTGCGTTTTAGCACTCGTCTACTTAATGACCTATCCGCATCTACAAAGGTAAAGACTATTCATTGATTACATACCGGTCGACTATGCTAGACATGAACGCTTCACAGGAACATAAGCAACGTATCAACATATTATGCTTTCCGCTACATATGCAATCTATAACGACTGCTTTTGTGTTGACCGTCTAATAATGAGAGCATTTATTATTATCGTAGGTTATCTACGTAGTGCTACACCTTGCACTTCTGTTGTTTCCCATGTCCATACTTTACTAGCATGCACGAAAATTAAAAAAAATATATTACCATTGAATCAGCTCCGCGCGAGAAATACTCGTAAGAGTTTGCTGTGCGTTTTCGTTGCTTAAGGCGGACGCGTGCTCACGTCCTTAGAAGAAGCACATTTAATTCGCTAGATAGTACACCGAAATTACTCCAAGCGCGCTTTTTTTTTCTCGACATACCCGAAAACTGTGAAATCCATACTTTTGACATCCGAATATGTGGATTTGACATAGGCGAACGTATCGTCATAACTGTACCTAATGTTAATACAGGCCCGCAAGTTCTTTATATTTGCCATGACGAACGCACTGCTTTAATTCTTCCTCCGCTGATATTGAAGCATAGTTGACTTACTTTTCCTTGTATACATAAAATGTCTTGCTCTTGCGTCGTATTCAAGGTCCGCAAATAGTCTGCATATCGTTTGGTCAGTTTTGATGTCTTCTGACCTGGCTATATAAATATATATAAATATATATATATATATATATATATATATATATATATATATATATATATATATATATATATAATATATATATATATATATATATATATATGATCAGAGTTTCTTCCGGCTACCGGAATAAAAGTTATAAACTTCGAGAATAGTGCAGTGTAGGAAACAAAACAATAAAATATTTATTTAATCCTAACATTTTCGGCTGGTGGACCAGCCTTCTTCGGAGGATGTAAGTGAAATGGTACAAGTTCCCGTAGCAGAGGGTCACCCTCACAGTTTGAAGACACTCCAAAAAAAAAAAGAAAAACCGAGACAAACGGGCGAATGAGGTAGCAACAGACAACAAGAAGCAGAAGAAGGAGAGGAACTAGCAAGGAGCGACGGAGAGCCGCCGGGAACGAGCGGGTAATTCTGGCATTGTTACTGCGTATAGGTAAGACGCGCCGCCAGCGGAGGCGACCAAGAAAAACGGAAAAATGTGGAACATGTTGCCGCTTACTCGCATCCCACACATGGATCGAGTTTAAGTTCACGTGGTTCGGCGGCTGGCCCGCGGCATCGGGCCACACACACACACACACACACACACACACACACACACACACACACGCGCGCGCGCGCACGCACACACACACGCACGCACGCACACACACAAACACACACACACACACACACACACACACAAGAAGCATACGACCCGCTCCAGCTTTCGGAAAATAATGGCCACGTTGGAAAGCTAATGTGCCCTCTCCCCCTCCCTCCACCTGCCCTCTCTTGCAGAAAACTGTACAACCAGTCATACTGAAAATAAATGAATGGGTATTCTTGTAAAGGATTAACAAAGAAATATAAAAATTAAGTAATACTAAAAGTTCTCAGAAATGAAAATAAAGTCTAATAATACTAACACACGCCGTTTGGTTCACGTAGCATCGAATTCGTTTAGTTTAACGCGCTATATTGACCAATTTACGTGTGCGACTTCACGTATGTATAAATAAATTAATTGAGTAATTCAATTTCTGTGTTTCACGAAACGTCGCGGAGGCACGTCAGTCGCCCAGGGCTCTCGTTGATTCCGTGGGTAAGTGATCTGAATTTCTTTATGAAGTATGACTCCCGCTGTTCGCGCTCCCGTGTGTTCTGGAAGCCGGATTTTAGGAGTATGACACTTACGCGTTCGAAAGAGTGACCAGGAAGATTGATATGTTAGGAGAACGGCAAATTGGGGAGGCCCTTTACGTGTGCCCTGTGGTTGTTGAAACGCAAACGGAACGCGGTTTCCGTGTGTCCAATATATTCCTGTTTGCACTCCTCACAGCGAATTTTGTATACCACATTGGCTGAGTCACAGTTAAGGTCGTCTTTAATATTGTACACATAGTGTGAACAGGAGGCTTCGGCCGTATCTGTGGTCACCATGTGTGTGCACACCCTGCAGCGAGGTTTCCCGCACGGTCTACAGCCCTGATGGTGGTCGGATTTGTGTGTTTTCGCCCTGACCAGTAAGTCTCTCAGGTTTTTATTTCTTCGGTAAACCACCTTGGGCGGAGTCTGAAAAACGGCAGAGAGGCGACTACTATGTTTAAGTATGTTGAAGTGGCGGTTTAGTATAGAATTCACCCGAGGGGCGGCGGCGCAGTATGTGAGGATTAAATTTGCCCCTGAAGTTATATCATCTTTATTCCCGCCTTTTTCTCCCATTGTTGATTCTCGGTCCAAAGAGCGAGCGTGCTCAATTGCATTGTCAATTATTTTTTCGGGGTACTTTTGACGCAAGAAGGCTGCTCTCAATTCCTGTGCGTGGGTGTCAAATTGCGTGATTTCAGAGCAAATTATTTTGTATCTGTGGGCTTGAGAGTAAGGAACTCCTGTTTTGCAGTGATGGGGGTGACTGCTATGGAAATGCAGATACTGTTGGCGGTCAGTTGGTTTTTTATACAGGGAAGTATTATGGTGGTGCCACTGAGTGATACAGGGTCATCCAGAAAGTGAACACTCTTCTGCGAATACGTGTGCGTGAATGTTATCGAAGGATGCAGGGAGTTGAAACCGGAAATGAATTTGGAAAGATTATGTTCACTATCGGCCCACACGAAGAATATATCATCGAGGAAGCGTCGGTAAAATATAAGTTTGAATGGAGAATTTTCGAGGAAAGGAGTCTCCAAAGAGGCCATGAAAATATTTGCGTAATTTGGGGCCATTTTGGTTCCCATGGCAGTTCCGTTTACTTGCAGATAATGTTTTTGGTCGAATTCAAAGTTATTATGTTTAAGTACAAGATTTAGGAGCACCTCTAAAGCGCTTTCGTCGAATTCACTCGTCGATTTACTTTTTCCATAGGCGGCGACTGTGGCGGCGATTCCTTCGGTGTGTGGAATGTTTGTGTACAGTGATGAGACATGCATGGTGACCAAATAGCACTCTAGAGGTACCACAAGTTTTGAGACTTCTCGAAGGAAGTGGCTGGTATTTTTGATGTATGATGGGAATGATTGTGGGATGTGCCGAATCAGAGAGTCAATGAAACTAGAGATTTTTTCAGTAGCAGTACCGTTGCTGGAAACTATGGGTCGGCCAGGATTGTTAATCTTGTGAATTTTGGGTAGTAAATAGAAACGCCCGGGATACGATTTGCCAGGTGACATCATTTTAAGCATAGGGTAGGTTATCTTACATCTTTTACGTAATGATATTAGTGAGGCCTTAATAGTACTTTCATACTCCTCTGTCGGATCACAAGGGAGTTGTTTATAGAAATTTTCATCTGCCAGTTGGCGAAGTTCTCTTTGATGTAGTCAGTCCTGTCGAGTACAACCACAACACCACCTTTATCAGCTGGTTTAATAACGATGCTCTGGCTGTCACTTAAAGTGCGCAAAGCCTCCCGCTCCTCTTTGGACAGATTGTTGCGAATGGGTCGGTGCTTTTCATATTCTTTGATTATATCACCTTGGACGGCTGAAATGTATATGTCTAGATATTTGTCTCGTTGTTCACCTGGAGTCCAAGATTTATCTGAAAATTGATTTTGTTGCGTTCTGCTTCGATCATGAAAATATTCTTTTAGACGCATGGTTCTGGCAAAGTTGTCCAAATCTTGGTAAAGTTTAAACTCGTCAATTTTGCCAGAGGCGGAAAAGAAGGTTAGACCTTTTGATAGCGGCTTTGTTTGCGCAGGTGTCAAAGATTTGCTGGAAAGGTTAACCACATTGGTGACATCAGTGCTCTTTTGTGGAGATTGACGAGAGGTAACAGGTTGATCTATATACGTTGTGGGAGGATTGCTGGCGGAGTATTTTGAAGTCGGCCACGCACCGTCTCGCCTCAATTTCTTGTCCTTCTTGCCCTGAATTGTCAATCTCTTTTTTTCTTCGTATTTGGCCAGCTCTTCTGTTTCTGGCTGCGTCAAACTTGACTGTTTTAGTCGCGCCTTTCCTTCCTCTTTAAGTTCCGCGGCCTTACGTGTACTGTGTTGTATTACGACCTGTGTAAGCCCAATAGATGCATCTTGTAAGATATTGCTCCACTTCCGCTGCTCATTTTTGTTGAAGTTATTCATTGCGGATTGCAGTTAGAACAGTGAGACCCTTTGGTGCGAATCCCGATGAAATATATGTTTTAAGGTTTGAAGCATGCATTTCAAACCTCACGCGCTTATCAACATTCTTTCTTAAGGCCATGAAATCACGAGACCAACATGAGCTGGAGCGGGCCGTACCTGACGGGTTGCTGAGTCAGTCCCAGCGTGGGGGAGAAGGACTGTCACCGGAAGCCTCTGGGTGGCCCCGAGTCGTCTTGTAGGGGCTTCGGCTTCTTGATCTATGAGGAGCACCCCTCGGCGCTCATGGTGATGATCGTCGGCACGGGATCCCGCTTGCTTCGCGGATGCTGGGGTTCTCACTCCGGGAATGACAATGTTCTCTCGGTGGGCCCGGCAGACCTAATGGTGCATGGTCAAGCCAGGTTGACGGCGACCTCACCATATTTCGCAGAAGCAGCGATCTCAGGTGGCTGGCGATGAGGGCAACACCCTCAAAACTTGGGTGTATACCATCGGCCGCCAGAACCCGGCCAGGCGGAAGCCATTCCAAGGAGGGATCGATGTAGAAGAGAGTTCCGCTTCGACGACAGTGCAATCGAAGGAGGTGGTTGAAGTGGCCCGCTTCTCTGTTGAACCGTGCGACGAAGGGCCGGTTGAGGCACGCGCGCCTGCGGTCTGGGGCCCTCGGTAGCACCAATGTGGTGAAGATCTTCTTAATCTCCGGTCGCTGCTCCACGATTCGGCTCACCATGTCCTTGTATTTTTGAAACACTACAGTGGCTGAGGAGGAGGCTATGTCATTCGTACCCCCGTGTAACACCAGAGTGGTCACTGTGCGTGGAATAAAATCCAGCAGTGAGAGTGCTTCCTGCATAAACAGTCCAGATTGAGTCACGAAGACGGGCGTGTTTGTACGACGGGGGTCAAAATGGTTGTAGAGATACTTTGCTTGAGAGTCACCGATGATGGCTGTCGTTGAAGAATGGTGGGGGAACTTCCATGTCAACTGTTTCCTTGCAGCACTTGCAGTAGCCATGAGTATAAAATAGATGATCAGAGTTTCCTCCGGCTACCGTAATAAAAGTTATAAACTTCGAGAATAGTGCAGTATAGGAAACAAAGCAATAAAATATTTATTTAATCCTAACAGTTTCGGCTGGTGGACCAGCCTTCTTCGGAGGCTGTAAGTGAAATGGTACAAGTTCCCGTAGCAGAGGGTCACCCTCACAGTTTGAAGACCCTCCAAAACGATCAAAAAAAAAGAAAAAAAAACGAGACAAACGGGCAAGCGAGGTAGCAACAGACAAGAAGCAGAAGAAGGAGAGGAACTAGAAAGGAGCGACGGAGAGCCGCCGGAGACGAGCGGGTAATTCTGGCATTGTTACTGGGTATCAGTAGCGCCGCCAGCGGAGGCGACCAAGAAAAACGGAAAAACGTGAAACATGTTGCCACTTACTTGCATCCCACACATGGATCGAGTTTAAGTTCACGTGGTTCGGCGGCTGCGCGGCGGCATCGGGCCCCCCCCCCCCCCCACACACACACACACACACACACGCACACGCACGCACACACACGCACACACGCACACACGCACGCACGCACACACACACAAACACACACACACACACACACACAAGAAGCATACGACCCGCTCCAGCTTTCGGAAAATAATGGCCACGTTGGAAAGCTAATGTGCCCTCTCCCACTCCCTCCACCTGCCCTCTCTTGCAGAAAACTGTACAACCAGTCATACTGAAAATAAATGAATTGGTATTCTTGTAAAGGATGAAAAAAATTTAAATAATACTAAAAAAGTACTCAGAAATGAGAATAAAGTCTAGTAATAGTAACACACGCCGTTTGGTTCACGTAGCATCGAATTCGTTTAGTTTCACGCGCTATATATATATATATATATATATATATATATATATATATATATATATATATATATATATATATATATATATATATATATATATATATATATATATATATATATATATACACACTTAGCGGTTGTCTTAATTTCGTCAACAGCGGTTTCGACCGGTGGACCGGTCTCTCCGTCAGGGTTTGCGAACATACCGCATCGACAAAGTGGTGCAAGAAGGAAACGGGAGAGAGCGACAAATTAGTGGTGTTTACAGTGGTGACATATGCTGCGCCGAACAGTCACCTTCGTCTTATTCGCTGGTGGAAACCAAAAAGAACCAAAAAAAGAAAGAAAAAAAGAAACAAGGGGTAGGAGGAGAAGGAATCAGGGGGATAGGGCGCCTTCCGCGACGAGTCTTTGAAGGTCGCGGAGGGACTTTGTGAGTGAGCTCGGATGGCAGGCAATTACTGTAGCAAGACCAGGGACTCCGGCAGAGAGAGTGCCCGATTCAGCCTCTTCTGTGGTCAGTTAGAAAAAGGAAAGAAGAAACACGTGTTTCGTTTTCTCTGAAACTACACTGACACATTCCATGTGTGTGTGGGGGGGGGGGGGGGCAGATGTCGGGGCAAAGATGGTGAAAGCACAAAAGGCCGTTTGGAAAGTAAAGCTGACATCTAGGGCTGGAAGGCACACGTTGTCAATATGACTGTGTGCGCGTCTCCGGCCCTTTTGTACCACTCCCGGAAGCGCTTGTGGTTGAAATCGGCTGGTGCTGGTTGGGCTCTCCCACTTACAGATAATAAGGCAAACACAAGTTAAACAGGATGGCAAAGAAAATACAAAGAAAGGTGAACAGCGAAAATGAAACAAATAATAACAAACATAATGGAATGGGTGATATTGTGCGAGAGATATGTGCAGAAATCTGGAAACTCATGGAAATGCAGACAGACAAGAAGTAACACAAAAATGAAATAATTATGATAAATATATTGCTACACGCATGTTGACATATTGCTGGACGATGCGTGTGTATGCCTGACGAAGAGGACGAAGTGTGGTCTCCACTCGATCGCTGGTGAACCGCTCACGCCATCACTGCTGGTTTTAAGTACATCTCATCCACAGCTGCGTCGATACGGCGTCACGTCTTGTTCATTACATTAGTATTGATAATATTAAAAAAATAAAAATCACAAAACAAAGGTACATATACGAACACTACATGGAAAAGTTTTTTTCGGTTGGTCCATTCCCCCGATAACTATTGGACACCTCTGTTGAGCATATCGAGGAATAATAATAATAATAATAATAATAATAATAATAATAATAATAATAATAATAATAATAATAATAATAATAATAATAATAATAATAATAATAATAAGGTTAACAAATGAAATTTTTCAAAATTAAAAAAATAATTAAGTATTTAAAATTAACAAGTAAAAAATGAAATTTACGCCAGACTCGATTCCTGTCCCATCTCACCGCTGCACGACCTAAGGAACGATAGGTTGCCGATGCTTTCATTGATACGGTGTGCTAGTGTTTGGAATTTGTGGATGAAGTATGACCCCCTTTGTTCCCGTTCACGAGTCCCGCGGAAGCCTGACTGGAGGAGGGTGACTCGTACTTTCTCGATTGAGTGCCCTGACAAGTTCAGATGCTTGGAGAAAGGCAGATTTGGCAGATTGCGTGCGTGGGCTCTGCGGTTCTTGAGCCGTAGTCAGAATGCCGTACCAGTGTGACCGATATGCTGCTGGCCACAGACATCGCAATGCAGCATGTATATTACGTTCTGGCTGTCACAATTTAGCGTGTCCTTAATTTTGAATGCGAAGTCTGAGGACGAAGCCTCGGCAACAGAGGTTGTAGTCATGTGTTTGCAAACTTGGCAGCGTTGTTTCCCGTATGGATTACAACCCCATTCCCTGCTTTCTGACTCGGTTGTTTTAGCTCTAACTAGGATGTATTTTATGTTCTTTCCGCGGCGGTGGACGACTCTCGGCGGCTCCGTAAAAATTGAGGATAGACGCGCACTATGCTGAATAATGGTAAAATGTTTTGAAAGGATATTGTTGAGGTGCGGTAGTGTGGACGAGTATGTGACGACAAGGTTAAGTTGGTTTTTTGAATAGCGTGGTTTCGAGCTCGACAAAATTTCATTCGTATCTAAACTACGTGACAGACTTATTATTATTATTATTATTCCTCGATATGCTCAACAGAGGTGCCTAATAGTTATCGAGGGAATGGACCAACCGAAAAATTTTTCCATGTACTGTTGCCTATATGTAGCTTTGTTTTGTGATGTTTATTTTTTTAATATTATCTATAATATTGTTATGAATAAGACACGAAGCCGTATCGACGCAGCTGTGGATGAGATGTACTTAAAGCCAGCAGTAATGGCGTGACCGGTTCACCAGCGGGGCTCTTCCTCGTCGTGTGTGTGCCGCTGGTCGAGGGGTCCCAAGCTCCTGACAGCATACATCAAACGGTCCGCCGATCTGTTCGCTCAATTAGCAGGGCAATTTGTGGCGGGGGCCGCGGTTTCTTCCAAGGAACATGCCGTCTTTGTTGTCCTCTCTGGAATGGCTTACGGCGTCGTGGCGACACGACGTCTCATGCTCCGGCTAGCAGGGACAATACCTGGCAGGCATAGGCAGCCGGCCAGTCGTATACTTGTTTGAGGATTAAAAGAGCGCCGCTCCCCCGTCAGCTCTGGACGCTGGTTCCGGGAGAACTGGGGTTCCAGACGTGGGAGCGCTGCCCGGCTACGCTTCTCAGCGACAGCATGGCGCCTACTAACGACGGTCATAACGACGTGCACACAGTCATGTTGACAACGTGTGCCCTCCCGCACTAGATGTCAGCTTTACTTTCCAAACAGCCTTTTGTGCTTTCACCAACTTTGCCCCGAAATCTGCCCCCCTCCCTCCCTCCACATATGGAATGTGTCAGTATAGTTTCAGCGAAAACGAAACACGTGTTTCTCCTTTCCTTTTTCTAACTCACCCCAGAAGGGGCTGAATCGGGCCCTCTGCCAGAGTGCCTCGTCTTGCTACAGGTAATTGCCTGCCATCCAAGCTCACACACAATGTCCCTCGTGACCTTCAAAGAGTCGTCGCGGAAGCCGCCCTATCCCCCTCTTTCTTTCTCCTCCTACCCCTTGTTTCTTTTTTTCTCGTTTTTTCTTTCTTTTTTGGTTATTTTTGGTTTGTTCCAGCGAATGAGACGAAGGTAACTGTTCGACACGGCATATGTCACCACTATAAGACACCACGAATTTGTCGCTCTCTCCCGTTTCCTTCTTGCACCACCCTGTCGATGCGGCATGTTCGCATAGCGTCGCACTTGTTCGCAAACCCTGACGAAGAGACCGGTGCACCGGTCGAAACCATTGGTAATAAAATTAAGTCAACCGCAAAGTTGTGTTTCTTCTCTTTCCAAGTACGTTTGGCCCATTGGAAAAAACTTCTTCAGTACAGGCTCATAAAAAGAGTGTACCACATTCGCCGCCATGGCTACAGGTGGCACCGACTGACACTCCCACGCTTAAATTGACATATAAACCCAATAAAGTGGCTTGGGGAATAGCCACCGCGACAGCTCAGTGGTAGAGCATCGAACGCGTTATTCGTAGGTCGTAGGTTCGATTCCTGCTCACGGCAAGTTATTTTTTCACCCACATTTCTTTCTTCTTATTTACTTTACATTGGCTCTAATAACTTCCCCTATACATTCCTTGGCATTTTTGTCTGTTGGATCTCATTATATATATATATATATATATATATATATATATATATATATATATATATATATATATATATATATATATTGTTATGACATGTAAACTTTTAAGTATAATCATCCAAGTAAGTGGCTGTCTTCTTCTTCCGGATGTGCAGCTCACATACGGCTATCTCTAACGATGATTGAAAGGCCGCCTATGCATATGTGTCTCAGACAAGTGAGCTTTGTTGCGAATGGTTGGCTTTTATCTTTTAACTCGAATTAGTTGCCCTAATCCAAAATTTAACGTTGAATTAAAGCAAATGACTTCTAACTGGGATGATGCCTTCTTAATCCCACGTCCAACTCCTGTTCCGTTTGTTATCCATATTCAGCAACTTTCCGTAATTAGTTAATTTTTGCAACACAGCGGTTATAGCCAGAGAGTATTACTATTTGTATAGTCTCTGAAATCAGAAATTCGGGTTGCTCTGAGACCTCTCTCCGAGTTGATGATAGTTACAGCTTTCTTGATTTTTTTCTTTTCCACTAACGCGCTATTTCTACTTGCGCATTTTTCCGGAGATCTCTTTCAGGATCACGAGGATCACAACGTCCAATGTCAGTGTCACTCCTCTACCAAGACGGATATTTTTTTTTTCAACTTCGAAAGTTTCTGCACAAAAAAATTGTATGACTCCCTTATACCCTCGTAATATACAAGCATATCAATTTCATTCCACAATAATTTATTATTTCTGCGGGCGCAACGAAAAGCCGTACTTGTCGACTTCTTTCTTTAGGCCATAGTCCGACTTCTCCCTTTAGGTCTCTCTCCAAATGCTTAGTTTGACGCCAATATTTCTCTCTGAATTCCTGTCAGTGATCTCGGCAGTCAGGAAAAGTAGACCCTCAGTTCTCAAAAGGTCTCGTTATTGCGCGTGCGTTTCCGGCATGACCGTATCGCTACACATATAATGCCAGCCTCCTGAACTACGCGCGTGAGTGCCCGACGAAGAGAACGAAAATCTCTCGCTGCTCGCTCTCCGAGCTGAACCGATCATCCGTGCGACCGTTGTTGTAAATAATATCTTGTAAACAGTCTGCGGTGCACGCAAAGAATAATTCACGTAACGTCTTTGGTGGAGGTAAACTTGTGCATTCTGTTCACGCCGTCACCTTGTTTAGGGGCGAAGCTCCGTACGCCGTGGGTCGTATGTCCCGTGTCGTCGTAGCAGCCAGTTGCATCGCATTGCATATCGATAAAAAAAAAAACGGTGTCACAGCATATACACAGAGTGAATGATGATGAGTGGGGCGAACCGTCCATCAGTTCGTCCGTCCGACTCTCCATCCATGCGTCCCTCCGTCCACGCGTCGATTCGTCCGTTCACTTCACCCCACTCGTAATCATTCACCTCGTGAATATGCTGCGATATTTGTGTGTGTGTTGGGGGGGGGGGGGGGTTTCCAGCCGGGTTGTTCACCGCCTGTACGAAACCACATTCATTGAAAATCACGGTTGCTGTAGATTCCACTTAGCCTATGTGGCCGCAGCAACATGTAAGCGGCTCAGCGACGGGCGGTACAATCAAGAACACCAAGGAAGACATGGACACAACTGACGCAGTTTGGCCTACCTTGTCTAGCCAAAGTATCAGCGACGTGCAGATTCGCAGAGCACATCGACAGTTAACACTGACTCCACGACTGACAAGCTGTCAGAAGACAAACCAGACGTCATATTGCTTCAGCCACTGTTAAACACACTTCGCGTGCTCATTGGCTTGCTGAAGAAATCACCGTACGCTCAGCCCGTACGACATAACACTCTTAATCAAGCCCTGGCTAATCTCTGACTATATCCACAGAAACGGACAAAAATTTACCGGTTTCCTGACTATATACAATACATTAAACGGTCCATGATAAGATCAAGCCTTGGAATATTAGCTGGCAATTTCCTCGCCCAGTTTTCCTTTTGTTTTCTGATTGTCACTCATCACCAGGTCACATGCGAAGTCTTTAGCGGTCAAACACTTCAAGAGTAGTCACGACCTCTGCTTCTTGAAGGTCCATTGACAACAGGTTCGTACGACAGGTGGCGGACGCTGTATAATCAGTGACTCTACTGTCTACAGTAGAATATACGGCACGCTATATAAGGTCCATGCGTTCAGTGCTACAAATCTCAGCAATACTGACTAAGCTCACGTGATGTTTCTCGCATGCTTAGTTCTTTTTATCCTTCAATATTTTCATCCCTTCAACCCTTCCTTTAGAGTGTATTGGATAGCAAGCAGCATGGGCGCGTGGTCGATCTTCCTGCATTTTCCTCCTCTTCTATAATAAAGTTCACACTTACTCACTCCTTCCTGTTCCTTCTCCCCTTTGAGGCTCTTGAATGCCGAGTGGCTTGTCTGAAGTTGGCTTATCCGCAAATTTGAAGACTTTCGACCCTAATGTGCTTTGTGGGTGTCATATTCACTTCCGAAGAACGTTATTTCGGCCACGTATCGGCAACGAACTACTTTTACAGGTCTCCATTAAAGATATTAGAAAGAACGTGACGTGTAAAAGTCTCGTGACTCTCGAGGTCACTGCTCCTGGCTGCTCTCGGCGTCGCAAAAGCACTCTCGTCCTGACACTGGAAGGCAATACACTTCCTCCTGTTCGACCACTGGAACACGTCGGCTTTGGTGAGAACACTTCCACTGTGCTTTGAGTGCTCCTCTACTCCTAACGGAACATATTGCGGAGGCCAAACAATAAAAGTCACTATGATATTCTATCTTCTCATTGATAACTCGATAAACAGCTGCAGTGTTTCCCGCTTACGTATACTTCATTCATCCATTTCAGTGGTGGTGTGTATGTACACACAGAATGCCACGCATTCCGTGTTGCATCAACTGGCTCGAAGCTAGATGTCCCGAGCGGACAGCAGTCACTCAATTGTGCCGCATAATGCTGCACAGGATCGGTCACATCGCTGAAGACGCTACCGTGTTCCGTGTTCGACGAGCTTTAGGAAGGTACCCCAATATATATTTTCTCAGACGAGATAAAATAAAAACTGTGCTCACCTTTTGAGCTTCAGATTTCGTTCACTTTATGCGGTAAAATGGGACGCGACTGTCAGCAGAATAAAAAAAAATAGACTATAGCTATTAATGGGATAAACTTGCACCAACGATTACTTCGTTTTTCTTCTATCAGATCAAAGTGTCTTGTAGTAATGGTGTGCAAATTTGACATGTTTGCGGGCAGTCCATTGAAATTTGCGACTATTGCGTTTTTTTTTTTTCAAATCACCATTATCATTTTGGGTGGTAGGGCAATTGTCAAACATGTAATCTGCCTTTAGCCGTATCATCCCCTGACATGTAACATGTCGAAAGTAAACATTATTATTATTTACGGCTTTCATCATCTTGCCTATGCGGCTCTCCTTTCATTCCATCGCCCCACCACGGTGTTCTAGTGGCTAAGGTACTCGGCTGCTGACCCACAAGTCGCGGCATCGAATCCCGGCTTTGGCGGCTGCGTTTTCGATGGAGGCAATAATGCTGTAGGCCCATCTGCTCAGATTAGGGTGCACATTAAAGAACTCCAGGTGGTGCAAATTTCCGGAGCCCTCCAGTACAGCGTCTCTCATAAACATATGCTAATTTTGGGACATTAAACCCCACATATCAATCATCATCTCATCCCATATTTCAACAATGAGCGGTAATCTGGAACAGCGTCTCCGTGAATGTCATTAAAATTTGTTCTCTTTCATTTCTTCACAAAAGGCCGGTGCACTGATGGTCACAAGGTGTCGAAATGGGCCAATGAAGAGTGCACCGGTTCGTGTCATAAAAAATAACTTTGTGTTGTCCCACACACCTTGGTAATTGGACGAGCTTCGCACTTCCCAGCAAATTTGTTGCCGAATAAGAAAAAAAAGGAGGCCTCTTTCCCGTGCTTTGCGTTTTGCGCTGTTGTTTCCGTTACGTCGGACAAACACTCCCAAGCTTCCGCTTCAGCTGCAACTGCTGCTACTGACGGTATCCTCTTATCGCCAAGTGAGAATCCCGCTAAGCTGCTTGAAGGTGACGAAATGTGCGCGGTGCTCATGGTCCAGAGCATCCATAATCAGATACAAACATTGTGGGAGGAGGGGGTGTAGGGAGCCCCCCCCCCCCCCCGTAGTCACCTAAGAGGGGACGCAAAGTTAGCCTCATGCATTGACATAATGGGAATCGAGAGGAGGGCGCAAATTCAGCCCCCTACATTTACATAATAGGAAGAGGGGGCACTGCGACGTACTCTCACCCTCCCCTTTCACTCACTTAAGGGGAACCCTATACGAACGCCTAAGGTTACCTCACGAGAAACCGTAGAAGGCGCCTATACGATATAGAATTTCTGTAATGCGATTACTCTTTTAGTCTGATCGCGGGCTACTTACGATGACTGCGACAGATTTTACTTTCGAATGTACGCACGTGTGCTCTTTCTTATCTATGAGAACCTCAGGGTTGTTGTTCAGGACAGAAGCTTGGTGCGTGCCCTGTTCGTATACAAAAGCGTGTATGTTTTTCGGAAATTGACTGAAAACGTCGTACCTAAAGTGCATCATTTGGTGGAAGATGAGACGTATTACACGATCCTCCGTTGACAATTTGACTTGTGACGCATGCACTGTCAACAAATGCTGCTGGTTGATAGAGACAGCGGCCATATGTAAAATGCAGCTAACAAGGTGCAAAAAAAAAAAACGGGCTCACGTTTATCACTTATTATAGAAGATTGTTCACAAGGAAATGACACCAATCAGTCAAGCAATTAATATATCGATCAGTTTATTGCAAGGAGTTGGTTACATATTTTGATAATTCCGATGAACTTTCAGGTAATAGTGGAGGCCTTGAGTGGAGTTCAAGAACTTCTCCAGGTTGAGAACCATTGGCAGCTGCTCATTCACAGCTGTCCAGAGTACACATTGCCCTCGCCGATTCGATGACCAAGATTCGTATCGCTGGAATTGAGGATGCAGGTTCGAATCCAAGAAGCCGGGTATGATTGTTGCCATGCTGAGAACTGGATGACCTGCAAGTTCATCTCTATACCTGCTTAAATAACTTGAAAGATAAGATTCATGTGCATTTTAATTGCAAGATGTAGGTACACACGTCCAATACACATGCGCATGCACTATGCGAGCTCACACAAAGTACACCGATTAGAATGAAGGAAAGAACTTCATTGAAAAGAAATAGCCCAGGCAGGTTTGGGTTGCGACAGAGAGGAAAGCATTTGCAGCGTTATCTGTGTCACGCTACACGAGCGTTCAGCGAACAACTGTGAAAACATGCTACGGGAAAAGGAAAGAAAAAAAAACAACGTTCCTTACTCACGCAAATCGGGTCCTTGCGTGGGCGATTCGGCGTTGGTCGAGTCGAATCAGAAGCGTTGCCATGACGACGATTTCAGTGAAGTCTCGTTGTATTCGCGCCACTTATCATTTGCACTCCAAAAGATGCCTGGTTGTTCTCTATGCACTCCAGAGCACCTGATGAAGTACAATTAACTGGTGGCTGGGCCGCACACAAACAGATGACGCCGTAGACTAGTGGTTGTTCCTTCTCGGTTTGTTTCACAGATATGAACGACAGGTACCGTAACTCTCTGCAACTGTAGCGCAGTACCTATCCCTTTTAATCACTAAAATAAATTAAGTTAATTTTCACTGCGGATGTCCACAGACCTCTGGTATTACCGCAGCTTTTGCCGGTACCTAGTTGGCTTTCCCAGACCTTTAGTAGTATATATATATATCGCAGCTTTTGCCGATACTTTGTCATAATTCGATCTTATTTTTTATGCTAATTTTCCTTTCGTCAGTTATCTTTCTTGCTGATATCAGCTCCCCAGTGACATACAAGATAACGTGTCTACGCCTGTTATGGCTCGCCTGCTAAGGCTCGTAGTCCCGGACGATGTTGTATCTAACTTACAACCGCGAGTCGACTCCACTGGGCACTTTGTCGACTCAAAACTACAGTCGCTACACTCCCCACATTTGCACGAACGAACCGGGCCTTCTAAAAGGCTCCCGGGCTGACGGGGACTTCGCTGCATGGTTGGATGAACTGGCGGCGTGTTTTGTGCGTGCGGCGTCTCTCTTGACGGGCCAAGGTCTGACGTCCAACGCGTTTGACTCGGGCGTTCACTTCATCTCCAATTCATTCCCTGGAAGAAGAACAACTCACCCGCTCCGACTGCGGGCTTCTTTTATCACAAGGTGACCGATGGGCAAAGGGCAAGAAAAAAGCGAAGAAACATGAAGACGCAAGGAAAAGGCACATCAGAGGAGTGGCTCGCACGTGTCGCTCACCACACGGATGGCCTTGACCGGGGCAGCTGGCATTGCCGCGTGCTTACACAAGCGTATCACGCTGTCTTGCTGTTCACCTGTTCGACTAGGCAGCAGGCGCTTGCTTCACTTCTTCAGCAGCCGACAAGAAGGGTTAGCATCAAGCGGAGATGGCGGCCTACCACGTGCTTTCTCAGCAGTAGCCGAAGAGTTAATGCTACATACGGACGCTGCGCCGAAGAAGCTGCTGTCCACACGTGCAGCGAAGGAGGGCGAAATCGGAATATGAAGAACCCCCTCTGCGTGGCGTAATGTGAACTGACATTCAAGTGCAATCAGAAAAGACACGGTACTAAAAAAAATAATACAAACAATCTACGCATATTCGCAAGGAGAAGCTAAGATGGGATGGCAATGGGCAGCTCACCTGTGGAAGCTGGAAAGCATACAACAGGCCACCCACCATCGGCAATACGTCGCCGCTGAAAGTAATGAACGTCGACGACTCCCTCACCTCGTCACACAGCATGCCAGTGAGTGGCTTCATTACAGAACGACGGTCAGCGAAAATGGACTTCGGATCATATGCTGGCATCGAAGCAGAGCGACACGCGCGGTTAGAAATCAACTAGGGGTTCCTACGCGAAAAAAAAAAAGAAAAAAAAAACTTAGCGGACGTTCCAGGCATGCAGCTGCTCTGCATTCGCTGACCACGTGAACGAGGTTAAATTGGACGCGGACCCAACAACTGTGCGAACGAGGACGAGGAACAAGCCAACAAAGCAACTGCGACCTTCACAAAATAAAGAGATGGAAAGACTGCCTGCCGTAGCAATAAAGAATAAAAGCTTTCCGTACGTTCGGAGTCGAACCTTCAATTTTCCTGCACGTCGAGAACAGCTGGAATCGCGAGGCACTGTCGAGCGAAACGTAGGGCGCCGGCCTCAATTCGCGTTGCCGTGGCAACCATATTGCATGCGTATATGACGAGCGAAATAAAGAGGCACGGCGAGTGAGATGACATAAAAATAACGAGACATTACGCCGGGCCGCAGCTGGTCGACACTCCGCGCTCCGTGTCCCTCCGCTCCCGTTCTACGGCGGTTAAGTCAAAATTTTGCTCGTCACAGGTTCGATGAATGGAACAGAATGGCCAATGTGCACCCATCCGTGTAGTTCTCCGAAGACGCGTGCGAAGTGCTTTTCCGTATATAACCCCTTGGTAGCGAGCTTAGTACAGTATATTGATTGATATGTGGGGCTTAACGTCATAAAACCACCATATGATTATGATAGACGCCGTAGTGGAGGGCTCAGGAAATTTCGGCCACCTAGGTACGGTGTATTTATACGAAATGGAACAAAACAACCGGGCCTATTAGCGGAAATGTCGATCTAAAGGCAACTTGAAACACGGTGAAATCAACCAATACGCTTGACGATGTGTGCTGGTAGAGATTATTCTCGGACGTGGCGTAGTATAAGTGTGTCGGAAATGTTTGGCGGCGAAAAAAAAATGCAGAGAACGTGAAGGCCTCTGCGCATCAGAAACATGCTCCGGTGTCTAGAAGTGAACGACAAATGGCTACTTCCGACAACTGTCCTTTTTTTTTTTTGACAAACGATATACGTCCAAAACTGCGAGGGAAGCGCTCTGTCAAATCTTCAGAGTGCCACGTTCATTTAATGGTCGAAAGAATACGAAACAAAAGTGACAATGTCGCGGCCACATTTACGACGGGAAACACAACGAAAGTCAAATGTCATACGTACCAAAAGCAGTAAAATCAGCCACGTTCAAACTTTCAAAAAAAAACACACGAACAAGACAGCGTCGAAGCTTTGAATGTACCTTGGAGGTCAGGAAATGTCGTGCTGAAGAGCTGCTGTCGCAATAACGCCGTTGGCGTTGCCACCTGGCGTCCACGGGCGACTGTCGAGGAATGGCATCGCCTCCTTGACTGCTGACAGAGAGAACCGAATCGAGAAAAAGACAAAAAAAATTGTAAGAGAAGTAACGATGAATTCTAGGAAGGAATAAGAGTAAGCACGCACGAGTGGGAGGGAAAGTAGATGTGAGTGAGGAGGAAAGAAGAAGCAGGAGCATCCTTGCGATGGATGAGCGATCACCTGTCACTTACGTAACGCCGTCGCCGCACACGCGTCGCCAGAGTGCAGATGTCGCCGAGGAAACGGTACTGCGATGGCAGCCGTCCAAAGCGCAGCCGCACAACTGTTGCGCCTCTTTCCGTCGTATACTGTCGTCTAGACTAGAATTAAAAAAGGAAAGAAAAGGGCCGCTCGGCGTCCAGACTTCCGCATTTCGCAGTCACAATCGTCGGCAGCGACGCCCAAAATGGTTACCCGCGATGATCACACAAGCGTCGTACCGCGGTCGTCTAGTCGTATAGGAGCAACTGGATGCACACTCTCGAGAGCGCGAAGGTGGCCGCAGCCGCCGACACGGTACAGCTTTGTCTGCGGCCCGCGAAGACGAAGAAGAATGGGGCGAACGGCCGTCGACGCACGACCTCAAGGCGCCTGTGCCCGACACGCCGCCGCCCGCTCTACGACCACGTGTCTAGCCGTCACGCTGCAGTGCGTTTTAGTCATCGCTCGGAGCACCGGCCGCCAATCCCGGAGGAGATCGTGGGAAAGAAAGAAGTAATTCAACGGTCTCATTCGCTGACTGAGAGAGGGGGAGGAAGTAGCGCTGCTTTGTGATGCCGATCTCGAGAAGACCGTACAGGGAACTGCTCCTCGCACACGCGAATAAACGCACTTCCGATAATCGCGCAAATAAATAAGGTGTCTCGTTATAGAGTTACGCTAGCTCAGGTCATCGTAACTTTGATGATCCTCTTATATGCCACACCATCCTCTTGTCCATTAGGACTAGGCCGTTCTCGTCATTCGAGATGGAATCTTGCTAATGCTTAACGACCGCTGAGCACCAAGAATTATCAGTAGATTGACTGCCGGATTGCACAGCTACACGTCTGATATCGCGAGCACCCGTGGCATGCACACCTATAATGTACGCTCTCCATTGCCAGAAAAGAGTGACAGTCGTAAAGAGACAGGCTATCGCGGAGTAAGTATAGAAGCATCTGGTATACCTACGAGATAAAACGAGTGCGACAAGCAGCTCAGGCCTCTGCCCGGGTTCACCACGTGGGAGCAGCGTCGGGAGCCGGAGGGTCTCTTATGACGCTCGCAAGGGCCGCGGCCCGACGGGTGGCTTCCCCGGTCCTACCGCGCATTAGCACACAATGCAATCGGCTCGCGATCAGCGGCGCGTGTATCGCGCCGTCACGGCCCCGCGATCGCCCGATTTCGGCATCGCCACCGCTTGTACGTACATGCCTCCAGACAAGCAAGCACGGTGTAGCGTGAAAGGCCCGCGCAACGGCTGCTGCCGTACACACTACAACAATCGGACGACCGCTAATACATTCTGCGATCCCGCAGAACACTATAGCGACTCACTCGTAAGAGGTGCACGAACTATTAGCTGCGCGCGACGGTCGTTAGTGGGCAGGATGTGCACGCAACGCCCGTTGTTCTGGCAGTAAAGTAATTAGTGTGTTCGGGATGCGTCGCGACACGTCCGCACGGTAATGTAAGCGACGGCGAGCCACCGCTTCGTGGCGTCTCGACAGGCCAACCGTATACACGTGCCGAAGTAGTTATCCGGCGTCGATTCATCAGCGAGTTGCACCCTACGATTGTCTCTATCATTTTATTGTTTTCTTGATTGTCAATGCCGTAACCAACCGAGACCTTGGCTTTTGTTCCGTTCAAACGAGAAGCGAGTGCAACAATGCAACATATCTCGCGCATGTTGCTCTGTAAGGTGTGTAATGGATACTATATGATTTAGCCGCCCCTCACATGGAGACGCTGGTCACCGGCAAACATGGTCGCTTAAAACAAAACCGTAACGAATGCGGTAATTTTTCAAACTCTCGCACTCTCGCGCGTTAACATGGCGGTATCACGAACCTGCTGCCTGATATCGGGCTGCTAAAATAATGCCATTAGAATGGTTGACCTTCTCAAGTGAGCCTTGATAGTAGAGTACCGCAAGTGTCCTGCAAGTGTCAACGACTAAGAGCACCAAGTACTATAAATCCTTAACCACTTTTTCCAAACGCGATTGTGAATGTCTGTTAACACGTTTGTTCAACAGACAGGTCGTCTATTGAACGTGTCTGCCACGTGGACATAAATAATAGCTTACTACTTCGGACTAAGCGATTTACAAGACCATCTAACGTATGAGTAGTATGTCTGCATCCGGTTTAAGCTCACATATTCAGTTGGACTTTATGCGTCCCTAATTAGCAGATAAGGGGAAGAACGCAAACGAAGTCAGTTTAACAAGCCGAGAGCAATTAATAACAGCTAAAGATAATTCGAGAGAACCAACAGTTAAAGACGATTTAAGACAGTTTAAAATGGTGACCAAATTACTTTTCTGTGAATGAACAAGTGACAATTCATCTCCCGGCTCGTCAATGTCGAACTCAACAAGGATTTCTCGGTGGTCCTCCTGGCACGCAAGGCGTAGTCGTCACGCGATTTGGCGATTCATTTCAGACTCGCTAAGCACGCCATTACGCGGCACGAGTGCAGCACGCCACCGCAAATATCTCGGATATTTGGAACATGCAGGTATCTTCGCATAAAACACAAGTTTCTTTATCTTAATTGGCTCGAACTGTGCTATGTTTACCGACCACAGTCCCTGGGCCAGATGTAATTACGAAGCCCACATTAAAAGTTTTACTTCAACTATCGCCTAATGCTCTTTTAGATATTGTGAATTATTCGTTGAACTCATCAATACCGCTACAATGAAAACTAGCTAAAATTATACTTTTGCAAAAGAAACAAGACGGATGGTACATATTAGACAACCTAAGGCCAATTGCCTTGACGTCGAATCTGGCGAAATCGATTTAGAGAGTTGTCCATACTCGAATCAGTAAATTTATTGAAGAGAAGTCAATTCTAAGCCCCTGTCAAATCGGGCTCAGGGCCGGGTGTTCAATATGAAATGCTCATGTTGATTTAGAGAGTCGTATACAGCTGGCACTACAGCACAACAAATATGCGGCTTTCGTTACTTTGGATATCGCTAGAGCATACGATACTGTAGAGCACGGTATTCTGATGGGGCGACTGGAATACCTCGGTTTTCAGGCGTACATAATAACGTGGTTTCACGAATCCTTTATGAACGGGAAGTTTTACCGTTTGGAAGGCGGCTTTTCATCGACTATTCACACACCAGCTAGAGGAGTACCAAAAGGCTCAGTGCTGTCCCCGATGCTATTCAATGTGCTACTGAGCACGATTTTCCGGTAACCAGAACATAACGACTTAAGTTTATGAGCTTCGGAGTCTTGATCGTAATTTAAGTTTACCCTGGGTGAAATTGCTACACCAACCGACACGGGTGACCACGATTACGACCTTCATGACTGAATGCTGGCGGCTCTTAATATTATAACTATCATAAACGTGACAAAACGGGTGAAATCTGTTTCCGTTGATCAAAATCAACGCACCAAAAATACTCTTAATGATGCAACTTTTCGAAGTGTGCAGAGAACGCCTGTTGACCATTTGTAGAATGCCGTTTCTGGCTCGACTAAATTTCGAGTCGCTGCAAACGTGTTCCGCGCTTCGCTCCTCCGGGAGTTTCCGGCACCCTCGCGGCACTTCACCCTTTCGCAGAATCAGTGGCCGCCGCAGTAGGGAGTCGAACCAGTCAGTGGACAATGGCAGCAGCCGGCGCGGCAGATAAATGGCGGCGGAGAGGCACAGCCAGCGGCGGCCGTGGACGGAATTTCTTTTTTTCTCACCGGCGATGCAGCCACGCCGTCTCGAGTCAGCGCCGTCATCACCGGCGGGACGAGAGAGAGGGTCGGTGGTTGCCGGCACAAAGGGAGTCGACGAGGCACGGAAAAAAAAGCGATGCCAGCCAGACAGGGAGGAGAGAACGGAGGCGAGAGGCTGGGCCGGTCTGGCACCTCGGCGCGGCGTGCGTAGCTACAGCGGGGCCAGCAGCCCAGACGGCCTGACCTCGGCGCCTTGGACGTCTTCCCAGAAGACGGCCTGAACGGGTTAAAATAGGACCGACAGTACGGGGTGCCCACGCCACCCGGCGACGACCGGAGCAGAGGGCGAGACGTCGACGACACGGCGAGGCGAAAATAATATTAAGCCGAAGCTCCCACCTTCGCACGAGGTAACAACCCTCCCAGCAACGCTTGGCGTGGAGTTTGTGAAAATTTATCCCCACGCGTCGACCGGCAAGCCTCGCGTGACCACACACTTGAATACGTTCTAGATGTACAGGACATTATGCAAGTTCCCTTTCACTCGCTTGCGTTCAGGGCAGGGAGAAGATACGCTAGACTTGAGGAAGTTCGGTCGAAGCAATACGCAAGAGCTGTCCATGCGAATTTCCGTGACAAACCTGGGGAGGGATCGCTGCCGCTGCGTTACGTGGCTAGTATTCCGAAGTAACGTGCAAGTGCCATCTCGCGATACAACATCGTCTTTGGTGGCTAAATTTCCCGATGCTAGCAGTTCACTATCATTTATCTTTCTATGTCTCCAGTATTGTCAGTGCAACCCAATTCACTTTACAAGCTGTGAGTTGCCCCTCCATTTTCTATCAATGCACAGGGCATACGAAATACGGAAGGAAACCGATCTAAACTTGATTACAAGGCACGGCATTCGCCGGACACGCCAGGAAGGATCAGCGTATCGGGTCATCGAAACACTGTTAGTCGCTATAAATCTGTAAGACCAATGGAACAGTAGCACCGTTTGAGCCTGGAGACGCCATCATGACACGTGGAGCAGTGCGAGTGGGAACACGGTAGAAATCAACGCAGGAAAACACCTTGCGACCGCCTTATCGGCCTCCACTGAACGTACGACGCAGTCGACAGCCAACCCTTTCGCGACGAAGTCTTTCTTTGATTTTGCCGCTCGAGGGACAGATCGTGCGCACACAAGCTCGGTCATGCGTCAGGGAACGGTGCCGGCAGGTCGCCGTTCCAAACAATGCGGCCGGCCAGCTACGGCAGCAAAAAAGAGAGAACACCGATCAGCCTGTGTGCACACTCACTGCTGGAAGACCCTGAACGAAAAACATGCGGCCTCCTTGCACGGCGTCCGCGTGCCCTACATTTTTTTGAGACGGCGGGAGGGGAGACAGCACACGCTGTTCTAGTTTGCGACTGGTTATGCGACCGAGGCGACGAAGCCTTTCCTACAGCCGACACTGCGGCGGCGCTATACAATGCCATTACATTGTATCCGCGTCTCACGTGCGGTGTTTCCCAATCGATGAGGTTCGCTTTATCGCTTTTTGTATTGCACCTTACGAGCGGCGCACTGCAGACTGCATCCTACTTTCTGCTAGATGTCTTAGCTATAGTTGACTTCGCAGCAATGCTCGCTCAGTAGTTTTGTGTAACGGGCCTTTTCACTGTGTTGTGTCAGTGCGTGTTGCAGAAGAGGTATAGTCCATGTTGAATGAACGTGACAACAGCTATGAACGTTTCTCTTTTATCCGTTATTTTTCAGGGCAGTTTAGAAACAAAAGCCAGTGTCGCCAAAGGATGCTCGAGCATGCATTCGCTTTATTTCTAAATGCACGCGCACTACCAGCTTCCCTTGCAACGGGCAGACGCTGGGTCGTCTCAGCTGCAACACACATCGCGCGAATCCTACGCACACGCTTACACGGACGTCATAGGCGCGCCCGTTGGAAAGTACGTAGTTCTGTCCTTCCCACTTGAGCCGCCCAAAGCAAACAGCGGCGCGTTTCCACACCCTTGGCGGGGAGACTACAGTGCGAGAACGGTGGCCGCCACGTTGAGAAGGTCCGACGGGTGTTTCCCCGTCTGAAGCACGAATCCTGCCACACGTACGCCCGAACGTAACGGGAGGCGCGCACACACGCGCAATGCACGCGGCCTCGTCCCATAAATAAACCCGCGGAACATGACATTCGCTTAGGCTGAGCGCGCCAGCGGAAGTGCGAATGCAGCCTTTCCTTACTTCGAGCTTTGTTCGCCTTCTTTTTTGCGCCTCACGCCTTCTACCACCGGCTCGTTTCCCCTTCACGGCAGTCTACATAGTGCTCGAACGGGCCCGTCCGGTGCCTGGCTACGGCGTTGCGCAAGACAGCGCTTTATTGCCTGCCCCGGCGTCTGGCTCGCCAGCAGCCTGCCAACCTGCGACAACGCCGAGACCTACTATGATGTATAGTGCGGCCCGCATCTGCGAGTCAAATGGATAGTCGCGTAGCTCCCGAGGAAGGCGGCAGCTAGGGGGCGCTGAGCAAGGTAGACGCGTGAGCGAGGGAGGGCTGCCGCCGCCATTTGCGCTGCTGCCGTCCACGTTCACTTGCTACGTTCGCGCTCAAGGTCAGCGGCAGGGATCATCGCTTGCCGTCCCTCGCAGAACCGCATCTGTCAGCGCTTTCGAAATGGCCGTTTTTATTGCAGCCCTCCGTTAAGCCACGCTACATACGAGTCTTACGCTGCACTCTGGCAAAACTTTATCACACGCCGCTGTTCATTACACGGCTCGATCACACGCCGGACCGGAAATGTAGACTTAAACAAGAAAACTCTATAGGTTCGCCGTGTTTTCTGCGCGCAGGCCTTGGAATGAACTGTCTGCCCAACCTTAAAGAGCACAGAATTAACCTTTAAATATTATTTAGGAATGCCCAAGAACGCGGTTGCTACAATACCTTCTTATACTACCATTTTTTGTCTGGATCAGCGTTGCCAAGGCGACAATTTTCCGCTCCTGCGAGTTAAACGACAATCACGGAATGCATGCCGCTAACATCTATAAGATCCCTCATCGACGGCAGAATACAAGACGGTGGAAATATGGGGACCCCTACACTACGGTGTGCCTCATATTCATATCGTGGTTTTGGCATGTAAAACGCCGCCGCATTTCATTTTACCGTTGTTGAAGGAAAAGATAGCGCCAGCCTGCCTGCCGAATGCCCCGGCACGTGCCTTCTATCAAGTCATAAGTGCGGCGACAGCCGGAGAGCAACTGCCTGTCTCGAACGATCGAGTTGCAACGCAGCGACGTCAAACGTCTGCTCGGAGCGCTGACGACGTGTCGTAGCACCCTGGTCCCAAAGGCATGCACGGACGGTTGTCCAGTTGGCTGTGCAGCCGTCAAAGCGACTCACGAAGCTATAACGCAAGCACGAGGAAGAGAGGATGAGGCACGCGCACGAATTTCACGCGCCGTGATAGGTAACTTCTGACGACATGACGAGGTCGCGCGCACCGAATTCCTCGCGTCGGTCATGCGGAGTCGCGAACGCAATGAAGACGTCTAAAATCTAGGTGCAGGCAGCATATCATCATAAGACCACTGTGCGCAAGGCGATTTCGCATGTCGTCGCCATGCTCTTATTGAATCGAAGCTGCACCTTGTAGTAGATGTGAAGCACGATTCGGTGTGTTCAGGCTTAATAGACAGATTTAGTTGTGCGTCCGCAGAAGCCGTACGGTTCCGGGCTGTCATTGAAAATGGCTAGCAGGCTGCGTCCATACGGCTGCTATGGACGCGCAACTAAATCTGTATTATATAGTGCCCTATATTGTGTGCCCTGTCTCCTTTTATTTCAAACAGCTGCAACTTCGGAACGCAAAACAGAGCAATATTTCAATCCCTTTAATCATATCTCGTTTTCAACCATTGCTTCTATTAAGCAGCCACTTGAAACATTCCAAAGCTAACCTCGCAGCCCCGATTCAATCTAAGTTTTCCTGACATGCTTTGCAGCATGCAGTGTTGTATATAGGGTACACCGAACTAGAATTTTGTTTCCGAAGCGGAAGCTAGACCAATCGTTGTGACGTGCTTACGTGAAACATCTATCGGTCGATCTTTCTACAGGAGAACTTTTTTTTTTGCACTCATGGGGCGATCCCCTAAAAGCCAAGCCTTACACCTTGATGGCTTGCGCTGACGAGATCACCGAAACCGCTATGAAGGGGCGCGAAATCTGTGACGAAACGTTAACGTTATCAGTAAATCGCATGATATCTCTTTCGTTGTCCGCGCAGAGGCTAGAAACGTTCCAGTGTCGCCATGACATTGAACCCGGTTGATAGCCAGGAGACCATAGTTAGTGGTACGTTGATGAGACAGTAGAAAAAGAAACAATAAAGTAGTTTAAACTGGTAAGTTACACTCTGAAAACTCCAGCATTTTTTCATTTCAGCACCATAGGTTTTCTCACAAGCGAGAAAACGAATGCCAAAATTTTCAATTTTAAATTCACCGCCGAAATCCCCCGGTAAAGGCGCCATGGCTCTCGAAGTGCTTGTTTCCCGTTTTGACCGCATTGGCTCAACGAAATTGCCCGGAACTTGGTATCTGAAGTCTCTGGCTCCTACTGAAAACAATGTGCTTCAGTTAGACCAATTAGGAGCTACGTAGGCCCTAGCAAGCATAGAGTTTCCTAAGATTAACTAGAGGGGACTCTGGCGCTGCGATAGTTCAGCGACCTTGAGAATTATGGGTAGTACACAGGTTTGCCTATAGTCTTCGTACTTGCGGGCGGCGTATCGCACTTGCGGCTTCGTTTATTGCTGGTTTCGGTTTTCTTTTCAAAGAAAGAACGGATACTTTTCAATTTCGTGGCCCGATTTGAAACGGTAAGTCTAAAAGGAGGAAGTGGTGAAGCGCAACCGCTGAACATTTGACTTTTGGGTTCGTGAGAAAACAGCTCCAAGCCACACGAACACACACGGAGCCAGAAGCAGGCCAGAAGTACGAAGACTGGACAAATCTGTGTACTACCCATCATTCCCATGCTCGCTGAAGCGCCGTGCGTTGCAGCTCCCATAGTCACTAGCGCCAGAGTTTCCTCTAGTGTATATATTAGGAAACTCTATGCCGGCAGATGCCACCAAAGCCTGTGATGCATGACGTCACTGTAACTGGTGCGGGAATTTCAAGATTTGCGCCTACAGTCGCCTTTTCGGGCGTCGTCTCGTTCCCCGCAGCAAGCGTGGCGTTTTTTTTTTTTGTGTAGCGAGAAAGTAATTTACTATAATCCGAGTAAAATCGTTGTTACCTCAAGTGTCCCCTTTAAGAACCTTCGCACATGACGTCACGCGAGAGCTATCAATACTATAAATATACCGCTACTCTGTGAAAGCTCCAACATGGCTCAGCTGGCCGGGCAGGTAGAAACGCTACGCGCGTGTTGTGTTCGGGCGCGATGCAGAGCGTACCGCAGGGGAAGAAGAAAAAAAGAAGCGAATAAGGTGAACGGCCCGACAGTCACTGCCCTGGCAGAGAGCGATCGCGAGACCCGTCACACGCGCCCAAACACTCAGGTGGCCGCGGCTTTCGCTAATGGAGTCGTCACGAAAAACGCCGGCGCGCGCGCCCCGACCGCGGTTGCCGTCGCGAACATTCTGGGGTCGTGCTCGGCACAGCGAGCTAAGCGAGGCGGCGGTGACCCCAGCTGGCTCGACTAGCTCGAAAAGAAAAAAAAAAAAGAAGGCACGATGGCGTGGACAATGCGGCGGCGGCGACGTCGAATGCGTGATATACGGGCCCGTATATGTGAACGGACTGCGACGAGCGCGCTTTGCGGTGTGACCGGGGGCAGCCGTCGCGCAGTCAGCATTATGAACGCCAGCGCGCTGGAAGAAGAAGGGACAGCGACAGTCGAGCATTCCTAATGCGAAGAATGGCGGCGAAAAAAAAAGAAAGAAAAGAACGCCCGAAATGGAAGAGCAGTGCGTTGCCCTCGTCGAGTCGCCTCCCCCTTTAGCTAAGCTTCATACTTCAGATTCTCAGAAAAAGTATCTCTTTCGCGGAGAAGGAACGCCTCACGGAGCGCGACTCTGAAGCTGTTGTATACGTATGCAAGACTCGTAACTTGAACGAGCTCGAAAGCGGTATTTGCAAGCTGATCTTGTTGATAGTAGCTACTTCGAAACGGGGACGCACAAACAAGAAGCGTTACGACGTTCTAATACAGCAGTACTTTGAAGGAAATGGAGAGAGAAACTAACGGAAAATGCAGAGAGGTTAACCAAACTTTGGTTCGGTTGACTACCCTACACATTGGGTAGGGGAAAGGGGAATGACAGATTAAAACATAAAGAACAACAGTACTGCAACTTGAAGACGATCCGACTTCACGAGTGTCTGTGGACTACAAGCGCGAGTTCGTGTTGGGTGTGTTCACATCGATCACGTCGACTTCGTTATAACCGAAGTTTCGGTTTAAGTGACCGTAGGCGCGCCCCGAGCCCGAGGTGCCAGTGAGCCGGGAGGCCGGCGACGTCTCGTCGCGAGAACGATCGATATCCGCTGTCCTTCGACGCGGCCAAGTAACCCTCCCGCTCTACCACAACCTTCCTCTTCGACGCGGCCAAGTAACCCTCCCGCTCTACCACAACCTTTCTCTCTCAAACTTGGCGCCAACTCAGAGCAGAGAGTGCCGCACGAACGCCCACACACGCAGGCGTAGTGCGACTCCTCGCGCTTCTGGGAACCCGAGCCTCGTATAAAAAAGCCCGTATCTGTGGCAACCAACCGTCGACACGTGACCCCGAGCACGTCAATCCTCCGGGCCGCCCGTCACGCCGCAGTAGAGTGACGAAAGGGCCCGCTTCTGTTACGTCACGAACAGCAGCGCACCCTTTTCGCCAGGCAAACCGGGGGCCCGACCGCTCGCCCTCATCAACAACTCAGCCGAATAAGCGCTGCCAACATGACCGGCTGGACCATGTACGTTATAAGCTGGCACGCTCGTTTATAGCAGTAATTCCTTCGCCTTTATAATACACCAAAGTGACGGCCACCACCACTGAAGCAGCCTAAGCCTGTTGCAGACTGCCAGATAAAATGCCGCCATCCCAACCGAACGAGCTAGATTTCGAAATGTAAGCCCCGCCGAACATTGCGATGCTTGAATTGAGGCCACGAGCTCTGCGACTGAACGTCAGCTTACATTTCTTTTATTTGACGCCTGATACTTACGAGATAACACCTTTCTATTTTCTTGGTTTTAGGGCTTAGAATGACGCAACGGACGTCGAAACCACAGAGAGCGGCATTAGCCTGCTTGTACCTCTCTCAAACGAAAGTGTAGATATATTCAACGTTGTTAAGTGCTGTAGACGGGGACATGGTGACAGAAAATTGTAAGATCTACGCAATAATCTTTAATATATATATAAAAAAACCCTGTCAGAACGGAATACGCTGTCGCTATATAGGTCCTACGAGCGGGAAAGGCCAAGCGCCGGCTTAGTCAAAGCACTACGCGGGGAAAAAAACCCGGAGTGACATGCGAGCTCATCGCGGTGGCGCTGCGAGCGGTCTATCGACTTTCTCTCCCGATATCCTCCCCCTTTCGCAGAGCTGATTGCGCAGTCGCAGCAGCGGTGTTGGCTTCGCTGAATCGCACCGGCGCCCGCCGCTAGCGATCTGCGAATCGCTGCACTCGTTAAGCACTCCTCTTTTCCTCTTATAACGAAAAAACGTCGCCACTTTCTCCTGTTCACACCACAAAAAAAAAGTGTGACCTCAGACGAGAAGCCGCAGCGGCCTTCTTAATTCACTAAAAATGGTGAAATGTAGTTCATGCTAAGCCTACGATTTCGTTTCCAACCTGAGTTCACTCTCTTATCGAGTCGTATGAGTTGGAGAGATATAATTTCGAAATGCGCGTCACTTCGCAAGGTTAGAACATTTACTTCCCGTCGCGTTCAACACACTGGATCCTTCCCTGATATAAAGGTTTACTGGCGAGAATGATAGAAAGTGAACTTATTCTTCAAGTTCCATGAGGTTAAATGTATTGACGTAGGCTGATGTAACATAAGGCCCAAAGCCACTTCTATAATCTTGTAGAATTACAAAAAAAAAACGCACCATCTGACAATGCTTCCAGGTTGTACGTATAATGTACGCACGTAAAACTATACTAATGTTTCAGAACTTAAAGGAATACAGAAAGAAGTCGGAAATAATGCGAGTCAGAAGCGGCAAAACCGTTCTCAGGCATGCCACTCTGGGTTTTATTTTCATTACTTTTTTGGCGCGCAATTATCGCAAGCCAATAGAATTAACGAAACACTGCACGATAAGAGATAGAGAATCGGTGCCCAGCTACAACGCAAACGAAATAACATATAACTATTCTCGCCACAAAAGCTCTAGGCTTATGAAACGGAAACGACTGAACTTGCAATCACACGTCAGTACGCCGCGTTAACCGTTATCGCGCTGTCCATGTTCTTCAACACCGGAGAACCGAACTAGCCCGAAGAGAGCGCCAGTTATGGCACTTAACCGAGAAAAGTCGCAATGCCCGCGCACAAAACACAACCTAAGACCGGGGATGGTAATTAAGAGCGGATGGAGGGGGCAAGATGCGGTTGCCCGTTGCCATGGGAGACGGCGGAGACGTCGAATGCTGTTGCCAAGCAACGGCAACTGCGAGCAGGCAGCGTCTCAGGCTCCCTGCCGCGCATTCGGCCTTCGATCGCAGGGAAAATGGAGACGCCCTGCCCTCCTCTCTCTCGTCCCCTGGGCACTTCGCGACGCAGATTTCCAGGAGGCCGAGAAAGGTCACCGATACGGTCCACAGTCTTAAACTGTGCGAGTGCGTTCTGCCGCCCACGTATTCGTCTCCTATCTCTTCTCTCTCAACCACCCCCCCTACCGCTAGTCTAGCGCTCAAGCCAGCCGATTTCGTCATGCGGCTTCTACAGTCTACGTCGAGGTGACTACGAAGGCGTATATCTGATGGAAATACATCTCTAGATTTCAGAACTGATAACTGTGAAAAAGATTCGGCGCTTCCGTCGACGGACAGGAAGGCGGTGTTTGGGGAGAGAAAGAAGTTGGTGATTTGAACGCGCCTGAATCCGCCACTATCGATCAGCTTAAAAAAAGATGAGCCGCTCTCTCTCTTTTATACGGTTCGCTTTAGGGCATCCTCCGTTATAGCGCCTCCAGCGACCACGCAACTTCACTTGTTGCGCGCGACATGGATGCTTGCGCTGTATAGCAAACCTTTGCACACCATTGCTACGCTAGTGCCTATGCAAACGTTTGCTACGCTAGTGTTTTTCGAAGAGGCTTGCCCACTTGATACTTTGCCCGAACACGACAGAACTTAAACTTTCAGCGATATATTAATTAGGAAAGAGTGCACTACTGCTAGACGAACTAAGGCCTTTCAGGTAGTAAGCGAATCCACCGAATCTTTCAGGAACTTTGCGATTATTTCGTGAGCAACACAACTGCCGTGGGAGTCGCGTTCTAGTAGAGCGGCTATGTTTGACGGGCCGCCATGTTGCCCTTACGGCTATATAGTTTCGTCCCGAGCGGAAAGGCGAGGCAGCCGCGGAGAATGAGAAAGGAACGAAACGGGAGGGGAAGGGCATCGCAGCGGCGAAATCTCCCTTCCGTCCCATAGCACGCGAGTGACGAGCAAGAGGAGACATGCGCGCGCAAGACCCGCGCGATGATGCCACGCCCCTCAAATCCGGCGGGCGCGCAGGCGCGCGATCGGGAGCTCCTGCCGCATCCGCATCTGCATCGAGAGGAGAATCCATCCTCCTCCCCCTCTTCTTTATCCGGCTCCACCGTATCTTCAGCATCACCTTCCAGCCTCCCTCCCTCCTCCGGCGCTTCTTTTCAACCTCCGTTATCTCGCGCTCCTTTACATGCCGCTTCCTTTCCACTCATCCTGAACCCTCGGTCACTGAACACACGCGCTCCGCCGCCTTCTCCTCTTACACACAACCCTCACATCTTTCCTCCGCACCGTAAACGCTTCTCTTCACCGCACACACTCGTGCACGCACCATGCACACATCTCGCACTCTCCGTTTCTTGCGCACCACAGTCCGCAAGCGCGACTGCGCGGAGGAGCCGCCAACAGCGATGGTGGCGGCCCTTGACTTTTGACATTTGCGCTGTAGCGAGGCGCGTCCACCTTCACCGCATTGCACTTTCCCTCCCACGCCTGGGCGAGATCGCTCCGCCGATACGCGTGCTGGTGCTGCAGGCAAGCCGAACCACAAAAGGCAGTGATTTCTTGCGCGTCCATTCTCGAGAGTAAAGCTGTCTCCATTGATCTCACGAGAGCAATCAGGTATTCAGTGGACTGCTAAAGTACTAACGACTGTTCAGATAACTTAAATAAGGCATCTGGACAATTTTCGTGCAGTTGTCTTTTTCCAATAACATGAACATTAGCGCTTGTGCCATGAAATTGTGCGCACGAAAGCAATGAACCCATGAGTAATTTCATCTGCGAACCACGGTTTTAGTTGCGTTCGACGGTATAACCTAAGTAGGCACGACCTAAGATGCACAGTTATTAAGGAAAGGCTCATCACATACACTTGCCTGCCGCACAGCGAAGCAGCCATGACGGCTAGACGGTAACTTGAAAATCTCGTCCGAAGATAAGCGGCCCGTTACGAGGTCTTGGAGCTTATACATGACGTGAGACGGTAAATCATAGCCTATCTGCGATAATAGAAATTCTCCTTTGAACGCAATGAATGGCCCACCATGGCACGAAATCTTACTCAGCAGTATGGCGGCTGAGAAACAAGAAGAACATGGCTTCCATGCAGCAATCCTCTACCGCTTCTCTCCAGCTGCACTTAGCGAGCTTTATTTTTTTTTATATAATGCGTAAGTGTTGCAGCGCTTAGGCAAAGGAAGCTGGAGACTATGTTGCCTATTTCAAAGCCTAATGTATAATTCGCGGCGAAGTACGCATGACATTAGCGGCCATGACGAACCGGTCTCCCGACGGCGCCCTGACCGCGATCGATATCGCGAGAGAAGCGAAGGGAATCACCGAAAGCAGTACGACACACAAAACTCACGTTTGGAAGTGGTCGCTCGCTGTTCCGCCTCGCTGAGCTCCGGAGATGTCGTCGGCCAACAGCGGCTGGCAGGGTACGAAGTGGCGACCGCGGCTGCCCTCCGTTGAGACTGTCGCTCGATCTGGTCGACCCTCCGTCATTCCCACGGCGGTAAATAGAGCATCGCTGCTTTTTCGCTCCATCCTCCCCGCTGTGGTCCATCGATGAATGGAGGCCCAAGGTTCGAGCCTTCCGCGCGCTACTTCAGGTACCTGACTTTCGAACGCGTAGTCACAAGCACCTGATGCAGCACGTAGAGGCCAGGGGCAGAAAACGGGGGCTGGAGACAACCATGGCTGACCAGTCAGGGAAGGCAGGGGGACGGCCGGAAAAGGAGCTGAAGATATCACACGGATGCAGGCGATGGGGTAAGCAGGAGGAATAACGAGGGTGGTCAGGGGACGGGATGGGTGCGACGACGAAGACCGGGGAACGAAGAAGGCGCGCCGAGGATTCCGGGGAGCCAACGGGTTGCGGGACCGCCAGAGGACGATCGTCTCGGTCCGCGCGCCGGGCCGCGACTACGCCCGGGCGGCCGCTGCGCCGCGGCAAAGTCTCCGCGCCGATCGATAATTCCGTTGCGGCGGAATGCAGAGGTGGACCCCGGCGCTTCGCTGAGCGCCCAGCACAGGACAGTAGTAGAAGTAGCGGCGGAGGGAAGGGGAATACCAGGGGGTGGTGACGCATGCGCCAACCGGCCGGCTAGACCCATCCCAGCAGCAGCGCACACGGCGGCACGATATCGTAGCGTCGCCAAGCGGCGGCGCGCTGACGACGAGTGCACGCACCTTGGCGGCGATTGCCGTCGCCGCAGACGCAAAAAGAGGAGGAGGAATAAGAGGAAGAAGGTGAGGGCCTGGACCGTCGCGTTTGCGCAGGCGCGCCAGACGGCTTCATCATTGTACTTGCCGCCGAGCGCAGCCAAAAAAGAAAGGGTGAAACGAGACAGAAAAAAAAAGAGAGAGGCGCGTGTGAGAAGGCACCGTTGCCAGAGGAAAGGGCAAGGGAGACAATAAAAACGAAACGCGCCCGGCGAAGCGCGCCGCCTCATGGAAAGCAGCGCGCGAGCGGCTAGAGCGCATCGCAACAAAACGCGCGGGAGTTGCCCAGGGCGGCCGGTCGCCACCAGGGGCCTTCCCCCGACCGCCATTTTGTCTGTGAATGTCTGATGGGTGCGAAACTCCTGACCGACGTGCTCGGTCAGTTCCTTATCTGAGGCTCCTAAGCCCTTCCCGGACAGCTTTCCGGTACCGGTAGTTATGTCGCCGTTCTCGAACCGCCACCGCTTTTTTTTTTTTTTTTGTAGGCGGACGCGCAACTGAGAGAGCGGGTGATCTTCCTCGTTTGATAAATCACGATCAAACCGTTCCAGCTGTCGGTGACTGGGAGTACACTGCGGCCAAGGTGAAAGCAAAAAGGTCGCGCCTCAAAAGAGATGCAACAAGTAGCAGCCCTCACTCAAGAGAACGCTGCCGTTTTCACTCTGTGCGCTCTACTAATGAAACGTCCTCATCACTGGAGTATGGTAATAGGGTGTGACACTCCCGCTACATCTTGCCACATGGCAAATTTACTTGTTAATTCAAACAACGGTCTTGAAACGAAAGAAACCACACATTAGCCTGTTTAACAAATAGGCAAGCATTTTAGCACGTGTGTTCTGAATTACAAAGTGTGCGCTTGTTATAGAACTGCCATCACAAGCTTATGATTAAAAAAAAGACAGAAAAATGGGGCCTGACCTGGACATAGTTTACAGTTTGTATCACCGCTTCTCGCGACACCTTTGCGTGGTCCAGTTCTTCAAAGCCTTTGGCTCAGACTGTAGGTGATCTCCTCCACTCGGACCAACGGTACAAGGACACCGGTCTTCGGCAACCAAGGCGGGGCCTCGCTCCGGACGGTGAACAACCTCTCCTGGACAGAAGAAAAGAAACAGGCGGCTCAGGGGCGTGAGGCCATCCATCTCTACCCCATCGGCACGAATTCCGGCTATCATTAGCCAGCGTGGCGGCTCGCTCCGCACGATGCCGCCGCCGGGAAACCAGTCCGCGACGCGCCTGAACCATCCCGCCGCGGCGCGCTCCAGACGGTCACGGGCCGCGCAAAGTATGCAAGGATCGCGATCAACCACCCTCCTCCTCAACCCGAGTGCGGGAAAGGATGTTGTCCCCCACGGCGAGAAAGGATGCGGATAGAAGTATCTACCCAGCAGTTTTCCGGGCGACCCAGGTATCAGAAGCAGCCGGTGGATGCTATGTATCTTGGGCCTAACGGGACTGCCCTCGTTCTTTGGTTTTCTATAACCCCCCTCTCTCTCCCTCTCTCGTTTTTATTACACGGGAATTAATGGATGGACAGCGTCAAGGCTCCAGGCTTGAAAAAGAATCAAGGCCGGATCTTGCAAATGGCCGTCACATTGGAACTTGGTGTCCCTGAAGCGGACGTGCGATTTAGTGTTAGAAGAGCAGCCGCCCTGGTATGCTGGTAATTATAAGAGCCGCTAAAATTTATGCTGCTTTGATATGTGGTACAATCATGCCAGTATGACCAACGCCCCACTCTAAACCCTGATAAGACAAGTCATTCCCAATCGATGCCTTAAGCAACGCCCCTTAGGAGAACAAGACGCATCTTTCGAGGAACAAATCTAGAGTTTCTTCGACGAGTTTCACGTCAGGGGGTGAGACGGAGTCAGCCGTGACAATTATGGCATTTTAAATTCTCCGTCTCAGAATACAGGGGGCCGTGAAAACGGTAGTACCAGTGTCGGCGCCGATATGATATACGCAACGGAGTCCAAAACAGGAGACAGTCCTCCTGACCGATAGATATAATAAAGTGAACGGGTATACTGAGAACCTGCCCAACACCCGCAAACTTGCACGTTTAAGGAATTGTACTGAAAATTTCCTTCAACTGCCTCTTTTGTTTTCTTGTCAACCTCCTGTAGCTCTTAGAACTATTATCCTGACAGTGACTGTGCCAAAAGTATTGAGCTACGTCAGGCAAGCAGGCAAATGTCCCAAACGTCCATCCACAAAGTCATTAATCGAATCACAGTGTCTGACTCAAACTCTACAATAATCATGATTCACGGCGATCGTAGCGCTATCACCGGCGTGGCAGATGCGCGCAGCACGAGGGGCGTTCGAAGGCGCCTCGTATAAAAGCACCTAAGCCTCGTATGAATGAAGCCCGCCAGGCAGCAATATGCGCTATTCACAGCGCGCAACTTTGACAACCACGAACGCAAGTGACTAACAAACCTAACGTCAAGACCACTGCGCGGTAGGATCAGGACCAAAGATGAGGCAGCGCGTTGGCCAAACGCATCGTCGCGGTACCCTCGCCGTCAGACGCGCCCGCAGAATGAGGACTCCAGCGTGCCCGAAACAAAGGCAAGCACAGATCCCAGAGAAAGACAAACCATCGCCATCGCCAGTCAATAACCGAATCGGGCCGGAGGTGTCACCCCGCCGGGAAGCTGCCACCAGCCGAGAGCGCGGGCGTTCGGCGCTCCCAGTGCGAAGCCGAGCGGTCGCGACGACGGAGAGCGGACCGAGACGGCGCGACCTAGGGCTAACGTCTCCGCCTGCAAAGTGGGGTTCCTGGCGCCATCTGTTCGGGCGGAAGGGAAGCCGGAATCGGTGAGCGCTCGAATCGCCGCAGCGGGAGGAAGTCGTGGTGGTGACGTCATGAAGAAGCACGAGGCGCGGCAACTGTTCGAAACTGCCGCGAGCGCTGGTGCGCGGTCTTCTCAGGTCCAGTATCAACTCATCCTGCGTGACTCCTCGGGTATTCCCCGGTTCGTCGATCGGTACAGTGTTCAGGAAAACTACGCGATGGTAAGCGGAGCCCCCCGCTGACTGTGGCGCCAGCTGGGAACGCGCACACCGCTGTTGGAGGCACCGGCCAATAGCAGCTTCGAAGAGCGCTCTTTTCCAGCGCCGCAGTGCTGACTCACGCAGTTCGCGAAGAGCGGGTGACGAGCCGGAGGGTATTTCCATTTGACCGACTGCAAGGACTTTCCCGATGATGGAGCCTGAATGTCACACAAGCGATCGTGCCCACTATACAGGAACTTTCAATGCGGCTTTCTATACTCGGGGACTGTGGCAAGGGAGGGAAGGCTACGGAGCCAAGTGGGCATGTGACACCGCTGTAGAATATAGGGTCACAAAGGCGTCCGTGTCTTCCGCAAGAAAATAGTAAAAAAAGAACAACATTATTGTCTACTGGACTGCTGTTTTTATAAGAGACGCTGCACGCACCGAAGAGATATCACTATTTGCCGCAGCTTTCTGAAGAGTCATTTCGCGTCGCGTCTGGAAACATCGCACGTGTTTACGTGCACCTCACAGTCAAAATGGCGTCTTCGTCTTTAGGTGAGCACGCGTCGCCCTCCAGCTAATCCGACGACTCGCCGGAGGAGTTTGTGTCGAATTTCACTCACAAGTGGCTGTGTAAGCGCACGTATCAAATTATGTGCAGTGGAATTACTTGAACACGGCCTTCATTCCAAACGAGAGCCGAACCGGACTACTTCGCGGAGGAGTACTAGAGCAGTAGCTCCACTCACATAGATTTCCCGCCATTGCCACAGAAAGTTGTCCCCGAGTACAGACATCCTGCGGAAGGTAGCGTAATACGTTTTCCCGTATACTTACTATATCTGGTGCAAATATATCATGAAGCACCGTTTAAGATAGGCCTACTGTGCTTTAAATTAATCTTGCGTCATAACCGTGTCAACAAACGAGGCCAGTTCTTGTTGATTTATTTTTTCAACAGGTCGCTGTGCTGAAGCTTATTCACTTCTGAACAAATATAAATACGTTTCTTTGCTTACACCGGTATGCTCCAACTGCGCGAACCTCCAGTGTAATATGGAGAACCTTTTCTTGTCGAGATAGAAACCAAATACCAGAGTACAGTCCGATTATCCTCTATACTCCAAATGACATTTCCGACATGTGCGCCCGGAGAATAGCTATGCATTTTATATTTTACGTGTTCGTCTGCAACGTCTCTCGAACAATAAGCCCCAGTCTAGTAGTGCAAAGAAATAAACCTTAGAAAGAGAACAGTACTAACGTTTCCATTCTCTTCTTCAGCTCATAATAACAGCGCCGTCCCGGCATATGCAGCCACATATATACAATCGCGGCGGCGCCTTTGGCGCCACTTCATTGGATGTCGCCTCACTTCGCTTGTCGTTGGGTCTTCAATGAAAAATTAAAATTTTCACGCTCGAGAGGTTGGAAGTTTAAAACACCGGAATCGTTACCTACCTCCTATATGACTTACAAGGTTACGTTATATGGTTGCAAGCTTACTACTCCGGGACTCTTGCGCGCCTCCTGCGCGGCTCGACCTGGCTATTGTTTATATGCTACAGTATGTCTGAGGACAGTATACGGGCTCACATAAAGATGTCGAGCGTCCTCAGAGCAGGAAAACAACTGGTCTGAAGCATTTACCCTTCTCATTCTACGACATACGAGGTTACGTTAAGGTTACGTATGAGTTATGTTAAGGCTACGATACGAGTTCACTATCCAGCCTCTGTCCCCTGCCTCCTGTGCGACTTGACCTATATAGTATTGCCTATAAGCCATAGTATCCCTTTCACGAGCATCTGTGGCAGGACAAAGAACGCGCCTACGCCCTCCGAATGAAAAAAACAATGCTTCCGAGCCTCCGCCTTTCTCTCTCTCTGCGACATACGAGGCTACACAGAACAGCCACGCAGCTGCACCGTCGCTTGTATACGGGGAAGCCCATTCATCAGGCACGTGGACCGGCTCGGAGCGCTGGCTACATGCTCCGGAGCCAGAACACGGAGGGCCCCCGGCGCCGGCGGTCGACCCAGGACGATGACCTCGCGTTCGCCGCCAACGTTCGCTAAGCTGGCCAGCCGACGACGCGTGAGCCGCGGCTGCTGGCAACGGGCCATTCAGACACCACTGCAGTCGACGTCGTGACGCACGAGCCCTCGCGCGCCACAACCAACAACCCGCGTGGGTGTCGGGGGCCCAGACGTAGAGAGTGAGGGGTGGCCTTTCTAAGGCTTTATCCGTGTTTTTCTCGTATTTTTGAGGCCGCTTATTGTCTTTTTTTTCCTTTAGCCCTTTGTTTTTCTCAAAAGAAGACATCAAGGAGGACGACGAGCCAGCGCTTTTTTTTGTATAAAAATTGCCACTGATAGCTGAAAATATACCTCGCTGAATTTGGCATTGTGTGTGTGTGTGTGTGTGTGTGTGTGTGTGTGTATGTGTGTGTGTGTGTGTGGACTGCCTCGTTGTCTCTTGAATTTATTTATCTGGTATAACGTGATGAGTGTAGAAATAACATAATTTCGCGAGGCAGCATTCCATCCTCGTGCATCTATAGCTCTCGTACTTTTCGGTCCTGTACGGTATTTTTCACTTCCTTCCATGCCTCACCAGTTAACCTGCAGTAGCTTGTTAGGGTCGTCGTCCAGCCTCATCGCATCGACGGTGGATTCACCGCGTTACAATGTCACCGAATTGCGTCTGTTAACACCACAAACTGATGATTTGTGGGGTTTAACGTCCCAAAACCACCATATGATCATGAGAGACGCCGTAGTGGAGGGCTCCGGAAATTTTGACCACCTGGGGTTCTTTAACGTGCACCCAAATCTGAGCACACGGGCCTACGACATTTTCGCCTCCATCGGAAATGCAGCCGCCGCAGCCGGGATTTGAACCCGCGACCTGCGGGTCAGCAGCCGAGTACCTTCGCCACTAGACCACCGCGGCAGGGCAGTTAACACCAACACCTAAAGATTTAGAAAGAACCGACCCACATGAGCACCGTAGTTACGAGCACTTCTGATTCATGGCGTCGACACTGTGTGTCCCAGGCTTCCAAGATGTTAAAAAAAGACAAGAAACAGAAACAACAAGAATCATTTTAGTCTGCTGACCATTTATATGCATTGAGGCTGCTTTAGGGGCTTTCATGTAGTATATATCCCGAACTCCGCCAACACGTAGAGCATATAAGAGCTGTGATTGGCAGGAGCACATCGTTTTGCGCAATGCAAACGCGCTGACGTTGCGCAGTAAGTAACACAACGCAAGGTGAAGGATCAAGAGGTACAGGAAAGAACGTCATTCGCCGTTCGCCTATAGCGCTGCGTTTTTACCGTTTGCACAGTAGGAACTTTCTATCTTTCATCTTCCCCCATCCCCCTCCCATGCGCAGGGTAGCAAACCGGCTGCCTATAGGCTCCCTGCCGTTCTTTTACTCCTATTTTCCTTCCTTCTTCCTTCCTTTAGCCCAGCAACACGTTTCACTAAGGATATACTTTGCACCGCATGTCTGAAAAATAATTCGGTCATGCGTTTTTGCGTTGCCGCTGTCGTAACGACTGAAGCCCTTGTAGCGACTCAGACCCAGGGGGAGCGCCCATCGGCTTTTCGAACATTGCGACTCTCGGTCGCCATTTTGCCTCGACGGCCGCGCCCAGCGCACTTTTCTACCAACAATGCCTCACTGCGCGCCCTGAACCGAGATACAGCGCGATTGGGAGAAATAAAGGAAAGGTCGCGGGAAGGGGTGCGGATGCGAAGGGAAAGAGGTGAAAAAAAAAATCGCAAGGAGAGACGGGACCGTCGATTTCTCTTTCTCGGCTATTATGTCACTCTCACCACCATCCCCGCCGAAAAGGTCAACTAGAGGCGCTCCCGATCGATACGTGAACACCTCCAAGAGGGCGCCACACGCCGCCGTTTGTCCTTCTTCCCGCCATCTTCACTCCCACCCTGCACATTTCTCAGACGCTTGCGTGTACATTACTACGGCAGTCTGCAATATGGCGGTCGAGCACAAGGACTAAATGGACGGACATTCAGTATTTCATTGAGCGTCAAAAAATGCCGCAGCAAGCATACTCTGCGTAAATTCCTACATGTGGCGCATGTTTCATTCATGTCTGCGGGAACCCTGCATACTGTTGTCCATGTTAAAGACTCTCTTTGCATCAATCACTTGTAACCTACTCTTTACTTTTCATGGTCATGTTTTGATACGCAAGCTCCCGTGGACCGTTCCCGGGCGAGTACCAAGAATAAGCCGTCACCCTCAACCATTTATTACTGTGTAACATCTGACAAAAGTGGACGTAGATCAGATGTCAAGGGAATAATTGGCAATTGATTAATTCCCTATACACTTTCTCGCCTTGCAGTCCATATGCTCGCAGAACATGCTCCGAGTCATGCACCAACACACATTTCGAAACCATGTACTTGCAAATCCGTATAGACTATCTTCACGGTAAGCGAGGCAAATACCCCCGCTGATTTTCACAGCCCTTAAAGCCAATTCAAGCAGGTTATCGAGCTTCAACGTCTAGACTAAGAAAACTGTAATTTAAGCATCACATCCACACGGCGAGGCGTGTTATCAGCGCCAACTTGTCGCAGTACAGGCGAACGGTATCCCGCCACGTGTCGAAGAGCAACCTGCTTCAAAGTTAATGGGAACGGTTGTACGTCTAGTCGCATTACAAACGTCAAACTTTATTACACCCGCACATCAGACGCCACATCCGAAGTCCTGCTATAATCGTAGTCGATCCGTCCCCAATACCGCTGTGCCGTATTCACGCACCCCGCAGCGAGCAATTTCGCGACAAACGAGAACTCAGCTGCAAAGCCGTGACACTTTTTTTTTGTTTCGTTTCTCTCTCTGTTCATTTCAAGCCCCTGTGTAGTAACTGTGCCCGTGAGCACAGCTCCATTCATGAGTCTGGCCGGGGGCTGTCAGATGCTTCCGCCCATTCATTGGCGCGGCGCACTTTTGCGTGTGTGCGAAACGCTACGTGCGTGGGACGAACGCTGCAGTGAATGACTGTATGTCGACATAATTATATACGTGTAAAATCAGATTATTGCTCTGTTCTAAGAATAAATTCGTTTATGTAAATATTTGTATGCATTACATTAGGCACCACACTGTCCTAGGCTATCGGTAATCTTTCTATTATACCTCCATTATTACAAATCTGAACAGTAATTTTTAAAACCACTCGATTCTTGGCCAATCCCCCATAGTGGGTACGCGCCACTATCAATAGGTGGACAACAACAACAACAACAACGACGACTCTATAGTTGTGCCAAGTCGCACGCAAATCAAGTGCGCTGCACACACACATGCGCATATGCCGCCAGCTGCGAAATCACCCGTGTACGCTGTAACTGCACCGCATTCGACTGACACTGTAAAGTTCTCTATAAGCTGTATGCAACGACGTCATCGACACCACAATTTTTTGTACAGCCGGCGCTGCAAAAAACATATATACGCATAAAAACGAACTCTTTATCTAGATTTCTCCATTTCCAGAAGTACTGCAGCGGAAGCTTCGAATTGTAAAACAAGACAGCGGTCGTAGATGTCACACGAACACGTGGTATTAATGAGCACATTATTAAGCTGTGGGACATTACTTTCGGTTGATTCTATAGTGCAGAACATAATAAAGATTGCAGCTCTTTAATACTGATGCACTACGTGGCGTTAGACCGTGTATGTTCGGCACTTTGTGTATCAATGGTAAAAAAAGGAGGTGGGGGGAAGAAACTGCGAGAGCGGAAAGCTTACCGACCCAGAATGAGAGTCTGCAGTGACGTACGCAATGCAGTGCGATACTGGCTATTACATGTCACGACCTATACGTTCAGCATCAACCGGTTGGACGTTCCCCACAATCTACTTGCTGCAGTTCGTGTATTTAGCTGGAATGTTCACTTCCCAAACCATGAGCGTCATGCGCTATTTCTTATTTCTCTACTGCGGACGTAATAGCTTTAGTGAAGTTCCCTAGATAGAGCCGCCCCCACCTGCCACTGTTCCACGACCGTTTACGAGTCTGCAACAGACGCATTCCCGTGACGACAGTCAGTGTACGAGTATGCAACAGACGGCATTCCCGTGACAACAACAGTCAGTGTGTAAGCGACACTGTCCTTATAGACCCTGTATAGTAAAACCACGACCCCTTTCGAAACGCGCTGAGACGACAAATGGCGTCCGCTGCATTTGCGAATCGGCATCCCTCTGGAGTACTACTACGTGTCCACACTTTCGGACTCTTGGGCCGCGCAATGACGAAACCGCGTAGAGGCGAGCACGCGCTATCCTAGCCGTGCAGCTGATACGCGTTATCGTAGCCTTGGACGCAGCAGCACTCGATGCGACCGCCCTTCGCACGACGACGAGGGGAGTCCCCGGGCCGCTCTCACACACAGCTAGCCTCGGAAAACCGCGAGTGAGATTAAGATCTCGCTTCGAACAGCTGATGATACCGGCCGTCCGATTTCGCGTGATGCGGCTTTACGTATATATTATACGCTGCTGCCCGCGAACAATCGCACATTGCGGCCGTTTATTCTAGCCTATAATTCTATCGCGACTTGACAGGCAACCCTTAAAGAAAGGGAACGAATCGAGGCCCAGCACTACACCTTCAAGCTTTCAGAATAGTGATCTGGTCGATATTGCCAATAAAAACACCTTTTGGAAGCAGATCATTATCATGCGATATGAAGAGAGGTGGTGAGAATTACGCTGCCGAAATAGTCCCAGCAATCATGCCCCAGATACGCAAATTAGCATGACATCAGCGAAGCAAGTGAACGACCCCAGTTATGGCCACTTGAAAGGAAGCTCTCCGAAGCACTTGTTACGTGAGCGTTGTTTTGCTTATCTGACTGCAGAATATATGGTCACGTGACGGGAGATTAGTGAAGTGAAGCTGCTTCGTGAAATCACAGACGCGGAGCTGCTGAGGTTTTCCTTTTTTTTGTTCTTTTCCTTCGTTTACTTGTTATTACTCGGATTCAGTGAACACATGTGCCACAACTTTCACATGTTACTACGGCGAGCACACCGAACATTTCTTAACGGAAAAACGGAGCGAAACGCCACTCGTAGTGCCAGGAACAACGCCGACCACCACAGCCTAACCCAAGCCACCTTCGTGAGATAGCCAATCCTGTATCCGTTTTTAGTACTCTTTCAAAACGAAACAGAGACCCTGCAATACCTGTCATATAGCTATCTCAAGCCATGTTCCAGAAAACTAATCGCGCTCTTCAGACTACTTAATTCAAGTGCCCTTTCTCGGGATTAAAAGGTATACTATTACCCTTTTACAACGTTACGCAACGGCTAACTTGCGAAAACCTCGCGCCGCGGCTGCCCACTTACGTACAAAATGACGTCGCTGCGGCCGGCTATGCCCCGGGGCAAAAACTACTCAGCATATGTGTCACCGTCGTCGTTCACGGCCTGTCTATGCATGCGCAACGTGGACGTACGGAGGAGGTAAATGGGACGGTAGTGTTAGTTAACGGCGGCTCAGTTGGCGGCGCGCCAGAAGCGGGCGTCACCTTGTCGCACCGTTAATGAAAGCCGACACACGCGCAAGGACACAAGGTTTCACTTTCGCGGCACGTCTGCACAAGAGAAAGAAGGGCAGGCGCGATTACTAATAGTTAGCCAAGACCGACAGAACGCGAAAGCTCAAAGGCGCGAGGAGCGGAGAGTTAAAGAAAAAAAAAAGATTATTATCGCCGGTTTACGCGCTGGTATATCGTTCGAGTGCTGCAAACAGGCAGCGGTTCCTGGAGTGCCTGGCGGCGATAAGTCTGTTACCTTGAAGTTCGGCAGGCCAGGAAACGAAAGAAGAGAAGCTATATACCAGAGAACACGCGGCCTCTCCATGCCAACGTCGTATTATGCGCGGAGGTGGTATTCCGGTATAACCTGGCAAAACGCCGCTTCCTCGACGTATGCACAAATGACTACATAGCATAGTTGGAGCGTCTTTATAGGGGTTCATTATGCATTATCGCCGCTGCTGACATGTGATGGAGATGATACCTCTAAAGACAACCTCTTGCTTTGTACTAACACAATGATTAGACACGCTTGCGCGATCGTGAGCGCAGTCTTTGAAGGTTCACGAGAAACGATGCGAACAGATGACGATGATGCGGGCAATTCTAGCGTTGTCGGAAACGCAGGGAGGAAACGGGCTGGCAGGCTGTAATTTCAAAAGCAACCGTCGTCGCTGAACGATGAATATAGCGACATAATGAAACCTACGTAACTCCACCTGGATGGCGTGCGATCACCAACATCATAATCGTTCTCCAAGGACGCGATTGGATTTTCGTCACCCGCTTCCCTCGTGCACGTGTCTGCATGCGTTACCAGATCTAGCGAGAAATCCATACCAACCCTATATCTCAATTTTTTGCCATTCTAAGGAACGAGGAATGGAAACGCCCTGATAAAGAAAGGGCGAAGAGAAGAAAGAATGAAATAAAGAAATACCTCTTGCGGAGCTATTCACCAAAGCGAACGTCCTGAAGATAAGCAATGCACAAGTTTGGAGGCCGAAGTTAATTGCATGAAAGCGCAACGCACGCAATTATGGTGCCTGGTAAGCTTAGATCATTTGCGTAAATCCCTAAAGCTGTCACAAACGCTTTCGACACAGGTTACTGAACGTCAACATGCGAAATAATTTCGAATTATATAGCTGATGAAACGCTTAGCGTTTAAGGCTACTTACTTGTCGAGACGTGTCATCCCTTACCTCACTTAATCTGTGATAAGTTTACTGGTACCGCATCTTGCCTTTTTAACAACACAGTCAGTTTTCCAGAACGAGAACTATAACTCACTTGGCGCCTTGTTCGAGCCCGTGATTGGTGCATGCGTTTACGCATTTTCTCTTCATCCGAAAGGTCTTTGGTGACGTCACGTGCCGCTTCGTGCAACCCAGCGAGAGAAAAAGAAAACGAGAAGAGGATAATATGTTAGCTTTATGATTGTTACGAGAAAGATGCGAAGAAATCAATAACGACGTAAAGGCGATTACCGCTTTCACGTGTAGCCTGAACACAGGCAATAACTTGGTATTCGAGGTTTGTGAGTAATAAATAGCTCGAAAGTTGATGATGGCCCTGCATAATTTGTATTTAAAGGTTGGATCAAAGTACTCGGCTTTTGCGATCATCAGTGTGTCACGCCGATAGCTACAACTAACGGATTGTTATTGGACCACCTGGGAAAACCTGCACACAGCAAATTACGCGTTATACTGCCCTGCATAACGTTTTTACATGAGCAGTTATTACAGCTGCCGCCCTTATGCTTTCTGTGCTCAATTTACTCGTATGCCACCGAGTAGGGTAACAAAGTGGACAGTGTTTTAACGTGATTCATACCTCTTTCCCACTCTCTCTCCGCAGCGCTACGAGTTGAGAGAGAGAGTGCACGAAAAGAAAAATAGAGGCAAATAACTGACGATATGCTAGTTGGCTGTACACAAACGACAACGGCCATTAGAATAAGTGCCAAGTCAGTAGCACGCATCAAGACGAGCCAGTACAACCATTAACGACAACCATTAACGACAATTACAAATCGGTCGGGTAAAAAAGAGACACGCGTATTCCTGAACATCGAGAGCGAAGCGCGTACAATGACAGCGTAACACAACGCGAAGATGCTGGCACTTCCTATCATAACACAAAGTCAAATCGCGACGCCGTATACTTAATTGAGCTGTAACGAAATTCGCGCCGGACAGAGCAGCGGGAGCAGAGGAGGACGCATGAGAGCTACACCTGGTCTCACACCGGGCGAGAAGAGAGAAAGTCCCCCCCACCGACGCACTAATTGCTCTCGGTCGACGACAGCTCCGCCGGGCGCCTCGTTAATTGGCCAGCGAACAATCGCCGGCATTTATGTGTAACGCCGGCGTTGCACCGGGCCGTTACGCCGCGCCGAGGACGAAGCAAGGGGCCCCCGCCTCACGTGCGGCAACATGTTCTGCCGGACCCTTGACAATCGTTCCCTGCTGGGGAAGCCGTGATTTGAGCGTTTACCATAGCACGAAACAAACCATTTACCCCGTCGCGACAGAACAGTCCATTAGACATGTGATGGCAATATCGATAGCTGCTTCTTCCAGGATTAATGTTCTATCCCTTAATGTCGAATTGCAAAAAACGGAAGGGAGTTCCGATTGGATGCGGCAGGCCTGTAGTCGGGAATTTTTGAGTGGAATGGGAGAGGGGGGGCACTTCCCATTCAGTCCTGGTCATTCAGAAAATAGACCTACTTTTATTGTTAGTTAACGGTAGAATAACCCCTTCCAAAAGAATTTTGGAGGGCATTGGATAGCGGGGGCCTAGGGCACCCCCCTTCTACCTTGTTAAGGACCTAAAACGCGCTCACGGAGGCCGGTGGACAGCGAAATGGAAATCAGCGCGAGTACAGCCTTCTGATGCGACGCCAAATGCTGTCAGCGCAGTAGAATTGGCTCCCCTTTTCTCCGATTCTAAAGCACAGTAGCAAACAGCAAAACTGGCATCCAGTTACCCAGCCAGCCTTTTTCCTTTCCCTTTTCCCTCCTCCTTCTTCTTAGAGACACGAAGAACGTAAACATACGCTTTACTTCGTTAGACATTGTTTATCAAGCTATATCAAGATATCGAAACTATCCCAGTCGATATAGCATCAGCAGGACTTCGTGTTCAGCACGCGCCCGGGTTATTATATATAGGGGGGTTGAGTGCCGCCTCCGGATATTAATAAAGTTTTTTGCCTGCCTGTCTGCACCCGCATACGCGCTTGTGTCACGGCGGCCCACAGACAAGTCGTAACTTGATTCCATAAAAATGAAGAATATAAATATGAACAAAGGTGACGCAGATAACTGCTGCGTACGCGAGTACAATGGAAAGTTGGACGAGTTGACTTCTACTCAGCACACTTCTAGATCCGCCAGCTACCTACAACATCCCTATCTTATCCTAATCCTATCAGCACGTCCTCCTCTCGATGTCGATTGTCGTTGTAAGACGAAAGCCAATTGAATGAGAAGAATATAAAAAAGAGATGAATTTCACCTACGAGTCGCTTTAGATGAACGCATTAAAAACATAGGACAATTTTTTTTTAGTGCCGTTTTACGTCGGGTAAGAATAGACAAGCTCGGCATAGTTGAAATGTCTCGACAACCTTGGCAACGACAGATCTGCGCGGCACGTGCGTCGGGTCACGAGAGACGAACGTGTCCGCTCTTTTTCTGGTCAATAAAAGAGAGGAGAAAAAAACACACACCAAAACGTGAGCTCTGTGACCCGGAGGTCCGCGGATTGTGGTGTGTAATGTGTGTGTAAGAAATTGTGCTCTTATCGCTAGCAATCCCGAAAACGAGAAAACGCGATAACGAATGCATCCGGGTTATCCTGGACTCGCCATAAGAGCAAAGAAAGGCTTCCTTCCCCCCTCCGCGAAAGCTCCCGTGACGATGATGCAAAACGCGGCAACACGGTTTCTCATTAAACACTTCATGAGGTGCATCCTACCTCACATGAGCCGGCACACTTTGCAGGTACACTAACTTTGTCGACCATTACACGGAAGGGTGTGAGGGACGCTATACTGGGAAGTAAACTTTCGTGCCTTGTATCTAAATCTAACTAGACTAACGGAGTTACGGTAGACGCACACACATGAAAGCGGTTTTTTGGGTTGGTGCGTACCATGTTTCAAAGCTTTATTCATTCATGTTGCGATGTACAAAAAACAAGAAAACATTGGCTTAACCGACCAAGATGACGGCACCCAGATGTCTTACCAAAAATAGTCTATAAGGTTCGACGCGCACACTATAGATAACTACTAGTGATAACATAACCGGCTATCAGTGTACATACAAGGGCCTACATAAGAAACGTAAGTGTGCTGCACTTTCAGTGCGCCATTCAACAAGACAGCTACGGTATGTTCTAATGAAAAAAAAAGGAAAATGGAGATAGAGAAAGCCCCGATTTCTCACGTATGTGACACGCTAGCTCTTTTTTTTTTGGCGGGGGGGGGGGGGGGCGGCTACGATACTCCGACGAGGTCAGGCTCCAAGCAATGTTCATTAGCCAGGACTCACAAAGAAGATCCAAAAGACGCATTTTTTTTTTTTAGTGCAGCGGGAAAGGCCAAGAACGATAAATAGTCAGCTTTAACTCTCTTGAGGGTAGCCTCTTTGTTTCAGGGAAACGTGTCTATTAAAGCATTCTCCGGTTCAGGTGTGCCTTGAGCAAGCTGCACGGCAGATTTTTTTTTTTTTTTCAAGGGGCGAATCTCCTTGGGGTGTGGGCCGTTCCCTCCTCTTTAATAGTATGTTGTAGTAACCACTTCTAGTTAGATTTAAGAACTGCTCACTAGATGGCGTTGTGTGTATATGCCCTTGGAAACAATATCAATAGATGACGTAAGTGGTTTTCGTATAATAAGAAATTCACAGCATATTCACGAAGTGAATGGTGGTGTGTGGGGCGAAGCGTCGATTCGTCCGAAGCGTGCTCTAGTGTGATAGGAGTGGACAGACAGACAGACAGACAGACAGACAGACAGACGGACAGACAGACAGACAGACAGACAGACGGACGGACGGACGGACGGACGGACGGACGGACGGTTCACCTCACTCATCATCATTCACTCCATGGGTATGCTGTGAATCTGTTTTTTTTTTTCCTTCTTCTCATCTGATGCTACAGTTCTCAAAGCCCTATGCTTGTCAGCCCAAAAAGTCGCGCGATGACCTTCCTACAGTACTCTTGATAAGCGAGATACTCGAATTTCCGATTGTAGACATCCTATAGTTTCTCGCCGTGCACGTGTGTGGTAGCCCTAAACTGAACAAAGTTTAGCCTCTTTGTCTTCCTCCTTTCTCTTTCTCTCCCTGACTCTGTGCCAACGTTTTTAAACATAGCTGTGTTAGGTCCTCGCCGTGCCTCACTGCTTCACAAGAAAGCCAGCTCAGCGTCTGCTTATCTTCAAGGTCTGTTACAAGTCGAGAGATGACCTGGCGGTAGGACAGACAAGTAGGAATTACACTCAGTAAGGCAGATACCCTAAGGAGAATTATCCATGTCCCAGAAAGAAAATTTTATGCTCCCTGTTCCCAGCATACTGAGAGTTAAATAAAATCGACGAGGCTTTAAGCAGCGATTGCGACCGCATCTTTAGATTTTCCAGATTAGGTAATTTCAATAGGAGATATTCTACAAATGCGCGTTAACAAACGGATTCGCCTATATAGAATTCTCCAGAATGTATCTGTGTTCGTAGAAATATTAGTTCTTGTCACTGCGTATCTTTTTTTAATTTGAATATCGCCTGACTCTGTAAGACACGTGGCGGTGTATGCTACGACTTCGGTTCGTACACCCGTGCCATAACAGTCGTGTATTAAGACTTTGGCGCATTTTATCTTAAAGAACCCCATGTAGTCCAAACTGACCCATGGAGTCCCTAATAAAGGCGTACCTCATAATCACACCGTAGTTTTGGCACGTAAACCCCCAGGAATCATTATCATTGCTCTAGCTATGTGAATATATCTACTTCTTTCACACACGACTGCTACACTGCTAATATTCCCTGAAATCAACTTTACGCAAGCTTATACGCAACCCACGCGGCTCCACGACACAGGTATCAACGGCTTTATGAAACGACCCCTTTCTACACCGGCTGCAAGAGTACGACGCAACGCAAGACAGGAACTCGCGCAGCTGTGTCTACGCGTTGTGAGGAGGCGCAGAAGTAATAGAGCGGCCCTTTAAGAGCCAGCGCTGCATGCCTACAAAGTATGAGAAAGGTTGAAATTCTGCGAATCGCTCTTTCTGCTAGTGGATCGAGCACATTCGAAGCCGTCAACCCCTTCGGCGCTCCTTGGCTGCTTCCCAGCTGCGCAAAGTGGCAGCTGTTTCCCGTGACGGGGTGGCGACTCGCAGGTTGCTTCAGAGATAGAGCAGAGAGAGGGGGCAGATGTGAGATGGAAGGCCTTGCAGGGGCATCAGACAGGCACACGAGGTGTCAGGTGTGCATCTGGGCGGAGTGTTCGTTGCGACCACGGATTGTAACGCCACGGCTGCTCGCAACAACCGCCACCTAGTGCCGCGGGGCGCATCGCAGGTCACGATACAAGACTGGCGCGCTCCATCAAAACTGCCGGCGCTGCGTTTAACGAAGCAACTCTTCTTTTTTTCACAATCAACGTTCGGGACGGAGGTGGCCCAATGTCAGGGCGGGCCCTCCCTCTCCCAACATCGCTCACTCACTCTGTCGTGCAAACTGGACGCAACGAGGCGAGACCTTGACGAGCAGGACATTAAACGGCGCACGGGAATTTGAAAACCTCTCCTTTGCGAGTAGTCCCAGATACTCTCGCGCTGCCGCATCCCTGAGTCACCCCTCTCATCAACCACCTCCTGCTCATTTATGGCGTAGACGTGTCCAGGATAAGCTCAAAGTGAACCGGAAATTAAACGCACACTTGAGCGATTCATGAATCACCTTTCGCTGTCCCGCCGCGAGCACGAGGCTGGCTCAACGAGACGAGTTTTTAACGACCACAACAAAGGATACTTGATCAGGGACTACGTACGTGACAGGTATTTTGCACGAGGTACATGCTAGAAGAGCATTTGAACTCTGGCATTTTACCATGCTCCTCCGCGCAAGTATGTAGATATATCAGAACAGAGAGGACGCCTTTCTGATTTCAACCTAACAACCGATCCGTAGAGCATCTTGAGAGACTGGCAAACAAATCGCAACCGTGCTGACCAGCTGCACTCGTTGTAACCAATAACCAACCAGGCCAGTGATCGTACCTGAAACTCTCAGCAAGCAAAATACATTCAATTTGTCTGAACATGGCAGGGGCAGCTTAAGCGAGCGCAAACACATCACGACGATGCAAGTCCACTAAGTTCGTTAGAACATGGAAAGCTGACAACCATGAAATTTGCCGCCCGAATATTCCCTGGACATCGCACCTCACCACGACAGCGGCTTTTGAACCGTTTCACCAGAACCCTTACGCTCCTGAAGTCACTAAGCGAGCTGTGCTTTGCCCAAATCAAAGAGCGTTACAGCCGCCTGGCAGAAAGTACACGGTTGAATACATACCCCCATCATCACCTGCCTCTCCCGAGGGCACCAAAGGATTGATTGCGGACGAAGCGAACTCTTGTTTCGGTTCGCTGGTCAAACTTCCGGCGCCACACACACACACACACACACACACACACACACACCGCACAATCTGGTCGCTGCTCCTCAAAGCGTGACACCCTCGGGCGGATGGATGTATGAGCACGAGCGCCTGTAAACTGGCGCCAGCCAAACGACGGCGCAAACAATAGGTCAGCTCAAGTTATCCCAGAGTTCACGAGTCAAAGGCTTTGCACTCGTTTCGAGGTCAATGACCCTCAGTTGAAACGGTTGTGAGAAGTCCAATATTCGCACGTGGCTTCGTGTCACCTTGCCAACGGCGGTATAAGACATGAGATGTCCAGCGTTATGATAATGATAGATTGGTCGCCACGAAACAGGAACAATTCCTCATGTTCGTGTTGCCACGTGCGACTTATGTGGCACGTCACACTAGAGGACTCAATCATTAAAATGGAGTCGTCTAGATACATCCTGGGTATCTTCTTTTTTTCCTACAGACATGCTTTGCATTGCTATTGACATCTCGTTGTTATGTATTTCTATACACACATGTTTTATTCATATCTTCATTGCCTTTACTGTTTTTCTTTACAAGAATATTCTAAGCGTCTGCGCCGACTACAGTGGCGCTAAGGGAGATTACACTCCGCGGAGATCGCAGACGACGTTCGGCATCAGGGCGCCGGCGATGAGCAAGCGCTCGGCAGCTGCAGCTCCGCGACAGACGGGGTAGGCACTAGGGCGCCAGCCAGACCTCGCTGAAAAGGTACGAGCTCGGAAGGCGGCGTTGACGTGTGACGAGAGATGCAGCACGGGCGAGAGACGTCGGCGCCAGAGGCGAACAATTGTTCCGTCCGATGTTGTTGCACAACGTATCGGGGTCGTCGTTCACACCGAGGACAAGGCACGGCACACGAGGAGTTCACGCGGCGACGGCGGAAGCCCCGAGCGCCGACGCGGCAGATGCCTTGGCGCCGCCTCCAGGTGCCCCTCAGACGGGCAGGAAGCGCTGCAGAGACGGCAATGCAGCCTGTGAGACAAGAACGTTTTCGTACGCGGCGCTCTACGCTTCACCTGCCGCACGACGGCGGCGACCGCTCTCGAACTGTGCGGCGGGGCGCTTTATGACGTCACGGAATAGCCTGCAGCTGGAGCGCCCGAGCATGTGTGACGTGCGTTGTCGCACTGACGTGCGCGCGAGTGCGCAGGCTTCACCATTTTTTCTTCCCCATTTTCTTCTCTTTCTGCTCACTGCACGCGTTGCACTGACGTCAGGGACTGTGCGGCGAGAGGAACATGTGGCTGGCCGTCGTGTACTTGAGTATTGCTTCCTTCATTGTGTGTATGGGTTTTTTTTTTTTCCTCGTTCGCTTCTTGAGTATATGTGCTTGCGGGTTCAGCCGTGTTGCTTTTTGCAGAATTTTACGAACAGACGGCCAGTCTTGCGCGAGAGACTTCTGACGGAAAGTGCTCTCACGTGTACGCGTCGAAAGTGGGGAATGTACATCTTTCTCGTCTCCTCTTTTCGCTGAACTGAACGTAGGCGCACTCGAAACTACATGCCGCAAATGATCGAGTCGGATAGCATGGCAGGTACAAGCCTGAATGTAGATATACAAGGGCTTAGCAAGGCGCAAAAACCACATGAAGTGCAGCATCAGTTGTACAGTGGCACAACGAACAATTCAGCTTCTGTTCTACGGCCAACAGTTTATAATGCCTGTGCTCGATCATAATCACATGAAAACTCATTCCGCGTTTCTTTCGAAAGCAAGCGCAGTTACTAGCCCTTTGGCTGGGTATGAAAACTCGCCGTTCCCGAGCATGCGACGGAAGCTTTTTCCTTGATTTCCCTGTTTCAGAATTCTGCAGCTGCGAAGAAACCATCGCGCACCTTCTATGTGAGTGCACCCATTTCAACGCGCAAAGACAAGAACTGACTGCAGCTCTGGAGAGACTGGATGATCGGCCTTTGCCAGAACAAAGGATTCTGGGTCATTGGCCGAGCCCATCGTCAGCCCAGAAGGCTTTGAAAGCTTTACTACGCTTTTTGCGGACAACTGGCCTCAGAGACAGACATTAGTGTCTTATACTCTTTGATGTTGCCTTTCCTCTGTCGCTAATTTTTTGTAATTTATCTCTCTCTCTTCGCGACATTTCTTTTTACCACATTTTATTCCCCTCACCTCTTTCCCCAGCACAGGGTAGCCAGCCGGTCTAAGAACTGGCTAACCTCCCTGTCCTTCCGCTTAAACTTTCGTCCTCCTCCTAAGAACCGTGAGGTATATGACGGACCCCTTTGCGTAACTTTTGTGATCTTTTGAATCCAGACACAATGATCCCCAGTTCTGCTATGCTTGTCACTATCGTACTTTCCGCCATCTGTCCCTCATTACCCCCCCCCCCCCCAACGTATAGAGACAAAACGGACGATGGGCTGTTTTATTCTGGCCCCTTTCTCTTTATCTGCCCACAGAAAGCGCTATCTATGAAAGCCGAACGTAATTGAAGTCGAAAATCGTGGGATACTCATGGCGCGCGACCTTAAGATTCACCACAGCGCAGTCAAGCAGCGAGCAAAGCTCCCGAGAAGACGGGCACACACATTTTCTCACGACACTAATAAGATCCCGTCGGTAGCACACATTATTGGGGGGTCCTCACGGGCAACCGCGAACCTCAATTAAGAGCGCCACTGGGGGATCGTCCGTGCGGAATGGGACTTCCGGCGTTACGTATTACGGAGGAAAGGACCGACCTGAGCAGCAGGAATACATGGCGTAGAACCAACTGTAGACAAAAACGGAACAAAGCAGTATCCATTGCACCGTCGTCTACGCTGGAACACGCACCCCCATGTGCCGACGCGTGGCTCTTCGCGCCGTTCGTAATGGAGACGCTACGGTGCCCACGGTGAGCAACTCAATTCCGCCCACCACAAATGGCTGGGCAGGGACTGCAGGTTACGCACGATACGCACCATAAATCAAAGCTGACGCATTGAGCTATTCTCCGCGCACTTGAAAGAAACCGGGCACTTGGAGTCACGCGATCCTTTCCGGGTAGCAGGCGCAAACGCTGGTGGCGCCACCTTTGTGCACGGTGTACGTTGCTAAAATGAGCGAGCGTGCGGCAAGCATATGAGCCGGTCTCACTGTCCCGGACCATGGGAACCATTGACCGTCCAACGATCGACTACGCTATTCGGCTAAGAGGGCAGGCCGGCAGACAGCAAATATCCATCAAAACTAACGGGCCCCATTAACAAAATAGGCGGGCAGACATGAAGGGCTTTGCCATGCACCGACTATTCAAACGACTAATGCTTCTAGCCCAAAGTAGGGCCGACAGCTTCATGAACAAAGGTTAGTCGTTGTTGAACGCCTTAGGCTCGCTAGCGTGGCTCATGTTTTTAAGTGTATTGCTTACTTAAAGCCGGACATGCATGATGACACATCCCTTCCTTGACATAAATGCGGGATATAATTGAGTGGACTGTCCAATCCCAGCGACCTCACGTGGCAGATCGAAAATCCACAGATGAGCGATCGCAGCGCCGTCTGGGAGAAAACGCCAAGCAATCATGTTGGCTTGACTATCGCGAAAAAGCACGAAAAAAAAAAGGGGGGGCTAATAAAGTAGCCGACCGCGACCGCCGGCGCTACCACCCGATCTCCTCGACCGTGAAAAAACTCCCCGGCGTCACGTGCTAACGGTGGCTTCTCACGCAACAGTTTTACACGCAACACAGCCAATAGTTGGTGGGCTCACTCTCGAGGTCTTCATAAGCAACGCTGAAGATTTCGTTGCGATTGCCGCTCTTGGAAGCACGTGGATCTAGTTGCGAGATCACATCACGGAGTCCTCTATATTTTCCAGTGGCCTGCTCAATGCCCGTCCCGAGGGGCCACCTACATGGTTCCAGATGAGGAAGAACTAGCAAGCGCCCAGAGGGAACGTAATCAGGCCCATGATAACAGCGCGACATTAGGGAATCGGCGTTAACGCAGACAGCGGGTTGGTTTGAGCTTGTGCTGCTTGTGGTTGATTGATTGATATGTGGGGTTTAACGTCCCAAAACCACTTCATGATTATGAGAGACGCCGTAGTGGAGGGCTCCGGAAATTTCGACCACCTGGGGTTCTTTAACGTGCACCCAAATCTGAGCACACGGGCCTACAACATTTCCGCCTCCATCGGAAATGCAGCCGCCGCAGCCGGGATTCGAACCCGCGGCATGCGGGTCAGCAGCCGAGTACCTTCGCCACTAGACCACCGCGGCGGGGCTGCTTGTGGTGTAACGTATCTTGCGTGCTGTTATGTATACGTCATCAGGTAGGCCGCTGATGAACGTGAATGTGCATAGAAGATGCAATGTAAACCTTTTCACTCGACACACACACACACACACACACACACACACACACACACACACACACACACACACACACACACACACACACACACACACACTACTGAGCATTCTCGCATGGCTGCATCTAGCTAAGAAACGCTGATACGTTAAAAAAATGTTACTTTGGTATAAAACAAATTTTGACAAAAAATGTGATTATGAGCTATATTATACTTCTAGAAGATACTCTGTGAACTATCCTTGCAGCCGCTCTCTGAAAACATCGGCCGGTTCACTTCTAAATCACCTTTGTAACTTCTTTTTTGAAAACATGGGTTAGCCAAAAGAGGTAACGTCACATCATGTTCACTGTGTTCTAAGAAGTTTGATGAATGGTGGAAGTCCCTCGTAGCATGTGTAACTTCAGAGCAGCGAATGTAGTTGTACAAGACAGCTAATGCGCATCGATGGGCTAGGTTAGGTTACGCTAGATGGGGCAGAAGCAGACCCTGCCGACTGACATTACGAGGACGTTAAAGCATTTCAAGCCAGCTTCTCTGCCTCAAGCAGCCCTTTTACGACTCAAACGCTGAATTGGTCCCTATACGTTTCCTGTCCTCGTTTTTCCCGTATTTTCCATCAACGTATTCGACGGGGCATTTGGCTTCCTCGACGAACTTCCTAACACTCGCCAGCTTTACTCACCTACGATGCGATGACGTCATAAACGGAGCAGTAGTAATAAAACTGGGGCAGGACATTAACCGGTAAAAGTTACGACAAGAAAGGCATGGACATCAGTAAATTTGACGCAAATGAATTTCCTTATTATCACAGCGTCACTTGGCGTATTCAGTCAGGTTGACTGTTGCTACGGGAAGAAACCTCGGCTTAAATTTCTTATTGCCGCGCCTCCGTCATTCTACTTCGCTTCGCACTGAAAGCGCTTCAATGAGCATAAACACTTTGCGATGTCAGACCGTGGGCACGACTCTACATACGTACGTGATGTGGTTGTCGAGAAAACGTTACATCAACCGGGAAATGAGCCAACAGATCTGCACTACAAGACAGGGTGTGTCTACAGGCGAAGTTGCCGTAAGTACGCGGTATCTCCTAAAGCGACACATCTGCAGCAGTAGAGCGTTAGCAAATAGGCGGAAACTCTGAGCGCGTCACGTACGCGACGCGCTTGCCACACACCCCCCTTTTTTACGCGAAAAGCCCGTGCGCCCGTAGGAGGCCCGACATTTCGCAATAGCTCGCGGAAAGCGAGCGCCGCCATCCGAATGGCCGAACCCGATGCCGGATGGACTCTCGCTCGCAAGGCGCGCCATCCGCTGACGTCAGTGCGTCCCGCCAGAACGAGGAGTACGACTGAGATATCAGAAAAAAGTTCTACCATTTCTCTCCGCAATTTCCTGCCTACTTAAAAAAAGTTAATAGAAATAAACGGAAGCTTAAGAAGTAATAAATAACTAAATAATAGAAGAAACTAGAACGGAATGCAAGCGGATAGCGCACAAGGCATCTGCGCAATGAGGCGCCGGCTTACGTTTCGCTGACGTCGATCGACGCGAGAGTGAGGAGTTCAGTCCGTTCGGCGAATCCGAGTCCGGCGCTCCGCGTGACGCACATGATTTGTGATGGCTAAGTTTGGTGACGTCACAAATGTGCAACTGCTGCTTGCACTCGAGGAACCCTTGCACCCCTTATTGAAAGCGCGATCTGTCGCTGCTCTTTCGACGGCGGCAAAGTGCTCGCGCTCAAAGGAGGAAACCTGATGGCAAATTGAACAATGTAATATGTAAAAAAAAGGTTATATAAGTCGCAGAAGTGCAGGATAACACTAACAGCGGTAAGATGTTACAGTGGTGAATAAAACTAGACAGTACCGCGTCATCGCGATTACCTTCGTGTCTTGGTTAGGGCTAGTAGGTGTTTTAGGTGCGAGTAAAAATAGGTCAAGTGCGCCTCATAAGACCACTGCAAAGCATGCTGCTGAGTACTTCTATGCCGCAATACATTATTGAACCATGAAATCTGATTGCCGCGATTCAACTTTTCAGCACCATGAAAGAAGCACCACGATTCCAAGGCGATACTGCCAACGTTCAAGGTTGACAACGTTGAACACCGCACTATACGGCTGGAATATGAATGACGGTTAGCGCACGGTACTATAAGAAAATTAAATGACTGGCACCAATGTACAGCAACAACACGTGACTCGTCAGCGTCGATTATTAAAGGTATTGGAGTAACTGAAGTAAATAAAGAAAAGTCTAGTCGTGGTAAAGGAGTTTCAAGAATTTATTCCTCCCTCCGTTACACACGTGCAATCTCATTCATTCGGAATCGGACAAGACAAGCCTATTGCTATAGCGGTGAGGTGTTCTAGATAACATCCCGCGTTAGATATGAGGGCGTGTTCTATGCATACAGAGTGAGTTCCCCGATAACGAAACGTTCTTTAACGACGAATAGACACGTAGTTGAAGTGTTGCTTGATCTTGAAACAACCTTCAAGAAAATCATTTGCCCTCACCTATAATAACCACCGCAAACATGGCTTTGCTTTTCGGTATCAGAGTCACGACTACGCGCAATCCGCAACAGCAAATCAGTTTTGCTTAATGAAGTGAGGCTAACCGAATGCCCAGGCAGGTGCCTAAGCGACCCTTGGCGGACTTAGCGAGCTTGCTCAGCGAGTGTGCGCATAGCTGACAAACCGAGGGCCTCTTATCACAAAGATTCGTGCTACGCGTGACCAGCGAATCGTACCTGGTGAAATGAATCGGCTCCATCATGCCCATCCAGAACAAAAGAGCGGCTTCACGAGATGGCTGTCCGGAGGCTACACGAGGACGTCTAGGTCGGCGTCTCTTGGGGCACGCAGCGGCCACGCTCGTGTCCACAAAGTAACGATGCTGCGACTGGGAGAGGTGTCCATCGTCGAAGCGTCGTGTGGTCGGGATGGCGTCGATGGGACTTGCGCGGCGGCGTAGGCCAAGCGGCGCACGTGCCGAGGCACTGCGGCGCCGAGCGGGCGGACGAACCCTTGTGGCGTGCAGGCGGCGACACACGCGCACGCTTTCCCGTAGCGATGGGGGTGAGAGAGTTCGCCGAGTCGCGCGTAGGCGTCGGCGCCGGCAGCGCGACGGGCTTCGGCGCCGCCGCCATGACGTCACCGAGCGGCGCGAGTCACCGCTTGCGCAAGTGGACCGAAATCGAGCAGCAGAAGCGGCAGCCGAGCCGTGACGTCAGCGCTTCCTGAGGGTCGCCGCCGCCGCCGAGCTCACCCTTGCCGCAGCTGGAAGGCGGCCTGCATCCGCGCTTCGTCTGCCAACGGAGCCCTTTGAATCATGGGGGAGTTTTAAGAACATCGCACGTGGTCGGCAAAATGGCGTTTGCACCGTAAACTTGAAATTCGTTTGAATCGGGCGCTACGAAACGAATGTGTTGGGAATTCGCGGAGCCCCACATGATGCACAGAACAGCTCGTTCGAAGTTATGCGTTGAATCGACATGAAACACACACACACACACACACACACACACACACACACACACAAAAACACTATCTGTGTTAACACTGATTGCACGCCTACGCCATGTTATCTTCCTTAATATTGCGACGCAAGCGAATGCCGTATGTCAAAGCACGGTTTGACGCGATCGGTGGACAGAGTGATTACGTAGCTTCTATGTTTTGGTCTCGTTCTAAACCCCAAGCGCCCACGTTAGACGTCACCGCACAGAGTGGCTCACGGATACTATGAATGATCGTTTAGGGCGGGCTCCCTGACCCCATGAAGTTCCGTTCAAACTTGTGTCTTCACAAAAGCAACAAGTCTTGAAGTTTGTTTTCCTGTTTCCTTTTTCTTTCTTTTTTATTTTTTGTGTACAAAAAAAACGTAACATATATAGTCGCATAGCACCTTGAATATAACAAAGCATCGGAAGCGTACGGAGTTCCTGCATATTCAAATTTTTAGAAGGTTTCCAAGTCCCGCAAGCAACTTTGAACGCAAGTTCAAACCATGCAATGTCATCATACTCATCACCACTATTATCGTTGACAACTTACTTGGCAGCACAATCATCAGATGGAGAGTGATTGAACCCGATGCTGGTGTTATGGTAGCGTCCATCCAATATTGCTGACGAGTCCTTAACCCCGGTTGTTCGCTGACCCACTCTGCTCTCTTCTTGTCTCTCATGGTTACTCTATAATTTTCCTTTCCGTCGCTCGCTGCGTCGTCCTCAATTTAGGCTGAACCCTTTTGTAAGCCTCCAGGTTGCTGCTCCGTAGGTAAGCACCGGCAAGATGCAGCTGTTATATACCTTCCTCTTGAGGGTTAGTGGCAGATTACCATTATTGGTATGAGAATGCTTGCCGATTGCGATCCACCCCATTCTTCCAGTTATATTACTCTCGTGTTTCGGCTCCACGGTTACTACCTGTGCTAAGTAAACATATTCCTTTAAACTTCCAGTGTCTCTCTACCTACCGCAAAGTGTACAGTAAACACTAAAATACTTCTATAAGGACACATTTTACTTTAGTGTTTTACCGATTCCTATGACGGAGGGATCAATCATGTTTCTTTTTCTCCTTTTTCCACGGAAATCGGGCTTCGGTAATCTTTCCACTGGACGCAGACGCGGCCAAGCATACAATTGTAAAAAGGAGAGTACTTGGGAAGTAACAACAGAGTAAACGTAGATGCGAAATTTAGCGAGCAAAGCGCAACACGATTCACTATACAACAATAACAACGTACGCCACACTGAACGACCACCCAAGGACTCCTTCAGAGTCAGCGCGACAGCCGATCACAAAGCACGATAACGCCGACCGAGGCGTAGCCATCCACGTGTTCGGTGACTAACGCGGCGCTGGACTCACGGAATGAAGGCTGCGCTTCGCCGGAGGAACGGCGATGATCTCATCGTCATGTGCACGAAATGTATGGCGGAAGATCGTGAGTCACAACGCAGCTCACGATAGCAGTCACAAGTGGAGAAAGCCACGTCAGTATACCGCTCCGCACTACGCAGCGAAGTTGCAGTGTAGTACAATTTGTATTTAGCGTACCAGAGCGCATGGCATCTATATATATATATATATATATATATATATATATATATATATATATATATATATATATATATATATATATATATATATATATATATATATACTTCCCGCTACTTCACGTAAGCAAGAGCCCAAGTCGAAATGATGTAAGCATGAACTAATATTTGCCGCGCTGTGTGGTCGCGACATCTGTGACCAATGTACTCGTGGTTATGCAAATGTGAAAACTCATTACTTCAAAATGGGCTGACTCAATGCGTTATGATTCAAGGATAAGAAACCAAAAAGAAAGGGGAGGGGGGTGAACAGTAGTGAAAAAGCATCCTTGAGTAATTCTCCATGAGACATCGTAAAAATTTTACGCCTACAAGTAGCAGAGAAATTTTTAAGAACAATCTTAGTGTATTTCGATGCACTTCGGAAGGGGAAAAAGAAACGAAATGAGAGCGCCAAAAGGTCCAGGCTTCCCTGATCGCGGGCCATTCGCTTATACATTTCTCTTTCACATTATTTTTTTTTTAGAAAACGTCTCTTATGTGTTTAGCCCTTACAAGTTCGTGTCAACCAGCATACGCCTGACCTACGCTATTTTCGTCTATCCGCACGCTTGAACTTCACGCTTACATGCGATGTGACTTATTGATACTCCAACCGTTCTAGTAACCACGTGTGTTTAATTGTTCTCTTTAAGAGGCCATATAGTAACTGCTCAAAAGTGAAACGAGAAACAATAACGAAAAAAAAACACAAGGGCGAAACAAGACGGCAAGCACGAGCTCCAATGTCGCTTTGTTTTGTCCGTGTGTTTATGCTGCAGCAGTTTGTTGTAAATATGTGCCAACAGGCCAGAACCGGCATCTTATTCAATAATAACGGCCCATTATACCTCAAAAATGCTTGTTGACGCCCGCATCATTTATGGTATTACGTAATTCAGCGTGTTTTTTCTCCCACTCTCAATCGTAATCGAAGTACAGCGAGGGATCACGCGAGTGAGTGACTAACTTCGCATCACGTGCCAAACACGAGTCACGGACTCGGCGAAAACGGTCAATCAGGGCGTCACGAAACACTAACAGCTTCGGTGAATAATACCGAGAAAAGTCGCCAAACTTGCCAATTAGCATTCCCGCACGAGTTTTTAGGAGGCCACAACGGCGTAGGAATTTCCGCGAAGAGGCACAAAGCCAACGGTTTCCCTCGAAGGACACTCCACATACGCCTGCCTTTGGACATTGCATACTGGCGTGAAAGAGGAAGTATTTTGCTAGCGCGCGCTGATTTCAAAATGTTGCAAACTTTAGGAACGTCCTTCTACAAAGCCCACGTTTTCTTCTTTTCCTTTCTTTAAGCGAACGAATACGAATACGCGGACGGGCTGAATATAAAAAAAAAGTCTAACTTGTTTAACAAGGCTTAATATAGCACTACAATTGACCGACAGCTACTCCAATGAACAGTATTAGTGAAAGAACGTTATTGTGAGTACAGGTATAGGTGCATTATATTGTGGTGTGTAGGCGTCCGGTGAAAATATTCAGTCCTATAAGAGTTAGCCGTGAAGATGCCTCATGTAAGACGCAGCATATTCGAAATTTCTCCACTGACCTCAGTCAAACTTGGTAGGAGAGGCTTCGCGCAGTGTAGCCAGGGGGTGGCACACACCCTGGCTACACAACAAATCTCACTCCCCGACATTTTTTTGTTTGTTTGTTTGACAAGACACAGAGCGCACATCTGACTAACTTGCTCCCCTTTTAAAATTAAGGCTTTGCGCATCCCCCCCCCCCCGCAATAGAATGTCTGCCTAAGGCTTAGTGTAAAACGTTGGGTGATCTATTTCTATTAAGTGGTTATTTGGTGATTATCATTATTGACTTGGACTGTGCGATCTTAAAGAACGCTTAGCTGTGCGTAACACGGAATCAGAATTGTTCATTAACGTGCTTCTAATACGAGTAGAAATCAATTTTGATGTTTTGTTTTGAGTGTATCAAAAAAAAAAAAACAGCGATCAGTTGGTAACGGCAAGACGACACAGCCACCAATCCTCCACGGCAAGTATCACATATGAGCGGCAAAGAAAGCACCGAATGAAATTAATAGCATTGCTCAGCCATGTTAAGCCCACGGTTTTCTGTGCCCGGCCTTCATGCTGCGCGTCACGTAACACGTTTTGTTTTCCGCTTTACTAGCCGTTTAAATATCGCCTTAGCCACGAAAGCTTGCACTGTCTTCGATTTCGTTCGGTCAACAGTTATTATGCACGCATGTGAGATCCGGAACGCGGCGCTGTTTATAAACAACGTTGGGAACGGTCGCATGTGTAATTGTGTACAACTGCATTGCGTACTTATCAAAACCCAAATCAGTGGCGTTTGGAGGACACGAAAATAAAGGCAAGGCTTGCGCGCCCACGATACCACTCGTCTAAACGACGTAGCCTTGATGACGCCCCCCCCTCCCCCCCTACTGAACACGTGTACTGCACTGTTTATAAGCCGTTTGGAATAGCTACCGACCGTGCACGTCAGCTTCAACGTACAAGGAAGCCAACGAATAAAAACAAGTATTATTCACCCTAATTATCAAAACTAGAATGTAGCGAAATATCAACGTAATGTGAGACAGTTTGTGCTGGCCCGAGATTTATCAGACCTTATATGCTGGACGCTTCTGCAATTTTTCAGAAATCTAACAATCAGGCCTCACTTCGGCGTCCATTCGATAAGGCTTTCTCGATCGACCTTGTCTTGTTGTATTAGGCATTACCCTCGTCCTTTGTCGAGCCCCTGCGCTTCGTCTTTAAAGATTTCTTTTCAACAATCACGAGCCGATAGGCTAGGACGTCCCTGAGTCAACATCTACACTGCTGATCTCTCCTCCATGACACGCACCGAAGGGACGGTTCGGCGTCGGCATTCCGTCGCTGCAAAGTGCGAAAGAAATCACTCCGCGCTATCCATCATCTTGGCAGTCGGCGTCGAGAGGCTGTGACGTACAGAGCAGGGAAATCTTATCGCTATCGCTGGGCAAAGGACATGCAGCGTTGTGTAGTCCCTCTCCCTGAACGTGCGACACAACGCGCCTAGCTGCTACCCTGACTGATACTTTGAACCTCGACCCGGCTGCGGATCACTACACGGGCATGCTGATTCTCACGTTGCACGGGCTGCATTTACGAACCCGAAGTGGTGCTGAAGAGATGCAGAACGCAATAACTACAAGTTGGCCAACTATAGCTTCCAGCACACAAAACATCTTCATCATGCAAATTGCACGTTTACCATACTGAACATCTTCGTCATATTGAACATGTTTATCATTATAATAATATATAGGGTTTTGTGTCCCAAAATCACGATATGATTATTAGGGACACGGACCATGATGGGAGGCTTCGTAAATTTTAACTATAGGCTTATGTTGTTTAACCTTAATGACGTCACACAGTACACGGACCTCTAGCAAAATTTCGCCTCGGTCGAAATGCAGTCACCGCGATCGGAATCGCACCCTGCGACCTTCGGATCAGTATAGGCGTAGCACCATCCGCGGCGGACCATGTTTATCATGTTACAACGTGTTAATCATGCCACCTGGCATTCTGACAGGGGCAGCTGTTCCATCTATGTATCTGTACCGATGAACACAGATTCGCGTCCCCAAGACTTTCGAAAAAAATTAATGCCACACGTGATGTGGAAACGAAAAACGCGAAGCCTTTCTTTGTAGTTGTTGCACCAGGTCTAGTAAGTCAAAAAACTTTTGGCGAACCACACATGAACAGACGAAGATTGCGCGAAATAACATAGTGAAAAAGGAACAGCGCAACACGATCAAGCAACCACTTTTAGCCAAATAACAGCTATAGTATACTTGGAATTAAGCTACTTGCAACGTAAGAGCTACTAATTAAGCTACTTTCAACGTAACAGCTACTTGCAACGTAAGCGTCTGTGTTGTTTTGTTTAACTTTCTGCATCTGTTGCTTCGCGCGCTACCTTCATGATATAAACGTGCCAATTAACTGGCCGGAATGCCAACCTTGGAATAACACCCATTGTAACACCTTCACAAACGCGCTCTGCGTGTCGTATACGTGCCGTATGAAATGCTATAGATTGCAGCGCCACACTGCAGGCTATCCGAGTAACGATGTTGCTAAGCGCGCGGGACATCCGCTGCGAACGACGGTGGCGCAACAAGAAACGCGCGCTCACGCTTTTCTGCGACGAAACACGAGTATCTGAACCATGTACCCGACGAGAGACCGATGCGCACCTGAGAAGAGGATGACGGCGCGCGTCCGGATAGGACAGTATCCATTCACACCAACTGCGCAGCTACATTCGGCTGGCCAAGAACGGAAACCGCCCAACCTTTGTTCACGACGTTTGCTCTATGCGATGGAGACCGCTACATTCTTCACCGACGTCCTCCGTTCATACATCTACGCGGAGATGATTTACGTGCTTGAAAATTGAGGGCCGGTATTACGAGAAACATCTAGGGCTAAAACAATTTTCGTAAGAAAGCATTACAGCCAATTACACAAGCGAAGCCTCGTGACCAATCAGAAAACGCACCTGCGAACAAGCAGTTCTATGCTGTGGACCGGATATCGTTCGTTTAATAATTATCTGCGGAATTCAAGATGCATGCTTTCACCGTAAGCAGCTTTGGCCTTTCCAAGAATAAAGTATGCATTCCGCGTGTCACGTTTTGCCCATAGAACAAGTTGGTCGACTCACTTACCGCCTATATGAACTAATGTCGTTTACGTGCGCGCGAGCTTGCGCGAAATTTGCAGCATATCACATTTAGTGAACGCTCATGAACCATCTTGCAGCGTCCGTTTCCACGTATCTTTCTGCTTCTCATCTGTTTCGCCCTTTACCACCACGCCCAAACGTATATACGATAGCGAACTAGATATTTCTGCTTTGGTTAGCCTTTGTCGCTTTACTTTCGTACATCTCTCTTTCTCCAATTGTCACAATGCGAAAGCGATTCGCTACATTGTGTCTCGCGAGAAAATCGTACACAGAGCGCCTCAGCACTAAGCAGGCTCGATTAAAAAACAAACAAACATGAAGCAAGGCATTCGGAAGCTTACAAGAAGACTTTTGTTCGTGCGTAATGTTTTCTCCGGTTGTTGCTACGCCGTCGGCGGCATCAAAGAACCCTGTTTCAAGATATGCATGGCGTGGATCTAGACGCTCACGTCGTGCTTGAAGTTGGCGCTCGGTGCTAACGAGTGCCGGCTGGGCCGGCGGCGATTCCAGTGCACTCCCATCCGAGCACTTGCCGGTTTTGCCGCGGGCACACACGGAGCTGCAGCGTACAGCAAACCACGCAACAACGCCTCGCATTTCCAATACAGCGCCGTTTCATTTCGTCGTAGATGAATCCGTGAAAACGAAATTTCAAGGCGGCGTTATTGAGCTGGTGACATTTTCTTGAATTAACACCGATATACTCGTGCGCTGTGCAATTAAACAGACTTTAATGATTACCATGTGATCACAACCTGTCGGAGGTGTGGAGTGCTTTTATTGTGGAACGCCGCGAAGTGGACTGTAGTACATTTTAGCGTGCCCCGATATGAACGATGTGCCTCAATAGCGGGATATTCTTCCTGGCACATAATGCGCGCCGGCTCTCCATTTGTGCCCAGTCGGCCACCTATACAACACGAACACACTGGATCGTGGATTATGACTGCATCGAAATACTGCCATTAGAGATTAAAGCTCCATGATTTATTTTCATGCAACTCCTTCGTAGCCATTTAAAAATTTGCTGGATTATAAGCCGCATGTAGGGATTACAGATACCAGGTTGAGGGTAAGATGAAGGTATTTCGTGATGCCGCTGAGCACCAGATATCGCTGACGCCAACGCTTCGAAAAGGATACTTGTATTCTTCGGGGTAGCAACGTTGTTGCTTCCTGTTGGTAAGTCCTTCTGTTGAAACGTTATCTTCAACGACATCTCTCATCTCATCATTTTCTGCCTTGGTCCCGCAACTTTCTCGACGGGCTCCCCTGCGACACGCGTTTACGTCAGCGGTTCTTTGTTCGGCCACCCAAGCTTTACGCTTCACGACGACGGGAGAATGTACGCGTGACAACTGAAAAACTACCACTTGTAAAAAAAAAAAAAACTAAGAGAAAACCACCTCTCTGTCTGCGATAGGGTCGTGGCCTCGTGTTGGGGGCCTTGTTTACACAATGGGGCGGTATCCTTGCTATCAGCAGCGTTCCTCCACGTTCACGTGCGAGATTGTGGCCAAACACGCCCTCACATCAAGAGCGCACGTGACCGCAAGCCGAGCGAGAACAGATGGTGTTACAGCCCGAGAGGTGACTCACGGCATTAGGCTATTTCAGGCCGAGCGGAATAAACATCGATTAAGTACATTCCTGTGGCCGGTTCAAGGCCAGGTTAGACGTTGAAAGAAGACGTTACTTTCGTGTTGTATTTTTTTCTCCATCTTTTATTTATTTCTGCCGGCGTAAACAAGAAGAACGACGGTTGAAGGATAAGAAGTAAACAAATAGTAGAGAGAAATGGGAGAAGTGTTTTAATGTTAAGAGTTATCGTCGGGCAAGACAAAGTACAATTCGCGATGGCAATGACCGACCTTGTCACCTTCGCAGCCAGCTGGCTTTACAACTACGACGGTAACCAACTTACAGTCAACCCGCCGCGGTGGTGTAGTTGTGCTGGTTGACTGCTCACCCAAAGGTAGCGGGATCAAACCAGGGAGGCCACGTTACGATGGAGGTGGAATGGCCGAGGCCTATCTGTACTTAGGTGCACCTTAAACAACACCAGGTGTTAAAAAATTTTGAAAGCCCCCCCCCCCCTCCATAATACCTGCTGGAGATAAAACTTCAGCAATTATTATTAACCTTCATTCAAACTTACTATTATTTTTGCAGAAATAAACTATATTCTAACTTCTTGTGTTCGTAGTACTTAATTATTGGCGACACCCGTGAAATGCGCAGTCGAAACCGGATATATTGAATCTGAAAGGGTCCACGAAAAACTGTTTATGAATGGGTAATTCATAAATAAAACACTTGATAAGTCAATGACGTTTTGGCAGGTATTTTTTAAACGTTTCACCATACGCAATAATTTGTTCCATGAGGGTTCTATACCTACGGGTTCTGCTTTATACGGCAATGTACTACTTGACTTACACTTTACGTAGTGAAAATAAACAAGCAAACGAGTGTTACACACGGCGTGGTGCGGCACCTGTAAGAGAATTCTATCCCAACCAGAAGCCTGCGAGCAACGTGACGTTAGAACTGAAGCTATACCGGTGCTGATAAGTAGTTATTAGGGCTTTGGGTAAGCCACCTCTGACAGCTGGTGGCAGCGGTGAGCTGTAGTAAGCTCGTGTAAAGATGGATTGCAGCTCTGGAAACGATACATTACAGTAAGTGGCATCTGTGATGACACTTCTCTATGAACTGTGTACTGGTTACTTCGCGTTAGTGTCGACGTTTATATGGTCATTTATTTTAGGTTTCTACAGAACCAACGATGGTCAGCGCAAGTTTTCCCGGCACTGACGAAAAAAAATGTATAGGCGTGCGATGCATGGTATCGATTGCTACTGCATAGCAACAAACGCTTCAGCCTCAATCACAGAATGCAAAGAAAGGCTTACAAGCATAATCTTTATATTAGAAAAAAGAAGATAAATAACCTTCCACATGTGTTGGCCAAGAGCACAGGAGGCGTTCGAAAATATAGAATGATATGCTTCTTCAGGGAGAGGCTAAATTGATATTTTTAGGCAGTCCTAACTGAAAGATACTTTGTAATGTAATATGCATTAGTCGCGAAAGAATTTCTGGTGGTTAACACAGTGAGATTTCGTAAAAAAATAATTTTCAAAAGTGGTGGTAAGCTTTTGGAAAATACACATGCGAAATCCGCTGTCTTATTAAAAGCTGAGCTCCAAAGAAAAGGCTATGACCTATCTTGAGGGCGATACCTTTTGACTTAAAAGATTGTAGTAGTATGTGCAACAGTTACAAACTACTCATATTGTTGCACAAGTTACATGCGTTTGTACTTCAAACTATACAGGTAAAGCTGGATGCACATAGTCTCAAAATTTATTTCTTCGTAAGCTTAACACGAAATAGTACTATTGTACTCTCGTGACTAACACAATAGCTCATGGCCTTAAGAGAAAAACGATTTTTGTGTATTAGTAAAGTGAACTTTCACAATCACGAAAACATCCCTATTACCGTGAGACGATATCTGGTAGACGAGAAAACGCGCGAAATGCAGGTGGAGACGCCACAATGAGATTCTCGCACCAAAAATCGTGACGTAGAAGATTTTGACGGCGTCCAATGAGTCTTGCGTAGCTTCTAATCGATAAAAATGAAGTACATCGTCACCTTCGGACGCCATAGACCTAGCGTGAGAAGTTTCAGAACATATCAGCGAGCCAATGCCGTGAAAATACGAAAAATACATTTTTAGACTACTGCCGTGACGCACTAAAATTTTGGCGCAAAATTTGAAAACGAAACTTCAACCTTAATTTTATCACATAACGAGGAAGCTATGATAGTGAAAATTATGATATTGCAGTTCTCAGAGTGCAGATTACCAATGTGAACCAAGTCATTGTTGCTGTTTAATGTCCCTTTGAAACGGATAGGGAAGTCGGATTCCAGATATTACATTGACACAAAATCTTTGTTCCTCTAACACCGAGCAGCACATTGAAAGCTGCTCAATGCACGCTTCAGTAAATTAAATCTTCGGCTCACCTTTCTTCTTGGCTTCCCCAGCTCTTCATACAAGTGGGGCAAGGCGAGGAGCTGTGTAGTTCATGTTGTTAGACTTCCAGAGACTGGGTCCACGATGAGCTTGGGGTTGGCTGCCTGCGCGCACGAGGAACAAAATAAGGCAATATCAGACACGGAACCAGGGAGCAGCCTACACGTTATCTCGAAGCCAGCGCAAACAGCATCAATGAAAAAACCCGCTTTCTTCGCGCCATATGTAAGCACGCAATAGCGGTGGCAATCATTGCATCATTCAGGATCATCATCAGCAAGCGCTCCTCACCATTGGCCACAGCCATTGATGACAATATGTCCAGAATTACGTTTGGCTAGTAAACATGACGATGTGTTTGTTAATCACGATTAAGATGATTCCTGGGCTGTTTATATGAGAGCAGATGGAGGAACTGAACAGTGCTCTACGGCACTTCGACAATGTCTGCGGTACACAAAATAGCGCAGGAACTATCATGTGAAGCATTAGGCATCGGTGTTCAAGATTGAGAAGCTGTAGCAGCTACGCCAAGTTTGCTACGTTTGGATGAAAAGAAAAGAAATAAGCATACAATCGTACATTATGCATGCCAGGTCGTTAGCACAACGAGTCATTTTTCTTGCACCTATTTCCCCTACCCCAGTGCTGGGTAGCGAACCAGATGCCAATATCTGGTTAACCTCGCGGCCATCCTTTCTCTCTCTCTCTCTCTCGAAGTAAACACGTTTATCATTTGTTGCCAATCTATGCTAGTTTGATGGGAATAGACAGCACTGCTTTCTAGAACCTATACTGTTGCCTTTACTGCACACGCTTTGTTCGCATGCATTGGTGCACTACAGTGAAGTATTTAACGCGAGGACGTTCAAAACGTTTGTTGAAAACACCCGCTGGACACAACGACTACAGATATTAGCATATAAGACTAGAAATATCTTACGCAGCACGCGCTTCATGTCATCGTTTAAGGTAATTGCGCGCATACAGGGAAATCACCACATATTCTTGCTAGGGCTTTCTTCCAACTGTATCGCTAGAATGCGTGTTATTGTCGCACGTCTGCCGGCTGTCTCATCGTGCAGCTTTTTCGCTACATTTGCAAATAAGACACACACGGTGATGTTGTTGAACATAAGCAAGATGGCTTAGCAAATGAGCAACAAGTTTAAGGACCAGAACATGCGCTTCGTTGAGTCAAAGCCAATGAAAGTTTGGACCTTGTTGCATTGCACGTTGAGTGCGAGTCTGTCGGTACCTTCACACGTACATAATGTGATCAGCGCCTTTGGTTACGGGGATGTCTAGACCCCACGGTAATAGCCAATACGGTGGCGTTGATGTTTGTCGTTACAGTCAGCAAGCAGGCTGACTCTATAATTTGTCGGCTATATGCGCGAGATATCGCCAGTTATCAAGAAGTAACTCTCGCTAGCGTATCTATCTATCTATCTATCTATCTATCTATCTATCTATCTATCTATCTATCTATCTATCTATCTATCTATCTATCTATGTATGTATGTATGTATGTATGTATGTATGTATGTATGTATGTATGTATGTATGTATGTATGTATGCATGTATGTATGTATGTATGTATGTATGTATGTATGTATGTATGTATGTATGTATGTATGTATGTATGTATGTATGCCGGTAAAGCGCGGTTCTGAACCCATCTATCATTCCTCCGCAAGCTCTCGCGTGTGTACGGTAGGCTCCCTGGGGTGCCTCGGTGCGCGTTCAAGACAACGCGTGCATCGAGGTACCCTAAGGCACCCCGAACTTTTGGCAGCCGTTCAAGCTCTTCTGTCCCAACTAGACTCGTGCGCACTCCACGGCAACAGGACGCCAAGACGGACGCTCGGCGTGATCGCCGCGTAATCCAACGGGACGACGTGTGCCCGCCGACACCCGCACCGTCAACGGAATGCTAATGGCGGCCCGTCCGTTTCGCGGTAACGGCTCAGTCGCTTTTCGTGTGCCCGCGGGAGCCTTGGGTTGCCGGAGACAGCGCGCCCAGTCAGCGCCGGTAATAGGCTGGACACTCGCCAGCCTGACGCAACGGCGCGCACCTCGTGACACCGTCCAGATCTACTCGGCGTTCTGTCGCCACCCGCAGCAGGCCGTGTCTCGCGTGCGCATGAGCGACGGCTGGTGGCCACCATCGCGCCGCCGCGTGCTTGTGGCGCAACACGCGCGCCTGGATTGAGCTGCGACAGCATAGCTGTGCCAGTCCGTTATGCGGACACTCTATTTCCGGGTTTCCAGGAGCGACCAAGGTAACGAGAGCGTGCGCACCGGTTTGGCTGGCACGCAGCGTCGTCTGCAGCGGCCTTTGTACAGAATGCGTATCGTCAACCCACGAGGCCCGTGAGACCAGAGCTGTCATCAAGGCGTGCGCGGGAGGGGAAAAGTGGTGGAGGAAGGGCGCCTAATTAAAAGAAGGGCGGTAGCGTCCAGCTGCTTCTGGCGTACTTGCCGCGAGCTCATCGCTGGTCACGGCGTCCAAGTGATCGAGGCGATAGCAAAAGGCTCAACTCCTGTGGTATCCATGTCCAACGTCGAATGGAGAACAAGAAAATGCCGGTATATGAAATTGACTAGGGCTGCCTCTCGTACTAATGTTGGGTGAGGACGAGCACCAGTAGTGGTATAGAGAAGAACCCCAGGATACTCCGCCTATGAAAGCGACGTGTTCGACTATACAAGCGTAACCCAATACAAAAGCAACTATCGGCATTGCAACAATGCCTGGCTAATGTTCGGGCCGTTCTAAAGAACTTAGAAGAGCCAATCCATTCACATTCACTGTGTGCTTCATGTGTATAAGGGGTGACCAGGAGTCCCGCCACGGTGGTCTAGTGGCTAAGGTACTCGGCTGCTGACCCGAAGGTCGCGGGATCAAATCCCGGCTGTGGCGGCTGCATTTCTGATGGAGGCGGAAATGTTGTAGGCCCGTGTACTCAGATTTGGGTGCACGTTAAAGAACCCCAGGTGGTCAAAATTTCCGGAGCCCTCCACAACGGCGTCTCTCATAATCAAATAGTGGTTTTGAGACGTTAAACCCCACAAATCAATCAATCAATCAAATCAATCAGGGGTGACCAGGAGCATTGTGCGCAACGAATGAAGATGCATGGTCGAGCGAACGGTTCATTTGCATCCACTACGGTATCCAGCTTCATATTACGGCGCGTACTATAGAGGATATTCTTTTTACATCGACACCCAACGGGTGCGAATTACCGAAAATGCACATAAAGCCACTTGCCGTGGTCATAACGGCGAGGCGCTCATCACAAACACAAAAGGGAAAGTAGGCCACGCTATGCAGCCACGTAACTGTATCGTCCACCGTGACGTTTCTGGAAGGGCCTCCTCCCTGTCGTGCCTCAACATTACCGCATTTTAGAACAACACGAACGCAGTAAGGACGAAGAAAAGCTAATCAGCTTGCAAATGAGCCAGTCGATCACTATGCGCAAACGAATGCGCTCAGACTTAAACGACTGAGGGTATAATTACGCCTATATATGCCAAATCTAAGAGAGAGAAAGAAATGGGTGGAAAGGAAAACACATTGATTGATTGATTAATTGATTGATTGATTGATTGATATGTGGAGTTCAACGTCCCGAAACCACCATATGATTATGAGAGACGCCGTACTAGAGGGCTCCGGAAATTTCGGCAGTTCTGGGGTTCTTTAACGCGCACCCAAATCTGAGAACAGGAGCCTACAGAATTTTCGCCTCAATTGATAAAGGAAAAACTCACGGACTAACTTGGTACAAGTAACCAGTCTGCTACCCGGCACAGGAAAGTGTTAGGTGACATAGGCGCATTTCTCTAGGCCATTAAAAGTATTTTTCTCTAATGCTTTCCTCCTGCATTGTGCATATAGTTTTCATTAGCTCTGAAACTCGCATGACAAGCATTTAGAGTAAAAAAAATGAGCGTTGAGGTATTTTACAAACCATGCCTCGCTGTCTGACTCATGTAGAACATAATTACGCCATGAATTGAGCAATTGGTTCATACGCGGTCGCGTTGATTCATTTGCCACGCCAGCTTCAAAGACAAACCGCATTGCGGCAAACACATCGCGTATACTTGATATGCAGCTGACGAATTACAATATGCATACATACCAATATGACCAGTTACATTAGGACGTTTGAGGTCACATCTGAGTTTGATCATTTTTTTGTGTGTGAATCACTCGCATACATGCTAACATTACTGAAATTGTGATCTTTCGGAAAAAAGACTCCTGCGCTGCCGACAGGACTTTATGTCACAGAAGAAGGCTGTGAAGGCGCTCCTGCGCTTCTTGCGTTCAACCAGCCTGTCCAAACGACTGTGATCGGAACTCCCTGAATGTGTGCGCATGTGGTTTTTTTCCTAATTTATTTTATATCTCTCTATATCTATCCTCTTTCCGACCCTTTTCCCCACCCCCGTACAGGGTAGCAAACCAGTTCGTCTAGGTTAACCTCCCTGTCTCTTCCTTTTAATTATTTCTCTCTCTCTCTCTCTTGAACTTGAACATTTTCATGAATTCATTATGTAATCAATGAACATTTCATGGATTACATAATGCAAGTATAGGCAGATGTAAGTCTAGTCGTAGTACGCTACTCAGAGAAACGGAAAATAAGGAAAAGAGACCATGATATCAGGTGAAATTCAAGACCATCGTAAGATTACTTAGCCTACGTTAACCCGAAGAAGCCGGGTAGAGTCTATTTTACAGGCTAAGAATTCGTTCTCGCGTTCAGTTCAAGCGTTGACGAGTCGGTCCTAGTTGCCAACGAGCTCTGTCAATCCGCTTGCGATATCTGGGTTGACTCGACTTTTCTGCTCGGCAAGTACAGTCGAGTCAGGCTTAGGGCCAGCCCGCCTGCTATGACACGTGTATGAGAAGTTATAGCCAACACGACACGTCACGGTAGACATTAAGGTGGCTCAATGCCAGAAAGGTAGCTCTTATTTTTTTTCTTCTTATTGTTCTTTTTCACGTTTCAATGTGGCTTACACCCAGTGTGGGGCATTGGCGAAGAATTGATTGGTTTTATAAAATGACATGGCGTTTTAGAATAATGGAGGTTATATAATAGAAAGTTTGCAGATTACATACGAAATTATGGTGCTCAATTTAATGTGCGGTGGTGTTGAAACTTTATTACCCCAAAAGGGGTTGTGAAGGACACTCGGCTAGATGCCAGGTGTAGAGGGCACCTCCCAGCCACGTCCACACATATGGTTAGAGGAGAAACCTGGAGACTTACAAAGAGGGTTGAGCATAAATTGAGGACGACGCAGCGAGTAATGGAAGGGAAAATGGTAGGTGTAACCTTAAGAGACAAGAAGAGAGCAGAGTGAAATAGGGAACAAACCGGGGTTAAGGATATCATAGCTGAAATCAAGAAGAGGAAATGGACATGGGCCGGGCATGTAGCTCGTACACAGGATAACCACTGGTCAATAAGGATAACTAACTGGATCCCTAGAGAAGGCAAGCGGGTTAGTGGCTTTGTCCTGCAGTAGACGTAGGCAGGCTAATGATAATATATATATATATATATATATATATATATATATATATATATATATATATATATATATATATATATATATATATATATTGTTTTTTACCCATCCAACTTTATCGTCATTCCTCTGCCTGCCCGAACACACACGCGCGACGGAATTGCGGCGTGCACCAGACAGATTAGCATTCGCTCCTTTGCATCTTCCTCGCGAATTCGCTTTTCGTGTTTTTGTGTACGCTCGCCTTTGCTCACACGCGGCATTAGCCTGCGCCAAGCCGTTCACACGGCGCGTGGGCGACCGGAAATGCCGGCACTGCTCACGCTACTCCTTTCCCTCGGCCCTCCATGTGTGGCAGCGGCAGACTCATTCTCCGGGTGAATAGCACGACAGGGCGGTTGCAACGGCTGCGGCAACAGCGCTGCAACAACCGCACTACGGCGGAAAACCTTTTCGAGCAACAGCCTACCCCCTTTGCGCCGACAGCGAGGGAGGAAGTCTCACGTGGAAGCCGAAGAGCGCGAAAAGAAATACACAGGCCTCGGCGCAAATACGTTTGAGAAGATAACGTAACTCCCGTTTACGACCGGATGCGAAAGAGTAGCGGCACGAGCCCGTAGCATTTCGCATGTGTCCTTCGATTCCCGAAAGCCACCACCTGAATGCGCGCGGTGCCACCTTCTTCTTGAGAACTAGTACAGGAAAAGCACTGCCGCACGTAAACGCGGTCATGCAAATGCGCTTCATTTCTGATGTTTTTTTTTTTCTTTCCTCCTCACTGCATGAAACTACGCTGTCTCGAAGCTACGTTGCTGAAACGAAGTTGTGCCCGCCATGTTGTATAACTAGTCTATTTATTGACAATACTTCAGCATTTGTGGCCATCTTCGGAGCAACATTACGGCAGTTACACAACAAAATATTGTAAGGCGTCCGTCAGTAAGAGTGAATACTGTGTCCGTCTCATTATATTTTTTTTTTCGTGTGGCTGGACGTTGAAACTAGCTTGTCCGCGCGCGCATATACCTGTACACACACGACACTAGTTATAGCGCGAGAACAGAACGACGACAAAGAGACGAGAAGGACACTTTGTGGTCGTTCTGTTCTCGCGCTATAACTATCGTCATGTCATACCAACTAGTCCAAACTGCCACACTTCTAAAAGTACACACACATTCGGCCGGAACTAAGTTTTTAACTCTCATTTTTCCTCTGTGTATACAGTCCGGTTCACTGTTAGGAGTAATAGTCCGGCAACGATAGATGTAACACCTCTGAAACTCTTTTCGTATAGCGATACTCTTAGAACACCTCTGATATAATGAATCAGGCTTTACAAGCAGTGAATGTCTTTTCGGTTTGTTCGTTGTTCGCTGTATATCAGCGATAATCAATGGCAGAAACCGAAAGGTGCGTGCTCGTTAACGAGGGACCAGACTGTGCATGCACACGAGAGAGCAGAAACACAATCATCAGGGTGCTACTGAATGAACAAAATGCTGTTTAACCAGCGAATAGCCATTAGCCAATTGCCAATGAATAGAATATTACCCTACACATAGCCATCACTAGGCGAGCGTTAGATGACATCCATCAGAGCCAATTAGTCAAACTGGTAGGCAGCGTACGGCCGTTCGTAAATTGCGCGCTACTTGGGAAAGCTTCGCTAAGACGTGCTGTCTAGACTGCCTTTTGTCAACGCTGCTGCCGCTGCCCACAATCACTGCGTGCCTCAAGTCACGTACACGAAAACAGATAGCAAACATGGATGTCACAATAGTCATGGCAGCAATGATACATACCAAGGAGAAAATACCCAGCTCCCGATCCCTTTGTTGTGAAGTCTTGCTAAAACAGTGGCAACCTTCATTGTTTCGCACTCTAGACGGAAAACCGATCAAGAGATCCTATTGCTACCTGATGTTCAAGCTTGGGCCTTGAAGTTGCCGAAGGGGACCAAGCCTTAAACAAAGGAGTCCAGTACCTCTCCAGACTTGCACAACGTCAGGTCTCCTGCAACCTGAATCACGGGCCAGACTGGACGAAGTTTTTCAGTTTCTAGTTGGTAATAATAATAATAATATTAATATTGCTAGCGTATAACCTCCTAAAACCAGGATACAATCACGAAAGACGTCGTATAGTGAAGGAGGGCGCCAGCAATTTCCAATGCGTAGAGACCATCGATCATTCCTCTGCCGCTGTTACCGCTTTGACAAACAACGCCACACTCAGTATGGCTCAGTTTTGGTTTGACATTAGAAACAACAATGGAAATGAGGGTGCCTCTATAGATGCGTGGCTTAAAACAAACAAACAAACAAACAAACGAAAAAGAACCGAAAGAAGCGAAGCGAAAACGTCATGATGAGGCGTTGCACATGAGAACCGCTGTGACGGCTAGCATTTTTTGTTCCGGCGTATATACGTGCGCACACAGGAATGCATGACGAAAGCGCCGACGAGAGTGGCGTCATCGCTTGTGGCGTCAAAAAAAGGTTCAGCGTAGCACTGATGGCTCCTCTTCATTTCACGGCGACTCTGTCTCTGGAATTCACCGGGCAGCTCCAGATAATTTCGAAGTGTTGCGCAGCAATACGTTCCATCTGCTTTGCGGTTCCCGCCTCTTCAGATCACGTTCTTAGCAGCGCACACGCATTCGTGGAGTGACGTGCCGAAATGTTTGTGGAAAGTGACGACATCGTCGTCTCGAACTGTTGAGTGGTTCAATAGTGCAGAGATGCGGTTTGCAATTTGTCAAGTTTCGACATTCGCAGAGGGCGGCTTCTTGAAAGCGACCGCATCAGATGGGGCAGCGGGAGCTTGCTGTGTTGTCACGCACGCTCGAGTCTCATTTGTTCACAGTAATACTCCTTGATGGCAATTCATCGTGCTTTTCTCTTTTAATTTATTTATTAGGACTACTTTGTTTATGTCATATTTTTCTGTAAAGCCAAAGCTGTCAGCCACATATGGGGAGCTATTTTCGCGGAGTCCAATTCGCGGACGTGTCCTATTCAGTTATACGCAAAAAAAAACCTAATCACGTTAAGTCGTGACGTCACGGCGCACTTGACCACGTCAGCGCACCGAACCCACCAGCACGTTCCCAGCCTAAAAAAGAAACCAAGTGGACGAAATGTAGAGTAACAGGATTTTTAAACAAACTTGTAAAGTGTGCAAGTGCGTATGACCGTGTTGAGATGTTTGAAGAGCGATGCAGGGATTGCGTACAGACCACTAAAGGGCGTCAGGCGGGCGGCCGCGTTAAGCCTAATTCAAGGGCTAACGTGATTAAAGTATATGCAGGGCCTCAGAGATTAGAGTCTAAAGGCAGATCGCTCATACCGCCTTTCCGTCTTTCTCATTTGTGCCGAGAGTTGTGAAAACTGCGTGGCGTCGAAATGACGATGCGGAAGAAAGGCCGGAAACAGGCGGCGCGCTCGATCGAGCCAACCAGGGGAGGCCGAATCGCACATGTCCCCGAATTGGACATCGTGAGAATAGCTCCCCTGCAGATGCTGCGGAACACTTTGCACACATCTTTGAAGTATTTTTAACGAGGTATGAAAGTAAAAAAAAAAACTGATGCTAAGACGTCCCTAACGCTGCTGAGAAGAAACGTGCCCTCATCTTGCGAAATCGATACGAATAGACGTGTGACCGATCCAGCCGCCAACGCAGCGAACTTTCGGCCTGCTATTGACTATTTTAAGCATGCCTATCAGTGTCGTCACACTGGGTTGCTAATCTTGCCGTTTTGCATCTTTAACAAATGAACGGGCGGCGCTACATTGGACCTAAACCCATGAAAATAGTTAGGTTGGTGCACCCGACGTTTCTTGGCCTTATCAGTTCACGCCGCGATATACAAAACGATGATTGATTTGTGGGGTTTAACGTCCCAAAACCACCATATGATTGTGAGAGACGCCGTAGTGGAGGGCTCCGGAAATTTCGACCACCTGGGGTTCCTTAACGTGCACCCAAATATGAGAACACGGGCCTACAACATTTCCGCCTCCATCGGAAATGCAGCCACCACAGCCGGGATTTGAACCCGCAACCTGCGGGTCAGCAGCCGAGTACCTTAGCCACTAGACCACCGTGGCGGGGCGATATACAAAACGAAGAAAACAAACATTTGTCCGGCAGGGCATCGCCCATATATGTATTACATAAAATTTTACTGAAACATGAAAGGCGAGCCCTTAAAAAGACAAACGCCCTCCTGTAATTTCATATTTGACGCGTAGCAGTCATCGTAAAGCAACAGGCCAAACCAAAGGTGTCGCTAAAGAACACTGTAAAGAACTTGGCGTCACGAAAGCGAAAATTATTGCGAAACCTCGCAGCGTCCTGTCACCTTACTGCGCCACATTTTTCAAGTGCAAGCGCTAGCATTTACCCTAATTACGCTACGAAGGGTTGGCTCGCTTTGCCTACCTACTCATCTCGTCGCAGTTCTCGAAGCATCCACGTGTCACAAAATAATCTCGCTGCGCAAGTCATAGACGCAGTCCATCCTGGTCGCAGAGGCAATGACTTGCACATGTGTTCGGGCATGGCGCCCATAGTAAGGTGCCTAGATGAAACAAGTTTAGCGCATAGCAACCGTTTCGATAGGCTTTTTTTTTTTTTCAACGTCACTGCCGGCACTGGAAGGTGGTAGGATTACAAAAAGCAGCCAAGAGGCGATGGCAGGCACCGAGTCGAGGTTGAGAACGCGACTAGCCTTCGCGTCACGTGACAAGTCATCCGCATGATCCGCAATCGCGTGACAGGAGCACGGTGCGGGCGACGACGCAGGGCTCTGTTGAGCCACCGGTCTTTTGGCAAAGTGCCCTAAGCACGAAAGGTGAAGCGTCAACGCTCTGGCAAGGGTTTACAGCAGGGGTCGGCAACGTTTAGAGGTGGAGGGCCTGATTCACCTGAAGTCGTGAAAGTGGGGGCCACAAGGCAAGTCAGGGTATAGGAGGGTTGCACAGGGGCGTGGCCCACGAGATGGCGCCAGCGTCGAAGAGGCAACGCATCCATCTTTGTGGTCTCCCTCCCTGCCGCCGCGGGCAAGCAGTCGCAGAACGTACACTAGTACGTGGTACACTCACGGCTGCGCGCCTGTGCAAGATTCCTGTGCTCATAATGGTGAACGGTGCCTTACTTGGTTGCTACAATCACTCGAGGAAGAAGGCTGGTCATGACAATGCGTCTGATGTCGGCTTTTTTTTTTCATGCCTAAAATGATTGTAAACCAATCGAAAAGGTTTGAATGGTTCAGCCACACACTATGCCACATCACAGAGGTTCGCGTTTGTGGTGAAAAACTTAAGTTTTCGCGACGTGCGCTATGAAGCTTTGTTTACGCAGCAAGAGACGAGCGCGCGGACTACGACCGCGATCGCTGCTTATCACCGGTATCATTCAGGTAGGTGTGGCGTGTTACTGATTTCGGTGTGTTAGTAAACAGTCATCGACGCAGTGCGTTCTCGTTTACCCATGCTTTAAAGAGCCGAGCACATTAACGTCGATCAGTTACAATCGAGACCTTACGTGATTTCTGGGTGCGCAACTGCCCGACGCGCGTCATTAGACCTTGCAGCAAAGAGCATTTTTGATCGCAAGCGGCTTGGGCTCAACCACGAACGAACTATGACAATTGTATCACCTCACATGCTCTTGCATATGGTGAAGCCCTTCCACACAAAGAATTCGTGAAGCGCCACCACCGCGGTGAAAAAAAAACTATTCGTCCGAGCACTGAGCAAGGAAAACGAGTCACATTTCCGACGACGACGCGGCGGCCGTCTACGAGGTCTCTGACTCTATGCTGTTGGACCCATCCGCTATTCACATAGTTGTGGGCGTCCATCAATTTACAGGCTTTAAGCTCGTCCCTCGTTGCGAAGCTTGTGCCGCCAACAAGGTGGTTCTTAATGTCCGTGAGCTCGATGCGGGAATAACACTTCACATCACACACAGCTTCATCGCTGCTGAAGTCGAACAGGACGATATCCGCCGAAAATGTGAACCTTATGTTCGTAGCGAAGTTTCACCGGACTTCGGAAGTCACGCGTGTGAGCACGCAGTCGAGTTTCACCACGCTGGTACAGTACGTAGCGGCACGTACACAACCTCTTACTGCCGCTCGCCGCTTCAAAAAGGGCGCGCTTAGACCACTGACATGGCGGTAGAGGCAAACGCCGCTAGCGCCTCAAGCGGATGACGTCACGTGCAACCCTCCTATAGAAGGGGGGGGGGGGGGAGCAGCAAAAGATTTGCAGGCAAAGAGAAAAAAATCGGCGAATAGAGAATCTACAAAATTTTAATACAAGTCATGCTTATTTTCTGCAGTCATATAATTAAGTTTCCAATTTCGAAACACAGGTTCCTAATTGAAAACTCTATTTGAGGTAAAAACTGCCATGCTTCAGACAAGTAGTGACAAAAGAAGTGGTGGATTGGGGGCCACATAAAACTGTCTCGCGGGCCGTATGCAGCTCGCAGGCCACAAATTGCCGACCCTTGGGATAGAGGTAGGCCGCTAAGAGAATCACGGGCTGTCGAAGGGGTAAACCCTTTGGCTTACAGGCATAACCATAGGCATAAACCCTCAGGCATAACCATAGGCATAAACCCTTTGGGGCCCGATAAGTCATAACCATACGCCTAAATCCTTTTGGCCGCATAAAATTGTCTTAGCCCGTATTAGAGTAAAGCACTAACGCAATCTATGCGTGCACTTTAAACAACCATAGGGCTGCCGGGAGGGGGTAGAGGTAGCCATTTAAAGAAGGGCACTAATTCCTATCTTCATTGACGAAGAGCCGAGTACCAATGATAGAGCCACTGTGAGTAGCACGTCATCGCTTATTTCTCATTTCTGCATCCATTGCAGTGCTTGTTTTCTCGACCAACAGGTGGGAAGGGGGGCGGGAAACTTGTTCTCTCCCTCCGCTCTCCTCGCCCCTCTAATGCAGAACCCTGCACATGTCTATGACAGCAACGCATCGTTACAGTATATGAGGGATGCTATATGCGCGAGATCTACTGCAGAATTTATTCGACAGGGCCTAAAAATGTTTACCTTCCACAAAGTGCGCCGAACTGGCCGCCTCAAAGGAGCGAGAGGCGCATTCACCCAACCCTTTGGCTTGGGACCTTTATAAATATCAGGAGGGCAGAGAAGGGGTGAAATAAAAGAAACAACACAAATGCATTTGAAGCCAAGGAGGAGGCGAACGGGACATTCCAGCCGCGTCCGAAGCAGATCGCTGGAACCAGTTTTTCGGTCGACCCGCGCTACCGCTCCGCTCATGTGAAGCGGCGACTCCGTAAAGGGATCGCTATTTATAGTGAGCTGATGCCCTCGAACACCCGCTGAGTGTCAAGTGTCCGGTTAATGGTGGCTCGATTGATGACGACCTGTGTATGAAAAGCCGGACGAGTTGTTTTGCTAATATGTTAAGTTATCAGGATATAGAAATGTGTCGCTATTTACACTACTTACAGGGTTCCCCCGAACTTCTTTGCAATACATTTTAAAAGTCCTTGATGCCAATACGTATCATACTCGGCGGCGATTTGAGATTACGATCTAATAATAGAAGGCCCGCGAAAAATTAACGATAAAATAAACGAGGGAGAACGGCAAAAATAATAGCCCTAGAAGGGCTAAAGTGTACAATCACATAAGATAGCCACTCAGCGTCTGAAGCACTGTGACGCAGTGCTGATCGGTAAAGCTCAGGTACTACGAAATATTGCGCTAGTCAATTTACTTTTGCTGGTTGCGTTTTAACAGTGCCAAGTCAAGCTAAATGGACCAAACGGTATTGCGGTACATAATGAATTGAATGGGGTAGTGGTAGTTGAAGTACACGAACGAGAAATAGACGAACGATAAAATACACAAGTGCTTTTCTCGTTCGTGTATTCGTCCTAACGCTGCCCAATTCAATTCATTATGAACCCTTAACCAACTAGCCCCCCCCCCCCCCCCCCTTACCGTTATTCTGCAGTCTTGGGGTACTTTACAGAAAGCAGAGGAGCACTGTTCCCAAGAGCACTAGGCGAATATTTAAAACTGTTTTAACCAAAGGACCTGCTTGCTCTAAATGTATAAACGGGATAATACTTCAAGGGGAATTATGTGTCGTAATAAGTCCAGGAAACGTGAACGAGTGGCAGTTATTTCTTTCTGGACTACTGTATACTCTCTTTTATATACTCTCTGCCGCAAGATAAAAAATCACTAAATTCATTTCACTGTCCATGGGTCACCACTGCGTGTGCTAATCAAGGTCGTGGCCAGAATAGCAGGCTGTTACTATAAAATTATTTGGGGGGGGGGGGTGATGGCAGCATAGATGGCCGTGAATAAATTTGACTGAAATGCACGAGAAAATCTTGCGACAACACAATTTTACAATTCATATTTGACAAGCGCGTTCACACATTATGATAGTCTTTAAAAAGTAAGAAAAAGAAAAAATGTTGCTGACCCCTGGCAAAGTACAGCTGCAGTACGGTCAACGCTCAAGTACATTTTTCGCAATGCCTACAGACACGATATCGCTAAAGAGTTACGAAAATTTAAACTTGCAAAGTACAACAACGGCAAAAAAAAAAAAAACTTACGCTTTGCAGGTAAAAGTGCGCCTTGCGCTTGCGGGGGTCTCAGACGCGGCCGCGTCTCACCACGAATGCGCGAACGGGCCCTGAACGGGATATACCGCGAACGCCAGCGCCACCACAGTGCCGCCATATTAACGTATTTTACATTCGTTCTCACTTTATGTATTTGTTCTCTCTCCGGCGCAGTCAAGTTCGGGCCAACTTTTCTTACGCGTCCGAACACGCAGCTCTCCTCCTCTTCCCCCCTTTCCTGCAGACCTCGCGCGCGGACCAAGATGGCGGCCAAACAACGTCGAACAAAACAGGCACATCCGTCCCGAACAAAGAAAGCGCGCACGACATAGCCGCGGCAGCGCCGGCCGCGGAGTTAGGCCTCGCGACGATGCGCTCCCAACAGGTCCAATAGAACTTCCCTAGTTCATTAAACGATATAGACGCTCGGCACGGGGAACGAATTTCTGCAAACACTATACTAGAAAGTTCGTAACTGAGGCTCAACTTCGATAATCTGAGACGGATGACGGCACGAGGGAGACGGTGGTCCAGAACAAAGAAGGGCGAATACCTCGTCGGCTAAAGATCCTTGAATCTTCCAGCTTTTTACTTTTAAGCATGGTATGTCGTGTTACAAAATTAACAAATTTCCGGCTTATCGACGCAGAGGTTCCAACTGCTGAAAGACGGAAGGGAAAAAATAAAGCGATGATAGCTAACGGTTACTAACATCGAATATCAATCGAGGAGCCCGCGAAGTATTGCAGGTTGCACCGCGATGTCGAAACAAGCAGCGAAGCGCGAGGAGCGCACCGTCGCTGCCGACTTTCCTTTGTGTCAAGCGCAAGACGGGACCTTGGTTTGGTAGCGTCCTTGTCGGGCTGCGGCGGAGACCGGTGCAATAACCCGCGCTTCCACGAAACACCCTTTCGAGACTCCGGCTGCGTTGTTTACTAGCGAACGAACGTCTCTCCTTGCATATGAAGAAGTTACTGCGCCGCGATACGAAACAAAAACGTACAAGAGGAAAAGGTCGTCGCGCGGTGACGTCACGCGGGTGCGCGGCCGAAAACAAAGCGGGAAAACAACAACAGCTTTCCATACTGTTGTGCGCGGTAGTGCTCACGTGCGCCGATTCATTGACACGTTGCTGCGAGGTAGTTAGCGGCCTCACACAACACTACTTTCCTAGAAAGTTATTCGCGATTTCATTTAGTAAATCCCGATAATAGTGGAACTCGCTCTTGATCTGATGCTCGAAACTCATCGCATCTTTAGCCTCCGTTCACATCTTTAGCCTCCGTTCAGTTACAAAATTACATAGATAAGTGGGCACCCCCCTGGTGCCTCCAGGCAGCGGGGGAGCCAGTATTCACGCATCATAAGCTGCGACGTTCACAGGCGGTGCGAATTTAGCGCTAAGTTGAAGAGAAGTTAAATTTGATAAATAGCGAACTAAGCCGATACCTGTTTTTGATATTCGTGCCGAAGCCTTAAAATCTCCTCGCACGTATCGCTTATCGATCTTATTGAACTGCGACAGCCCTTTAAGAATGCTGAGAGGTCGCCGCTGCGACTGGCGGGAGCATCCTGACACGAAGTTCGGCTTTTCGAAAGGAGAGCGAAAGCGACTGACGATTTGTCGAATGAGAAGTAATTTCCAAGGAACAAACACGCAAAGCGAAATCGGCGAATGCGTCCGGCAGTGTGGGCTCACCTTGAAGGGTACAGTTTTCCAGCGCGCATGCATGGGTCGGAGGTTGCTGTCCGTCGGCGACGCTGCACTCTTCATGTCTGCGCTGTGTTCTTCCGCCGGCGCACATTATATACACACAGTCACGATTGCTTCCTTTTTTTGTTGCCACCGGAGAGTCTCGATCGATGCCGTCTGACTCGGTGCTCGGACGTCGGGTGTTCACAGCAAGAAACGCCGCACGGGTCCATGGTGATTGAAAAAAAAAAGAAAACAGAAAGGAGAGTTACTGGGGGTAGGAGATTTTTGTGAAACTCCAATGACGGAGGACGGCTATGATACAGTCCGGGGACGGCCGGGCTCCTAGCCTACAGCGGTCGCTGTGTGCAACCGACGCTGCGTAACCAAGGCGTTAGTCGTGCGGGCAATAAAAGAAAAAAAGCCGCGAGGACGGGCGCCGTCGCGACACACACACCGAGCACGCACTGACGCCGCAGCCGCTTGGCAACTCACTTTTTATGCGGCTCGCTCCCAAGTTCTGCGTATCGACATCGCCTCTCTGCTGCTGAGAGAGCGCGGCCGCCGGAAGTTACGAAAAATAAAAATGGCGGAGAGACTACGGTGCGGGCGGGCTCCCTCTCATGCGCCGCGTCTGCTGTCGGGCCCGGCGCTCGCGTTAGCGCAGAGCGCGTAGCGCGAGCAGTTGCCGAGCTACAGGCCGCTTCTCCTTCTTCTTTCTTCCAGCGACCTTTGTTATTATTTTACTCCGCTCGTTTTCGCTGCTTCGTCTATCCGGCCTGAATCTTTTTTGGAGGAGGAGACTGTAGAAGAGATGCGGTTTTTCAGAGAGAGAGAAGACACCCCTTTCGGACGCGCCAGAGGGGCCTAGACGAATTCTTTGTTGACTGTTGTCGGTTTATTTGCGTTGGCGTGCGTGTGTGCCTTCCGTTTTGGAAAGGGCAGGATCCGTCTGCGTTGTCTCGCAGGATGACGACGGACTTTCGCGATGACGCGTTGCTCGCTGCGGACAAGTCAGTCACGTGATTACGCATCACACTCTGACGCAGCCGACGGCCACGTATAGTCGAGCAGGGCATGATGCGGCTGTTTAGCTGAGGATGCCGTAACCCACTCCCGTGTGATTTGTTGTTTAACACAGCCGCAGGTGTGAGTGAAGGGGGTCATGCACTGCACAGTTGTAGCCTGGTGTCCATTAGACCTTCCTAGCTATTCGCGCGGTGGGCGAATGAGTAACGTTCGATACTTTTCACACTGCCGATGCTAAAATGTCTTAACATCATCATAGCTCATATCCACAAAAGTGGTTCACACTAAAGATTTTCGTGCGATGATATTTCATTCAATGACGACATGGGGCATGTAATCGGTGACGGTGGCTGACCAACGGTAGAATGAATTTACGAAAGAGATGTTTTGTATATTCGGCCCCACAACATTGCAAAAATTCAAAGTTCGCTTACGAACAACAACTCAATTCAAAGAATAAAAAAAACAAGCGGCAATTCAGTCAGATTGCAGGAATTAATCCGGTGTAAAAATCTGGAGGAATAATATAAATGGCTTGCCTGCAGCTTTTTCTCTTCTTACTGAAGAGGTCACTTTTTCGCTTGTATTTGTAGTTGGGTTTTGTTTATGCTCATTTCAGTGGGAGGTCACAGTCTGCGTACAGGTGACGCGCTTGTTTCCGCGTTGGCTTTCCCACATGCTGCGTCACTAAGACCGCGACGCGTCAGCCACTAAGCAAAGTAAGCCCGCCCTTGCACCGCTTCGAGCGATTGATCTTATAGCCAAACGCGAACTCTCTATCTCTGTGTAGTGCAAAGAGAAGATACGGAACTTGGACGGGTGAGAGGGCCAACATGCCTTGCCCCATCCTGTCAAGCCTTCTGTTACCATACCAATCCTTTATTTTTTTTCTGAAGAATTGAGAAAAGGGGCACTATCCCTGCGGGATCTCAAACCGAACAGTGTAGTGATGGGCAATGAATCATTTAAACCCTTCGTGATTATACGCATATCTTATCCTGTCAGCCATGTCTGATGTCCTTCCTGCACACAAGTTTGTGATTTGGCTGACCTGATGGACCGATAAGAGCAGAAGCTTTCATGGCTCTGCACCATCTTAAGCTTGAGGTGCAGTATACAGCGAGAATTTGATAAATGTTATGTTTGAGACAAAGTGGATTAGGAATTGAAAGGGGCCAATATAAATTCGAAATAAGCAGTACCTTGAATACGTTTGTAATAATGCAGGTTGTTTTATACCATTATTATCAAACTGTGTTCACATCCAAGTATCAGTAATACCGACGACATTTTGTCAATTAATTTCTCGTTGCGAAGACCTGCTTACTGAAACAGAGAATGAGTAATTATGAGCAATCAAGTACCACGCTGCGCAACCCAGTACATTGAGTTACTATGGTGTGTGTGTGTTTGAAATAAGTGTTTACTATTTAGAGTACTTTGTACTCTACTATGGTAGAGCAGAAAGTCGTCCCAGGTGTAAACAGTAGCTCAGGCTTCAAGTTCCATTCAATTTTGTCCACGATTGGTTTAGCATGAAAAATCTGGCCTCATGTATGATCAAGCTTGTGTCACAGCTTGTCATGCCTTATGCGTAGAAAGAATTCGAGCGTGAAAATTGGCCGTAAGTTCGCGTCTTCAGTTTGAAGTTTGATTTGCTATTCGAAAAAATGATCTGTTTTATGGACAACGATTTCATCGGTATTGGCTGACAAGCATATCCGTTAATCGAAAGTTGCAGATAACGAAAGTTTTTGAAGCTCTCACACAATCTTCTAAAAACAAAAAAAAGCGGAATCGTTTGTGTTGCTCTTTTTTTGTACCTAATGAAACCAACAGGCAATTAAGCAAATAAGTGCGTAAAGGGTGTTATATAATGTTTGTTGAACCGTAGTGTAGCGGTTAGGACCCAAATTGAAATGAATGAAAACCGATGGCCAAGCACCCTTTCTGGCGGTGTGATACGAACCCCCAACCTCCCAATTACACGTGCGATGCTCGCTGCTTTTGCTACGCGTGGCATTGGATAACACTTCCACGTGTTAAACGTTCAAAAATGCCCAATATAGTGGACGAGAGAACACCACACATCCTAGCTCAATTGATGGAACATCTGGTGCGTAATTCGAAGGTTATCGGGTTTGAATCCCACAAACAGAAAGGATGCTCTGTCGTCTACTTTACTTCCTTTCAATTTGGATCACAACCATTATTACACCGCAAGTAAAAAAAAAATGTGGCAGTTCACACTAGTGGTACAAGCCTAGATTTACAGCCGTGCTTGTGGCCGACCTAGAATATTAGTAAAGTATTGATTAACATGATCCTCGTTGGCATGGTCTTAGTGAGCAATGCATCTGCATTATTAGCAAAGTCTTAGTTAGCTTGTCCCTAATAATCAGGTCCGATCACTATTCTTTTTTATTCCCTTTATCGGTTGTGCTTCCTGAGTATCGATCGAACTTTTATTAAATTTTCTCGCAGCGTTTTAGGCCACCCGGGTTGAGGTCTCCCACAATAGTACGCTGAAGTTAGAGATACTGTATATGCTACCTCTAGAGAGCATATAGACGGTTTCAAGGTTGCAAGTGTTGCACCCACAAAAAGCTTCCGGTCACCTCCTTTACCAGCTCCTAACGTCGAAAGTGAAAGCACGTTTTCAAGTTCTTTTCAAGGGTAAGGAAAGTCTCTCTTTTGTTTTTCACATAAAAGGACCGTGCGTAAAGTACAAGAGCAGCTCTTGTAACTTTTGTGTAGCTCAAAAGAACATTTATTTGAATATATTTCGCCATATAGGGGAAGTAAACTGTATAAAATCAGATGGATATTTTTTAATGCTCGTGTTGTCCAGTGATGCTATTAAGGCACATCGGTGGACAAAACCGGATGTCGTGAAGGGCCTGTGTTTGTAAACAGTGAAAGGGTCTATACAATAACTCTAGGTGAAGTCATGTGTTAGCGCCAGGTGGGGACGCGAGGCGGCTGGACAGCCCTGCACAGAGCGGATAGCTGCGCAAAGCAGAGAGTATACGACCCTCGGCTGTATTTGGAAAAAGTATATAACGATGTTGAGAACTAGGTACTCGACTATGGGAGAGCTAAATGCCGTACCGTGGGCCTCACAGCTGTGTGTTTAGAAAAAGTAGTTAACGATTTAGAGCACTAGTTGCTCTACTATGGGAGAGCTGTGTGCCGTCCCTGAATGCAAGACCTTTAATAAGGTCAACAATGCTCTAAATAAATGTCTACCGCTATGCGCAACTACGCGTATACGACTTCGGCATGCACAGTAAGAAATCTTTACATTGCACCTCCATCGTGCCAACCTAAATGAATGTGCTGGTCATAAGCCTTATTTCTCTCTAAATCACTAGGCGATCCAAAAAAATATACGTCATTTCTTTTGATTTTTCAAACTAACGTCGCCAGGAGCAAACTGCCTTAATTAATATTCAATCTTAGAATGAAGAAGAGGAGAAAAAGAACGCACGATGGCTGATTTATTGCGTCGTGTGCTAGGCGTATATAGCTGTGCCCGTTGGTAGATGATATAATGTAGAGACCGTCCATCATCCTAATCGTTTTCTAATCACGCGAAGCGTCCGTAAAAAGAGCTTACGCATCTCCGCTGTTAAGCCTAGTTCACACTGAAACATCCGCTTTCTACAGCGACCGAAATTCCCCTGCCGCCGAAACGCAGCGTCGTTCGCACTGGACGCGCCCCGCGCCGCCGAACATGCCATCTACCACGGGCCGAACACGGGATGGATGCGCTGTCACCCGGTTGTTGTCGCGGCTCGCAAACGCCACTACGCTGTCCGGTGGTGTATACTTCGACGATTCTCGTACGCAAGAAGCAAGAAAAGACAGTACTGCTTACTTTGCTGGCAAGTGGCTGTCTTGTAATACACGAAGAGCAGAAAAGCAACCGACACCAGTGGCGTTGGTGGGTTTGTTTTGCTCTGCAAGACCGCAACAAGCTCGGTCATGCCAACAGCAAGCTCGGTCACCTCTTCCACGAAATACGGACGCGAAGTAGACACAGAGTAGGTTAAACTCCCGTTGGTTTCAACATTCAGTTACGTGCACTGCGGCATAACAAGTGAGTAGGGCTTGGCCACCATTTTTCAAAAATCCTTGACTAGCGCTCCTATTGGTCCGCGGTGACCGATTCGGCGGCAGACGCCGCAAAAATCGGTCCGAGAGCGATCGGCGCGGAGAGGGCCCTTTCGGCGGATCTCGCCGCCGCCGAACCGGATTCGGAACACTTTCGGCGGCCGGAATGCTCAGTGTGAACGCGGCCTTAATGTGTCCCATGCCTTCCTTGACTTGTCTGGTGGTTTCGTCGATCGATCCATTCGAATAGAATTAGAAAGTTTCTTACGCCCTGGCTGCCAAGCTGCAGACGTTGTTTGTTTTCCCGTCTGGCGTGTGCTTCAGCGACCCGGCACCCACACGGAGCGCGCGATTCGGCGGCACTGGCCGCAGTTCGAAGAAGCAGTACTCCGAACCAGAGTTGAACCCCCCCCCCCTTCTCCCCTGTGTTGATGCGCGTCCGGCCCCAGGAAATAAGAGAAATGTCCGTGTGGCTCTGAAGTTCCTGTGATTTGTTCTGCGGTTCGTTTATTAGATGCGAAGCAGCTCTTTGACTGGCGTGTGTACACACTAAACGAAAATGACCTGAAATGACCTCAAAAACTGGGTAAACCATTTGTCCTCTAGCGCACTACCTCTCCTGGTTTTTTTTACCACCTACAATCGAGGTAAAAATTTACTCTCGTGCTAACTGAGTTTTTCAACGTAGAGAGAGTAGTAATTATTTACCCCAGTGAGGTTTTGAGCGAGTATAGAGAGAGTAAATTTCTACTGCCTTCACAAGGTTTTTGAGGTGATTTCTGGGAGTTATTTCTGGTGGTAAAAAAAATAAAAATTGACGGGTGCATTCGCCCAGAGTCGACTAATTTATTAAATAGCAAAATTGATTGAATTTATTAAACGACAGAATCGGTGACACATAGATTTACATACAGACAAACACGCTCACACAACAAATGCACAATAATACACCACTCAAACAGACTGCATGCGTTGCTCAACTACACTTTGACAATCCGGTATATATAGGCACGACTTTTTGACTGGCCCTGTAGGACCGGTAGGAGAGCTATTTTTTTGCATTGATTAACAAAAACGGTCGAAAGTGCAAGCGTAAACTTAAGGTGGGCTGCAGGGAACTAAATGTCACACCGTCCTTTTATTATAAATCTACCCAATCTCACCTTTTTAAGTATCCAATAATTACTTGGCACACCGGGCTCATGGCCCCACGCATGTTAGCACTGCTGATCCACAAGTCCATAAAATATACATAAGTACGCACAAACCATGGTGGCTCAATGATTTTCATTGGGCGACGGTGCACAAACACAGTAGCAGCGCGTATTCATCACAAAGGGCGTAGAGGAGCGGTGCACGCCTGCACACAAGCTTCTTACCGAAGGCGTGCTAGGCCTTTTCGAGGAGCACGGCTATACGATGAAACACAGCTGGCGATCACAGAACACATATCCTGTGCGAATTTCGTCGTCGTTTCAGACACAAATGAACACGTGACCGCTATCTTACGGGGACGGGGCGGTGTATGCATACTTCCAACGAAAGACCATCGTCCGGGTTTTCTTCGTGCTCACCGGCAGCCGCTTGCTGGTTCCGTCTGCCTCGTATCGGCTTCACGCTACATGTTTGAGAACAGTTGGTGCATGAGGTGGGCGATTCGGGCAGCACATTACTCACGCAGACATCGCCTACTGTGGAACAAAATACATGTGATGCTTCTTTCACCTGCCCCGGCGACACACTCCCACTGGTCACTGGCGGCCGCGGCTCGGTGCCGACGACAGAGTGAAGCATTTCGCTTATTGCTTCTCCAGTTGGCAAGCACAGACGATGACACCAGATTGATTTTGTTACCACTGGCAGATATTCGCGATTAGGCTCGGAAGCGAGATATCCGCGTCGTACAGGTTCGGAGGCGCTCGGAAGCGCACTGTCGTTTGACGATGTAGGAAACACGTGAGATCCATCAGCCCAACCAGACACACAGATACCGAGCTTCTTGCACCGTCTGTCTCCAAGGCACCACCGCCGAGCAAAAGCCAACAATTTGCGAAAATATGCAGGACAACTTTCCACAGCAGGTTTTCTTTCTTTTTTTTTTCTTCTTTTGAGATACCCCTGTCTTTTTTTCTTTTTCGTTCACAGAATGCTGTTCTCGCTTGTTGTGCTTATGCTGCCCCCAGTTCCAGTGTAAGTGCGTTGACTCGAGGTCAGTCCTGAGGCACGTCGATGCCAAAAAAAAAAAAAATATCTGTGGTCCTCGCGTACCTTTAGGATTCACTGAGAGCGTCACGATGGGGGTATGGGGCAAAAGCCACCGAAGCAGCTGCACCTTGCAGTCACGTGGTAATAAACTCTGAAACGCAGGTTAAAAATCACGTGATAGAAAACTCCCTACGTGGTAAAACTGGATTTTGACATCCTTTTACTACTTGCCTGAGAGGTGGTGGTAAAACTATGTCATGTACCATCTTTTACTCCTACACGAGGTAGTAATTTTTAACGCAAGAGAGTTTTCAGAGGTCATGAGCCACAAAAACTCAAACTTGGATAGTTTTTGCTTACAGTGTAACGCCGTAAGTACGTGCGTCCATACGAACTCGCCGCAACGCGTTTCCCTCACCGCAGGTGTTGGACGGGTGCCAAGTAGGTCACAACGCTGCTGCTCGTTGACGTCACGCTCCCCTCTCTCGCCTACCAGACGTTTACTCGAATAAACGCTACGCCGAGTATTGCTTCAAACCGTCAGGCTTCAAACTTCTAGCACCCGCGTCGACGGCCGTTTCAACCGGGTCAACACAGTGCGCACCACTGCTCGTTCGCATCCCATCCGAGCTCCCTTCGGGGAGATGGTCCATAGTTTTTCGCATTTATTTCTCTCAATAGTGTTGGCGCGCAGCCCTTCACCAAGCCATATGTTTTTCCCGTCTTCCTTTTTATATCGGCAACACCATTTTGTTGGTCGCCATGTCTGCTTTCACCTCTCGACGTGTATTGCCGACTGTCAGGGGGTTCATTCATTCATTTTAAAACACGCCGAAATTGTCGTGTATTATTCGTTGCCTTCCAGCTACAACAAAATCAGACTTTGTTTCTTTTTAAGGGCGAAGCTCCTTACGCCATGGGTCGTATGTCCCGTGTCGTCGTAGTCGTCGTAATAGCCAGTTGCATTGCATAGCATGTAAATAAAAACGGCCTCACAGCATATTCACGGAGTGAATGATGATGACTGGGGTGAAGCGTCCACCAGTCCGTCCGTGCTTCCGGGCGTCTGTCTGTGCGTTCGTCCGTTCCTTTATGCGCCCGTCCGTGCGCCCATATGTGCTTCGTCCCCCTAGTCATCATTCCCCTCTAGGATATGCTGTGAGTTTTTTTCTTTACAGATACCACGCCTTTCAACCGTTTATTCATTTTTAACAATGCATAAATTTTTGTGACGCAGCTCATGTTTTACAATTTTAATTAACCTGACCTTTGTTTCTTTCCCATCAGAGACAGCATGATGTCATCAGGCTCAGTTCAGCGACAGTATAATGTGAGTATTTCTGCTTTCACAACTATCTTTTTAGATTTCTTTTGTAGGGGTCACTCTTCAAGGCAATTTCGCGACACACTGTGGCAAGAAAACAGCAGTATGGCGTTTCAAGCTTATCAAGCTTATAATGTGACGTCGAATGATATGTAATTTTTGAACATCCACTAAAAACTACCTACAAAAATACAACGATATACCACGTTCTTCTCTCCCTACGTTTCCTGTTTTTGGCACGAAACTTCGTGACGCTGATACAGTGCGATATATGAGGCGTCAGTAGAAACTCACAGGTCATCCATATGCGAGAAGCATGAATAGTGATCTGTCTGCTACGACGCTTCGCCAAGAACTTTCATGCCCATTTATTGTTGCATCTCGTTTGGCTGTCATAGTATTATTTCACCTCCTGTATACTGTATAATAAATGCGCAAGTGGAAATAACAACGTTTAAAGCCTATGTATCAAACACGCAGCCCGCGGCTCGTATTCATAAGCCGCAGTGACATAACTCGTCTCCAGCACTATTTTCGGAAGGCGTTCCACGAGGTCACCTTTCTATGAAGTATAACTGTGGATGGAAGAAAAACTATATTTCAGAATCGGCGTCCAGATTTTATTAATTCTGGAAATTACTATTGATATGTTTTACGCATTGTGACGTCAAATATTAAAAAAATAACCCGTATATGAGATATACAAATGATCTTCTACAAACCTTGCTTCAGAAAATTCCGTTGAGTGACTGTCAGCAGAAGTGAGTGAGTGAGTAAAAACTTTATTGAACATGTCCGGCGTCATTGAGCGGGGTGGGGCTACAAGCACCCCGGCCTAGGTGACGGCCTCGAGTCCTTGGACCCGGGCGGCATCCTGGGCTTGCCGGACGGCCCACAGTTGATCAGCAAGGTCGTGGCTGAGCAGAGCCGCCTCCCATCGCGCCTCGCGGTTCGAGACTGCCATGTCTGCCGGGTTCGTAGGGGACTGCTGCGCGTTACCGGTACACTTCCACAGCATGTGCTGCAGCGTCGCTCTGGCTCCGCACGCCTTACACGCGTCGGACGTATAAATGCCTGGGTAGCAGAGGCGAAGGATCACCGGATTCGGGTACGTGTGTGTCTGTAGTTGTCTCCAGGCAACCTGCTGTTTCTTGTTTAGTTTGGCGTGGGGTGGTGGATATTTGCATCTGTTGAGTCTGTAGTGTTGCGTGATGTCTCTGAAAGTGGTCATGCGATCCCCCCACGTCCATTCCCGCATCGCTGTCGAAGTGTGCGAGACATCGGGACTGTCGGCAGTCGTCGCAGCTCGGCGTGTAAGTCCTCGAGCCGCGGCGTGGGCAGTCGCGTTGCCCGCAAGCGGAGGGTCCGTGTGGGCGGGGGTCCATACGAGGAAACTGTCGTTTTTGCGGCAGATGTTGCGTTCGTGAATTTGGAGAATGCGGGCCGCTTCGCGGGAGATCCGGCCGCTGGCGTAGTTGCGTATCGCCGCCTGCGAGTCGCCTATTATCACCTCGGCGTCCGTGGTGGCTATCGCGAGGGCTATGGCAGCTTCTTCGGCCGCCTCCGTGTCTTCCGTGCCTATCGTCGCACTCGTGACGCAAGTTCCTACATGATCCGTGATCGCGACCGCGAAGCCGCGGTGGCAGTCGTAACGGGCCGCGTCTACGTAAACTGTGTCTTTGCTATTGCCGAATTTCTTTTCAAGGTCTTGGGCGCGCCTGTTGCGCCGACCGATGTGATGTGTCGGGTGCATGTTTTTAGGCAACGGCATAACGACGATGCGCTCGCGAATACGTCTGGGTATCCCGACCTTTTCGCCGCGCTGCGTATGGTAGTTGATACCCAGTGTCTCGAGGATGTGTCGACCAGTTCTGGTCTTCGCCAGACGTTCGTACTGGGCGATGTTGTGTGCTTCAATTATCTCATCTAGAGTATTGTGCAACCCCAGCTCTAGAAATTTATCCGTGCTGGTATTGGCCGGTAATCCGATTGCGCGTTTGTACGCCTTGCGGATGAGACAATCTAGTTTGGTGCGTTCAGTCGCCTGCCACTTGAGGTAGGAGGCGACGTACGTTATATGGTTCATAGCGAAAGCATGTACCAGGCGAATGGTGTTGCTTTCCTTCATTCCGCTATGCCGATTTGTTATTCGTTTCAGCAACCGGATTGTTTCATTGACCGCGCCCTCTAGTCTGCGAACGGTTTCGCCGTTGTGGCCGTTGGCGGACAGCCGCAAGCCCAGTACCCTAATGGTGTTAACTTGTGGGATGACAGCGCCGTCTGATGTGCGTACATTAATTTCTCTATATGCGCACTCGAATGCGGAATCGGCGTTCTTGGGTTTACGGCCCCTGCGCGATGGTCTATAGAGCAGGAGCTCCGATTTAGCTGCGGAACATTCGAGGCCAGTGTCGCGAAGGTAGTCCTGCACCACGTCGACGGCTTCCTGCAGCGTTTGCTCTACGTGGCCGTCATTTCCCTCGGCAACCCAGAGGGTGATATCATCGGCGTACAAGCTATGGTGGAGGCCTTCTATCTCAGCGAGTTTCCGTGGTAATCCGACAAGCACGAGGTTAAAGAGCATGGGCGAGATTACGGAGCCCTGCGGCGTGCCCGTACAACCCATGTATATGTCCTGCGATTCTAGTTCGCCGATCGCTAATCGGGCCCGGCGGCCCGTAAGAAAATCCCGTACGTAGTGGTACGTTCTCTCGCCAAGTCCCAACGCTCGTATACTTTCAAGTATCGCAGCATGGCTAACGTTGTCGAACGCCTTTTTGAGGTCGAGCCCGAGTATCGCTTTGGTGGATCGTGTGGGATTGTCTACGATATCGTGCTTGAGTTGAAGCATAACGTCCTGTGTGGAAAGGTTACGACGGAACCCCAGCATCGTGTGTGGGAGCATGTTTCGGTCCTCGAGGTAGTTGGTAAGGCGAGCGAGAACCACATGTTCCATGACCTTACCAACGCAGGACGTCAGGGATATCGGTCGAAGGTTGTCAATCTGTACTCGTTTGCCCGGTTTGGGGATCATAATTATGCGCGCCGTTTTCCACGAGTTCGGTATAGCGCCCGAATTCCAGCACTCGTTCATGTAAGCCGTCAGTTGTTCTATCGACTCATCGTCCAAGTTACGTAGCGCTTTGTTGGTTATCCCGTCCGGGCCTGGCGCCGACTTTGTGTTGAGCCTGTGCAGCACCGCCCTCACCTCTGCAACGCTGAAGTCCTCGTCTAGCTCCGCATTACCCTCACCCTCCCAGGCGTATGCCGAGTGCGCGAGGGGGCTACGTGACTGAAAGTAACGGCTTCGCACGTCATCTAGAAAGTCCGCGTGGGTGCCTTTGTAGTCGTGCAGCAACTTGTTAAGCTTATGTGCGTGCGATGTTTTCGTCTCCTCTGGATCCAAGAGGTGCCGGAGGAGATGCCACGTCTTGGCCCGTCCCAGCTGGTTCTCCATCCCATTGCAGATCTCTTCCCATTGAGTTTTGCATACCTGTAACGCGTGCTCTTCCATGTCCCTGCTTAGCCGTGCTATGCGTCTGCGCAGCGTTCGATTGTGGCGTTGACGCTTCCACCTGTCTTGCAGGCTGCGCTTGGCTTCCCACATGTGTAGGAGTTTGCTGTCTACCACTTCGAGCTGGGCTTCTGGCGGAACCTCCCGCGTCGCCGTTTCTAAATCCCCCTTGAGCGTCGCAGTCCAGCTATCTATATCCTCAATAGCCGCATTGCCACGATTCTGCTCTTTCCGGACTTTGCGAAACGCGTCCCAATCCACCAGCCGGTGGTTCTTGCCCTTGGTACCTTCCCGATGAACGCAGTGGTGAGGTTCAGCGTCGACCTGGATCTCGATCACTGAGTGATCGCTACCCAGGTCCTCCTGTGTATTGTGCCATCGCGCGCTAGCAACGTTCTTGGTAAATGTGAGGTCGGGTGAGGTGTCTGCACATACGCTGTTACCCCTGCGCGTGGGCGCGGAAGGGTCTGTGATGAGCTCGAGGCCCTCATTCTGCGCATCGTCCCAAAGGCGCTTACCTTTTGGCGTTTCGTAGCCGTACCCCCACGCCGCGTGGGGCGCGTTGAAGTCGCCCGCGATGAGCAAGGGCCCGTCGGCAGCTGCCTCGCGCGCCTCTCGCAGTAACGTGCTAAAGCGGTGTCTGGCTTTGGGTCTGCTATACACGTTCAGCACAAACAGGCTGGGGCCGCGCCCTTTCGTCGGAATGAGCTCTATGAATACATGCGGTATGCTAACGTTCATAAGTTCGCGTTGCGCCACGGTGAGGTTGCGTCGCACTAGCGTTGCAGCGGCCGGTGGGGCTCCCGCGGTCACAGCTTCGTCTATAGATTTGTACCCCGCCAGCTTGACCGGGTCATTGGTTTCCTGCAATAGTATTACGTCCGGTCGTTGCCGGCTACGTAAGAATTGTTGGAGAAGCGCCCGTTTCCTCCTGTACCCCCTGCAGTTCCACTGCCAGATAGTGAACGTGTTTCGTGTGTTATGCTGTTGTGGGCGTTGGGTTTGTGTGGTTTCGTGTCGAGCCATGGTGACTGTACGTGTTATGGTTTGCCGTCCGGCTGATCCTGCGCCTCTTCGTCGGGTAACGGCCTAAAGTACGGTTTCCCAGTCGTTCGTACTGGGCGACCCACTGCGGCCGGAAGTCGCATTTCCATATTGTCTATGCGCGTTTGCAGCGTCGCGACCATTTTTGTGAGCTGAGATATTGCAATGCTCAACTGTTCGGTTTGTGCGGTTTGCTGAGCGATTGCGTTGTTAAGTTGCGCGGTTTGCTGCGCGTGTTGGGTCATCATCGCGTCTACCTTGTCGTCGAGTCTATCGACTCGTTCGCGGAGTTTCTCCTCGCGTTTCTGCGATTTGACGTCGAATTGTTCCGGGTCAAGTGCCTTACGTTTGGTGGGTGCGGGGTGCGCGTCTCGAGCCTCCATGACTTCCTCCACTCTCTCGGCTGTACTAGCAGCCGCGTCGGCTGCGACGGGTTTAATTGGAGGAGGAGGAGGAAAGGGAGCTGTCGGGGCCTCCCCCTTCAACGTGGCAATTTCGTTTCTTAACCTTGAATTTTCCTGCTTTAGTTCTTGGATTAATGATTCGAATTGATCCAATCGTTTCTGCACTAGACTTTCTGGGTCGCTGTTGCGTTTGTAAGCAGAGCTGCCGCGTCTGTCTACATCTGGGTTTCTATCAATGGCAGTCTCGGTTCGCGTTAGCGGTGCGCTGGGCGCGCGTCCGGAGGCGACGTCCACCCACCTCAATTTATGGGGGTCAACCTCTCCTCCGCCTTTGGCTGCCGCTGTGTGGTTGGCTCGGGCCGTCGACGTGCTGCGAGGCTTCGCTGAACGGGGTCGGGAGACGCTGCGAGAGCGGGCTCGAGAACGAGTACGGGAGCGAGTGCGGCTCCGCGCGCGGGTCTCCCTCGAGGCCGATCGACTGTTGCCGCGACGTCGTCTCGGTGCGTGGCGTCGTCCGTAGCCCTCCTCCCCGTCGTTGACGGTGCTGCTCCTGCTGTAAGCAGCCTCAGCCTCCTCGCGCATTCTGCGTTCCCACTGTCGGCGCTTGACTAGGTAGGGCGTCTTGTACTTAGCTTTGCACTTGCGGTCTCCGGTGAGGTGACCCTTTCCGCACAGTTGGCACACCGGCTCGCACCGATGATCGTCGGGCGGATTACCGCATCCGCACCCACGGCACTTCTTGTCGTTCGGGTTGGGGCACACGTCGGCCCTGTGTCCCAGACGACCACACTCGTAGCACATATCGATATGTTTCTTGTAAAGAGTGCACCTTATCACCATCCCGCCGTAGTTCACGTAACGAGGCACGTAGTAGCCGTCGAAAAGGATTATCACGTTGGTCGTGTTTCCCATGCGCTTGGCATGCAGGACGTTCGGGTTGCGGTGGTTAACCAGACTTCTCAGGACGTCCGCCGGCTTTTCGTCTAGCGATATGCCCCTGATGAGGCCTTTGGACGTGTTCTCCGGAGCCGCTCTGTATGCACTCGCTTCGAACTCACGGTCGCCAATTCGCAGCTTGCAAATGCCTCCATATCGTCTAGCACGATCTTCTGACGGCGTGCTTACCACAATAACGTTTTGTCGCTCATTGAGACAGACGCTGTCTTCCTCGGCTACCTCGCGCCCCACCCCTGCAGCGTTGCGTATGCAGCAGTGGACGCGGTCCTTCTGGTAGTGGGATACGTTGAAGCCGTCCCGGGGTCGCACGATGATCTTGTAGTCATCCGTTGGCAGGTTGGGCATTCGGCTCGTCTTGGTGATTTTCCGCACGTACTGCGTCGCTTTCTGTATAAACGCCGCCTTCTCAGTAGACGCTGGCGTTGCTTGCTGGTTCTTCGCCGGGTCGGCGTCTCCACCCGCCTTCTTGGTGTTTCGTTTGATCTCGCACCATCCCTGCTCTTTTCCGAACTCTGTCGGCGATATCTCCTCCCCTTCGACTTGCACGAATTCCATTTCGGGCGCCGGTGCAGCGGATGGGGCACCCGCTTGCTCCGACGACTTGTCAGGCCTACCGTGCCTTGTCTACTGGCTTGACTGTCGTGCCAGCGTGGCGGTACGGGCAATCTTCGAAAAGTGACCGAAACACGGGCTCACCTGCACAAATGGTATCGGGAGAGACCGCAGGACTTTCGCAGTCACTTGGGAATACTCTGAACTGAATGGCTGGAAAGAAATCGCCGAAAACCATAGAAAATCTGCGGAGCCGATGCGACGCGCGTCCGCACACCGTGGCCCCCTAGCGGCCAATCTGTCAGCAGAATTCAAAAAATAAAACTGTAAATTGAAGATGTCACGAGTGGAGATGTCGGCACGAAATCTCAAAACAAGGCTTTGACCCTGATTTTATCCTCTATTGAAAAATCCATGACGTTGACATTAGAGTTCTGAAAGTACACTTTATCAAGCTGAACTGATTCATTGTTTCAGTTGAGTGTCACTTTAGACGGAACGTATCAAGTTGTTCTGATAAGATTCATTTAGCTCAGTACTGACACTATCGACGTGTCTTCCAGAAAAGTAGACAGAGAGGAGGTTATAACGTTTGAAAAAAAGGGAAGCAAACGCGAAGAAACTGCTCTATCGCCTTCGAAATCAGTATGGCAATGATTCCCCTTAAAGTGACATTTGCTCATCACAGATAAGCCCTGAATATCAGTATAGGTAAATCTATTGTATGTCATCGCGAATAAAGAAAGACATTTAGCATGCGAGTCATTGACGCGATCACCGTGGAAGTTCAACACGCTCGCAACACGTAGCGTTGAGGGCGTCACTCAACTAGTGCCCGCAGGAGGTTAGCGTATACAATGCATCCGCAACGCAAACGCAAAGCTTCGCATGCGATATTCTAAAACTTAAATACACTAAACGCCGCGACGTGGCAGCCTTTTTCTATGCATGCGAACGAGCACCGTTCCCTGATTGCACGGACAAGCAACTGGTCTCGCACGGCGAATGCTGGAGTCGCGGACTGTTGCAAATGCCGGTGTGTAACAAAGACGCGGCAAGCAGCTTCCTCTTCGCCGACGTCGGTGCGTGAATCGCGACCGCGTTTGCCACTTGCGGTTCAACGAAGAAACATAACGTGTGCACTCGATTGCAACGCGACAACGGGGCACGTCGGCACTCTCGTTCTTGTCATACTTATTTACCTTCCTTTTCTTCCTAAGGCAAACGCCGCCGTGAGTGATAGTATAGCGGACACTCCATGTAGTAGCGCTCCCTGCCAAGCCTTGTGTCGCGCGAGCTTTGCTCATGTTCTGATGCTTCTCCAGTATGTAACATCTATCTTTCTAATAGCGCGTAAGCTTGTTGCTCCACTTGTTCACTGTTCGCGCATGTGCTGCCGAATGTGCTGTGTTTATCTCTATTCTCTCTCTACTCTCTATCTTTCATCTCCCCCCCCCTCCCATGCGCAGGGTAGCAAACCGGCTGCCTATAGGCTGGTTACCCTCCCTGTCGTTCTTTTCCTCCTATTTTTCTTCCTTGCTCACCATTACATAAAAATGGAACGTTAATTTTATTCTATAAAGGTTCTTGGGCGATTCCTTCGAGAAAACATCCCCTGGTGACGTTTAGCATGTGGCGGTCCTTCGTAACTATACGCTGGCTCTATACGCCACCCCCAGATTTGCATCTAGCCTGTGTTTACGAGAGCTCAGACGAGTCCCATTGATGGTCAACAATTAGATGTGTGTTGAAGAATTTACAATGGTCATCAGTACTGATGAGGCGATCTATGGGCTCAATTACGGATGATAGGGAATCGAACGGTGAATTATAACGTACTACACTCCCGGGCGTGCGTTGTCGGATCAGTTTGGTAAGGTTTGATCGTTCATCGTTATTGGATCGCTTCGTTACTGTGCGCCTAAACTGAAATGCGTGATGCTTTTAGATTTCGCCCCCGTTGAAATGGTTACGCCACGATGGCAAATCGAGCCCACGCTCTCGTGCCTACAAGTGACAAAGCTTGACCGCTAAAGCATACCACTGAAAATGGCCGTGCGGTAAGGCATATTCAAAGCGGCTGGCCTTCCAGGAGGCATTTTTGACGATAGCTCGAGGGAAATTTCTTGCAACGGAATAGCTGCTAAGCCCTTGAGACACTACGGTACAAGTTCCCTTAAGATATTCGCGAACAACAGGTTGTAGGAAAACAGTGAATACCGCAAACAAAAAGAAAACAAAGGAAGAAAAAAAATCACAGCTTATTCACGGATTGAATGATTATGAGCGGAGTGAAGCGCCCATCCATCCATCCGTCCGTCCATCTGTTCGCCCGCCCGCCCGCCTACCCGATTGTCTGTCTGTCTGTCTGTCTGTCTGTCTGTCTGTCTGTCTGTCTGTCTGTCTGTCTGTCTGTCTGTCTGTCTGTCTGTCTGTCTGTCTGTCTGTCTGTCTGTCTGTCTGTCTGTCTGTCTGTCTGTGTAGCGACGAGGACGAGCCGACGTGATCCTCCGTACCCTCCGCTACGCTTCGTCCATGCCCCACCAACGATCCGACACGTACGGCGACGAACCAGGAGACTGAGAGAGACACTCGTTTCACGCACACCCAGGCACAGCACGTGCAGCAGCCAATCGAAGAGTGGCGGTACAGCGCCATCTAGAATCGCCTCACTGAAAGGCAGTTTGAGTGTACTTTTTTGAAACAGTGCCATCTATTATATTTTTCGGGATATACTGCCGGTACGCCTGACGCGGGACAAGGCTAGACCTTTCAAAGAGGGCAACAGCGGCAACCAAGAAGCACGTATAAGCTAGGCGCATTTGTAGCACTGCATCATCGCGTCCGTTCTACAATATGCCACGACGTTCAGGTACAGGATGCGGACAAGGCCACTGGTTCCCGCTCATCAAATACGGCCGTTATCTTGTCCCGCTTTGTGAGACTTATGTACTGACATCAGCCAACGCCGCGTATATGCCCAAAATGCATTTGTTAAATTCACATGCGTGGTCTCTGAATGATCTTGAGTTTGCCGACAGAGCAGTGACCTGCGCCCCTTCTTTACGTGCTCTCTTACTGTCAACATCATGCATAAAGGGCGGAGAGCACGTCATACGGACGCCGAGTAAAGGACGTCAGGCACGTCACAGAGGTGCAGATGTTAACAGCCGCACGCCAAGCCAACCTACGATGATCTTTACAGATTAGGAACACGGTATCGAAAGAAGGTTTCGTTTTCTTGATGAAATGTTTGCTACAATTGTTAGATTTATAGAATTTAACGTCTCACAGCGACCCCCTATGGTTAGTTCACGTGCACTGACAATGCACAGTACACGGGCTTCTATAGCATTTCGCCTGCATCCAAAACGCGTCCGCCGTAGCCTTGATCAAATCCACATTTCCCAGGTCACCAGCTGAGCACCGTAATCGTAGAGCCACGGCGGTGACCTTAAGCTTTTTTACAGATTTGCGAATCCACTACTATAAATTCACGCGTTATCGGTGGCCGTTGCGGTAAAGGCGCGTGTTTTAATATCAACTTTCTTGGTAGTTAGTTTTGTACCGACCGCTACATAGCCCCGCACATATGGCGCTGCGCTACTCCGCTCAGTCTGTATAACGAGTCTTTTCTTGGTGAAAGAGATCGTATAAAGAATGCCCTAAATCCAGTAACCTGCCCTTAGTATTGAAAAGAGGTTGAGCGGCAGCCTAAAGGGCAAATGGAGGTTCACGAACCAGGAAAAATGGGAGCAAAAAAACGAAGAACGAAGCTTCAGTCCTCGCAGATTCATCCTGAGAGCGAGTCGATGTCAAATAAAGTTTTACATTACCGAGAATTCGGGCTTCTTGGTGTAGCATTATCAATACGACAGCGCGCGTAAATCACTAGGACATAGAATGGGAACAGCGCTGTCGTGGGTTCCCATTTCGTGTCCTTCTCGTTTACTTGCTTCGTTTGGTTGATGACGTCCGATTTTATCGTTCGTTACGTATACCCTCGATAACGATCACACTGCCGCTCCTGAAACATTACCACACTCCTAAATTCAGTACCCCGTAACGAGAACTGGCAGAGTCTCGTGAGCGGTATCGTTGGAACGAAGAGCCACTGTCACGTGACACTAGTGCAGCTATGTGCCTTGAACGGTATTCGGAGCATTGGCGTGGTGAGGTGAGGGGAAGGGAAGCGAAGGGGTCAAAGTTTTGACGCAGCCCCTCTCTCTCCCTTCTTTTTCTTATTTCCCGTTGGTATGGCTCAAAAGACCGCCGGCGTCATAACGCATGAAAAAAAAAACGAAAATGATACAATGGCATGCTACTGCTAATAGCCTGCCTTTGGTCACCATTTTTCCGGGAATGAACATAGGAACACCTGTTGGTGCGCAACATCCGGGCCCTCCTGCCACCATAATGTGTGGTAATAATCATGTTCTCTATAAAGAGTGATGGAAGAGATCCAATTGAGTGAACATATGGGGCACACTTTGCACCCCAGCAACCCCCCCCCCCCTTTTTTTTTCACAGACCTATTTCTGAAGCATGGACAGGTGAACGGGGAACATTTCGCAGGTGACCCCTTCAGGCAGGCACTTAATTAGTGTAGGTGTTGCCGTAGTTACCACTCTTAGTTTTGTGTAGAGCAAAGGTGTGTAACGTATTTCTTGTTCTTACCGTTCCAAGATTTAAGCGAGGTATGGTTCATGATCTGCCTCCCAAGGTCCTCTTGGTTGCACCATCACCCCAGAATCTGCATTACGCAGCCTCAATATACTCCAGTGTCGTGCACTCGCATGCGGGCACACACGCTACGACTATGTGGAGGTGAAAAATTACACCTAAACCTAGGCAACCATGGCTTATTTTGCTATTCTATTTGTACACAACAGCTCACGCGCAAATTGACGGAAACGTTTCCTTGTTGGAGAGAAAGCCGCTCCTTTCGCGCATCGCGGTGGACACAGGCGTGTCCCAGTAAAGCCGAAAGTAGGTCCCTTGGAAGCTTTCCGCTCGCCATTCAGAGGTGCTGCCGTGAACTTGCGAGTGGAAACGGATCGTGCCGCCGCCGACTGTGCATACGCGCCTCTCCGCACGACTCCGCATCCGTGTACGTGGACGCGAGATTTAGCTGTCATGTCTGCATCGGGTGTATTGAGAACGTGCACGAGGGACTATGCAAAAAACACTTCCTATAACTCTGCTCTCAATTCTTACGGCGGCCGAGAGCTGTGCCTCCGCTTTGTCATATCTTGGTGGGCCCCTAGCTCCTGACGCAAAGAATCTTGGCAGCATGACCTGGCAGGTCAAATGCTCACTAACATACACTTGAACGTATTGGCTACAAGAGGACTGCATGGCCAGCTGTTGAATAAAATCTCGTGAACGAAAAGGTACTTTAAAACGACCATTTTTTTTGACCGAATAAGACGGTATTTACCTATATTTTAGGGCTAAATATTTTACTGAAGTTGGTTCACGGCGTCTGAAAAAATCATTGCAGTGCACAACCGACGCACGGACACACAAGGAACTCGGGATTGGCTCTATTTTTCCTTCAGAGCTACTGAAGAGGCCTGGAGGCCTGTTGATCTTTCATTTACCCCAAGACGAATGTCTTACCACGCGCGCTGATCATTAATTGTCCCTTATTTATAAAAGAGGAGGAGATGACTCACAAACAAGGGTCCGGCTACTCCTCGGCTCATGAGTAGGTGGAACATTCAACATGCATGGTTAAAATCAAGTAACGTTATCACAGCAGTCCGAACAGTTTACAAAATAATGTGGCAAAAAGAGTGAGTTGGCCTGATACGCTCATGACAGCTTAGCATTTGTGACGATCTGAGGCAAGTTGGTGAGAGATAGCAGGCGCAAACACCGGTTACATTGGTCGTTGAAGCCGAATGACATTATGAAGCTGTTATACTTTGTTGTTCTATTATATAGGACAATGAGAGAGACAGCTGCACAAATGTACTTGACATTGTTTAAGAACGCCTATAGATAAAGGGAGACAAAAACGGTTGTGTGCTGTAGTGGGCAGTGTGAGCAGGAACCCTGAATTCAGGTTTATTCAATGATCATTTGTTTTATACTTGTTCTAGTCTTACATGTTGAATTGCCAAATACCTTTCCGCTTGAGCATTTGGTTCTAAAATATCTTTTTTGCTTGCAAACTGCGTTCAGTTGTTACAGTCTTGAGAAGCTAATTTCGAAGCGAACACTCATATCGCTCATGAATATACGCAGCCTTCGCACACGCGTACAGAATGCGTCTATTGGGAATGACTGTTGAATAATCACGTCGGTGACCGGAGAAAGCATGTCCTAATGATAAAACCACGATATGATTACGAGAGACGCCGTAGTGAGGAGCTCCGGAATTTGTGATCATCTGATCGCACAATACATGGACGTCTATTATTTCGCCTCTACCGAAATGCAACAGCTGCGGCTGGGATTGAATTCGAGAATTTGGGTCAGCAGCAGAGCACCTTAGCCACTGATCCACAAAGGGGAATGAGAAAGCTTGTCTTATGGTCATGCATTTTCTTACCTTTACAAAGGAAAAAAAAGGGACGTCGTACACGCATGCATGATCATTCGTGCCGCATTTTTTGGTGGAAACATTACAGTACTGTGTACGCGCATGTCCAGCTTCAACTGGGAAGTGTCTGCTTGTAGAGGAGACGTTTTATAAAAGCATGTTTCGACACGAGAAGCCATTTCAGTAGTATTTCGCAGACGTGCCTGACAGTTTGGCTGACGACGTATAGCCGCGATGTCGGAGGTCGTCCAGTGATGATCTGAAAGACGTCATTCGTTCTTAACAGCGCCAGGAAGTTCAACACTCTGCCGCGGTCAGCATTTGTCTTATCGGCCGGCACCTCTACAACGCATTTACTGAAACAAATACTGGATTGCTGGAAAGTAAGCTAGTTAAGGGACCCATGTACTAACGCGATAGCGTTGTAGTTCAGGGGTCGCAGAAATCGTGGCGTCGTTTGTCGTGAGAAAAAAGGAGAAAGAGAGTAAGAGAGAAAAAAAAAAGGATATCGACGTTGCCTGTGAGAGAAAAAAACAGCTTTAACACGTGTAACATTGCGGGGCAGAAGCGTGAAATCACTCAAGGCATCACGCCGTGCGAATCACGCTGCGAGTGGGTGGTTTAAACGTTCACTCATCACAAATCGCTTGGGTATAATTATTTATCACCGTCAACAAAGTGTACAACTGAAGTAGGGCGTGTATCCCCTTACGAACGCTTGTACTACATGTTGGGTGCTTCGCTGATTCACTGAATGATGAATTACGGCGTAGTGACTGATATAGTAGGCCTCAAAAACCTAAATGAATCCCCGGCCCATGAAAAGCGTATGAGCTCGGAATACATTTGCACCATTTAAGCCTTTCTTGAGTGGGCCTAAATGCACCAGTGTTCCTAAATTTTGGCTACGTGGGGATGTGTCTTCCGTGACCACTAATCGAAACCACTACGTTCGCCATCCGTGCTCAGTAGCTGAACATTGTGCTTGCTGAGCTTCGTAGGGGTTGGTATGTCGCAATATTGAACACGTTGTTTGCAGTTTTTGCTTGACCATACAGAAAGGACGGTCCTGCAGGTATTCAGGTATTCGCTCCAACCAGCGGTATCAGTCAAGAATGTAAGATTTTTCCCTCATCGCTTCCTTTATCGGTGTGCCTGTGTATATAGTGTTCGACGATATTCTGCGCAACCAGTGGGACTCCATTGTATCCGTATACTGTTCAAGAGCTTGGCTGTGTCCGTATCTGCGGCCGCCTTCAAGCTTTACTTCGCAAGGTAAAGGAACCTGCGCTTTTAAAATTTTTAGACAGTGATCCTTGTTATGAAACATCTTTATATTTATATACTTAGAAAGTCAGAGCTAAATGGCCATACATTTCTGCCGTTAGAGTGATAACTAAATTGTCGTCAGATAGCATTTTATTCTATATATATACTTCAGTCCAAGTATACTTCGCAAGCGCGCCTCGATAAGAATGCTGTTTTGCACACAGGTGACCTTTGAAACGGCGTCACTAGAAATGCAAACTACGTAACGGACACCTTGTACGATTGTAGATCATGATACGACAAGCACTGTGCTAAATACCACGCTGTTATGTAAGCATTTTGATTAGACTGGCGTTGCTATTTTCAAGGCAAGCTTGGCGAAAGGTTATAGGTGAGTGATTAATACACTTGAGCATGCGAAGAATTGGCAAACAGGTTGCGCGGCAAAACAGTGTGGGAGATTTAAAAGTGATATAAATTATGTGTACTGAAATTTTTTCCGTTACAGCCACTTGAAAGTGTAGTCGTTACGTAATGTAGCTTCGGATGTTGCCGAACTTCTCTGGACGAGCGGACAATATTGGTGGAATCAGGCCCCTTTATATGAGAACGTTCATTCTTAAGAAGATAATGTCTCAGCAAGCCTCTCTTGACATTGATGACCGCTTCTGCTGTTTCCTGCTTTGCGTAAAGCACAGATAGGTGAAAATAAAACCCAATAGTTGCGTGCACGAGGCGAGGACACAAGTTATATGAATATATCATTGCAGTAGTCAGCGGTTCTAATTAAACGGCTCGCGTGTTCCTTCCGTTGGTTCGGGAGCAAAAGCTTCTCATGACGATGATGCCGAACAACACGTGCTAAATACATCAACCGACAAGAATAAAACGCTGCTAGAAAAGGTTGCTTCTGTTTATGATAGCTCAGTGTAAGAACAGAATATGCTGTTCTCGATGGTCTGTATTTGTAACTGGCGCACGTGCTCATTCTTCAGACATTTGCGTGTTGTGGCTCGGGTTAAACACATCATCATCATCATGATTTTCAGTGTATTTTTTTTAATTAAATGTATGTAAGGAGAGGTTGGCGCCAATGCGTGACGCCGGCTACTCCTCTTTTCTTGCACGACATTCGACATCGAATATTAGCCAACAAACGCAAGGCTATACATAGCTACACAGCAGAACACTTACATACTGAGACAAAATTTTTCGATACAGAAATTTCTCCACACTACAAAGAATTTGGAAAAACACAACTAATCACGCAATTGAAATGTCCGCAGAAAATATGTAAGTTCAGTAAAGGCGATCATGTCTCTTATATACTACACTGTTGTTAAAGGTTTTCATCAAGATATTGTAGCCAAACACAGAAATATTGTTGTGAAACTTACTGGTTAGCAATAACGCAAATGCATTTTCACCTTTTAGGTTTAGTACTTTTTAGATATTTCCAAATCCTCCAGTAAGTGAACTACTGAATGCACAGCAGTGGCTTGTAGGTTTATTTTCGGCCATGGACCTAATATTTTAGCTATTGATGGATGCCACTTATTCGCAGAGTTTAGTTTTTGTAAAAGATTTTTTTGAGGTTCATCACAACTTTTACAATGTAGAAAAATGTGCACGACGTATTTTTCAGCTTCTTCATACGAGCAGGCAGGACTGCCAGCTTTTCTTATTTTATACAAAAAGGCCTTCATGTAGGCCATGCCAAGTCAAAGCCTGTGGATGACTGTTTCTACAGGTGTGCAGCGCAGGACGAATACCTTTTCCACAAGCTTCCGTTTATCCATTACTGTGCGGGCTGATTAAATTTTACCATGCAAACATGTTAATTTCGTCACTTTATCTAGCTTTCTGTCATCCACGACTGCGCTTCCCGTTTTTTTGGTAGCAGTTCTATTAGTCTTACTGTCAACCTGTTGTCTGCCCTATGCATTTAGTGGCCGGCCCAGGTCCATTTATTTCTGTTGATGTCAACTAGGATATCTGCTACGCCTGTTTCACATCTCTCATGTTAGTCCTAAAATTTTAGTTTTATTTCACTCTACGTGGTCCTCAACTGTCTTTATAGTTTCTTTGTTAACCTAGACGTTCTACGCCATATGTTAGAAATGTAAGTATGTAGGAATTGTATACATTTTGCTATATGGACAGTGGTGGATTGCTATCATTACTTGGGAGCGCCCGCTAAATGCTGTCGAGTGCGACATCAAAGCTCTGAATGCCCAGTGTTTTCTCAAAACTTCTTTCACCATCCAATTTATTTTTGTTCATTTGGAGCAGTTTGTCTCTTTTTTTTTCACTCAAGCAAGTACACGCAAATGATTCTGTAATTGTCGTTAGACACTTAGGGGAGAAGTTTATTATGACGTTCTTTTTTCGATGAGGAAGTTCGATCCATTACCAAGTTGACTGCATTAGACGGAGCTAAATGCTTCCACTCCTGACGTCACTTTTATAAAACCCTCCGATTCACTCAATCATGCATGAGTGGTGACGTACTTCTGATACATGTTTTCATGAGAAATCGATTTAGAGAGTGTGCACGGAGATTCGGATAAGTTAGATCATTTGACGAGGATAAAGCATAGGTGTGGTCGAATAGTTCCAGCACCAAAAGCGCTATCTTTGTTGCTAGTTTTTGTTGCCGACTACCATGAAAATGCGATGATAACATTCCATAACTTCTTTGTGCAATACGTTAGGTTGTTTGAAAACTGTGTGGCCAGACAACGACGTTCGCCGGGCAAGCGTCGCTGGCCACAAAGGGGAGGCAATTGGCGCAGTGTGTATGAACTGTCGTGTCCAGCGATGTGTGAGCGACAACGTTCGAACAAATTGTATTGTTTCTCTCGTTGCCCGTAAACATTACTTCGCTGTCAGGCAGTAAGTCGAGTTGGACGACCCTTGGACTTCTGCACATGCAATGCATTTTGTTTCGTAACGCGCGTCATAATATCCATTTACTGCGATAGCATTCTTCGCCTATAGTTCTCCAGGCACAATTATTACCCACAGTGCCTCCCAAATCGACCGAAATGAATTGCTCCAGAAATAAATTGTTTGACGTAGCCCCCATCTATATGCTAAAGCTGGTGCAGATATCCTGCAATGTAAGCAGTCACAGCTGGGAGAAATAGTTCGTGTTAAGTTTATAAAGGGAATTTGACAATTAAATTATTGTTATCTGTGTTGCTGGGGTTGCATGCGATTTAAAGGCCTCAGCTGACGGCTTTGTAGGAAGGTAACTCTGGTCCTTAGCGAAGCTACCTATACGCAAAGGAGCTTTTATCTGTAGCTTTCCTTCATCACTGTGTTATTATTATTATTATTATTATTATTATTATTATTATTATTATTATTATTATTATTATTATTATTATTATTATACTTGTGAAATTTCGCTGTTCCCTGCCTCGCGCGGCATATTGCAAGATTCGCCAATGTTATTGTTTATGAAGTTTTTTTTCCTTACTGTAAACTTCAGAAAAATTCATACGAGAACTGCGACATACACCGAAATTATGCGCCGATCATGTATGCTCATCGCATGAACTCTTTCTTTCTCTCCTCTGCGCCGGGTATCAGGCCACTCAACCAGATAGGCAAGGGGGGATCAGCCACCTTTCCCAACGAAATTCGTCCAGATTATCATACTCCTGGACATTTTTTTTTTGCGTAGAGAGACTTTCTTTCGAACAATTAGACCTCGCCCTTCCCTCCCTTACTTTCACCTCTCCCCCTCCCCCCCCCCCCCCAAAAAAAAAAAACTGGCAACGTGTCTCGGGAGGACCTCTCTGCTCGTCTCGCGTGAATGCCTCTCTGTCTGCTATCTTTCTCCTAACCTTGCCTGTAATCTGAGTGGTTTTCTAAGAGGCCGGTGATATAGCGATGGCGTTTGTAATGTGCAGAGGGATGGTGTCAATAAGGTACATGTAGCCGATAATTTGACGTGTTTAACTGCTCTGCCTCACGTGCTTTCCTGCATTATTTGCAGTCCTGTCCCCCGAGGCAACTTCACTATTGATTATAGGTCTGATGTGCAACTTGCAGGTTTCGAAGTATCGCGCCAAATAACACTATTAAAGCAACCCCAGGACGTGACAGCTGTCGATAGGACATACAGCGAAAAGGTTTATTATCGCATAAACGTTAAAACATCTCCGGCGAATAGCGAAAGAAGATATCAAAAGTACAGACAATAGTGACGTCGCTGGAGGCACCCTTATTGGAGTTTGACACATGATAATCAATGCTTTCTTCTGTGAACGGGACATCACAAAATCAAAAAAGACCGATTGCAGCAAAATTAAGTGGAATTCAGATTCAGCCTTTATTTGCCTCCGACACGAAGTATATATATATATATATATATATATATATATATATATATTTATATATATATATATATATATATATATATATATAAGACAGAGTTTGTCTTTTTTTATTTGATGACATAATAATTTCAGGATTTCTTCATTATCTTGTCATTATATTACTAATTGTTATGTGCCAGTTTAGCACTGTACACCTGAAAACCACCAATGACCTGGCTTGATTTGAATAATAATGCGCCAAATCTGTTTATTTGATGTCAGTAGTTACAAGAACCGTGAAATGAGTCATTACAGATGATCTTTTTTTGGTTTCATCTTTATGTTGTTATGTCGTCAGAAGAGTATCAATCTGGCGCAAGTTTTAATGTTTGCGTTGAGATGTCAGAAACGTTGATATAATTATGAGAGACACCGTAGTGGAGGGCAGCGGAACTTGCGACCACCTAGAGTTCTTTAACGTGGGTCTAAACCTAAGCGCTCGGACCTGCAGCATTGTGTTTCCGTCTAAATTGTGGCTGTCACGGGTGGGATTCGATCCCGTGACCTCGTGATCAACAGTCGAGCGCAATAGGCACAACACTACAGCGGCGGGTATGTAATAAGCACCCCCGACATCTTCGTACTGAACGTGCAGCTAAATTTTTTTTTCTTCGGCAAGCTGTTGACCGCTGTTAATACACGGTGTGAATAGAAAACCCAACCCGTGCGTGCTATTGGCACGTGTATAAAACTGAACAATAGAGAAATGAAACAACGAAAGAGACGTAGTCATTTCGTAGAGTACTGAGAGTGTAGTAACGATAAGACAGACTATAGGGAGGGCTGCCCCGCAGTTGCCTTGAAACCACCACCTTCAATAGGTCTACGTACGTCAGAGAACAACAAAAAAAAAATGTTATACGTCTACGTCATCCCGAAGAAAGAAAACGTTTCAGGCACTTCGAACAGCTGTTCGACAGACGTCATCGGTTGAACCGAGAATGCCAGATAAACGGTAAATAAATATGACGTCAAGGCTCCGTCCTTTATTTCGGCTTGCGTATATCGGGCCTTACGCGTTTTTCTGGCAAACAGTGGAATACGGCGTGTTGTGCGCATCTGCGGTAAGCAATTACAATGGATTTGGAGCTGAGAGCCTTTGACGTATGTGTGGCCCGAAAGGACGCTTCACGAACTGGACGCTATTGTTTTCCAACGTCAGAAGAAAGGGAGTCAAACTGTCGGACAAGACCGCATAAACAGGTCATCAATGACGTTCGAGAATACACGCACCAACGTGACGTTTAAGCGTCGTCGAAATTGTTTTTAGAATACTGAAATTAGTTATGCGGCTCGGCTGCCAGAACGGGCCTTCATCACGCGACATTTTTCCAGCTCAGACGTACGTATATCCACCGCTACTGTGCTTTAGATTATAAGTGCACGGACTCAAGAATCACATAAGAGAAGCGCGAACACTTCTGCAGCGTGCAACAATTCTTTGAAACTCCGCTTGTACAAGACGGATTGTTAAACTTTTTGCGGCGTTTAATTCGTTAGGCAATAGTCTCCTTTATTAAATACATTCCACGGTTACTTGAAAAAATTGTGTCAGGGCCCCTTTAATGAAGGTTTCGGCGTTTCTTTCAGTAAACTTGAACAGTAGGCACTATTTTAGTGTACATAATTGTAAGTGGTCCCGCGGGTTTTTAGAGCATAACATCGCGTTCACTAAAAAAATAATGCGAATGGAGATCTAGAAAAATACGTGCGCCTATTCTGGGGAGACCCGAGCGTGTGCATACGTCAAACTAATGAATCTAAGTCTTCCGCCATGTATGACAGCTCCGTTGTCTACAGCGTTTCGAAGCGCTTCCTTTTGCTGTCATACTTTGTACAAAGTGCAGCACTGACATTGAACGACATTAAGCGTCGAAACCAACAGAAAGTACGCTCCACGTCGTCAGCGCTGTAAGTTACCTTCATAAGGTTACTGTTTACAAAGGTTACCCTTTAGAAACTTATCCATGTTGTTATCGTCAAGAATAGAACAGGAAAATTCTAGCGATTCTGCACTACTGGTGCTGGGCGTGAAGAAAGAGCACAGCTGAGTGGCGCTCCTTGTTTCTCTACTTTTTAGGGGAGAAGCCACTTAAGGTCAAGGCTTGTCCGTTGTCCATGCTCACGGCGACAATGACGATAACGCTGATGACGATGCAACGTACCCACTATACGTTGCATCGTTGCATTGCTGATGGCGATGAATAATAAGCGCATCCCAGACCACACATTATCTTTCTTGCACGAATGAAAGCGAGAGCGATTGCGCCCTCGCCCGCGAAAGGCAAAGCCGAGGCAAACAACAAGCTACCCCGGAGGCTCGCCAAGAGCTACCGCGGAGCTACCCCGGAGGCGAGAACTCGTGAAGCAGTGGCAAAAGCGGCAAAGCCGGCCACTAGCGGTGAGGGCGTGGGAGGCGGCGGCTCAACGACAAAAACACATTGTGTAAACTGTACAGCGTCGTTTTCACTCATTTGCGTGCGCAAGTAGGCAATGTCACCGGTGATTTGTGATAAGAAATATCCCGTTGCTTCGCTCAGTCGTCGTGATTCACTTCGTGGATATGCGTGGATAAATTTTTCTTTCGTTTCTTTCTCGTAACCCCTTCTCTCTGTCTTTTGTACCTATTTTGTGTATTCGTTTGTTTCTCTTTTCTTACTACCTCCCCAACTCTGATGAACAAATATTTCTTCTTCTTGTTGTTTCTTTCTTTCTTTCTTTCTTTCTTTCTTTCTTTCTTTCTTTCTTTCTTTCTTTCTTTCTTTCTTTCTTTCTTTGTTCATTCGTTTGTTTGTTTGTTTCTTTCTTTCTTTATGCTTTTATTTCTTTTGTTTCCTTTCTGTCTCGCTCTCTGTTTCTTCTATACCATTTTTGTGTCAGTCACTTGCTATAACTTTTTTGCTCTTTCTACGTCTTGCTCTGTTTTTTTTTATCTTTTTTTCTATCTATTTTTACATTTGTTATGTTTATTTGGCTGATTCCTCTCTAACTTTCTCTTTCTTCTCATCGTTTTATTTCTCTCACTATCTCTATTTGATCATCCTCTTTCTTTCTCTCTCTCTTTTTTCTTTCTTTCTTTCTCTCGCTCTGTCACGTGTTTTACGTGCTTCACTTCACCAAGGCGAGTTTCCGTCCAACATTGCACTTGCTGTACTTGGTGGTGGGGCTTGCCGATTTCCTAGGCCGCAAAAAAAAAAAAAAACTGGAGTTTTGCTCGACGGAGCACGACTCACCAATATTTCAAACATATTTGCTAGTAAAATTATGCGTACACCGATGATAATTTTCCGCACGAAATCTTAAACTCATATATTTTATATGCGTCCACGGTGTTGACGCCAAAGAATAATCTTTGACGTCATGCTGAGCTCAAAGAATAATATACAGTGAGAAACATCGTGTGAATGCAGAAAATTGAGAATTCGTGCCGCTTATTCACTGTGGGTTTTTTGCCCAGGGATAGGTAATTGAATGTGCAACAACATCTCTTGTATGCATGCATGAAATTTTAAATAAGCCCCATGAAGGTAACAATCCAACAAAAGGGACTTAAGTTTTGCATGATACATTACTTCGTGAATATGAAAAAATAAATAAAAAATATTCAGAGACAGGGAAATTGAGACAGCAAAAAAAAAACGACATGGATATCAACCAAAGAGGAAACGAACCGTCCAAGCGTTATGAACAGTTTTGCGCTCTACTAAAAAATATCCAGCCAGCTGCACTTTGCGAACACTGCCGAAACAGTGAAGGTTATTCCTCTTCATCAGATTATATCGTAGTGAGCTACATTTCTCAAGTCCTCCGTTCGTCGGCGCTTAGCTTCGGCCTACACGAACTCACGCTCGGCGACGGCATGCAGGTTCACACATCGGGTACCCTCTTCTTAGAGAGAATGAGAAAGAAATGTTCGCCACCTTGCAAGAACTAACTTCTGAACACTGACACTGGCACACTCGATCAGCTGCTTCTTTCCGTCACCCAATCTTGGTGCGTATTTCGATGGTTCACCCATCCTCCACCCTCCCTCTCACCTCCCGCAGAGCAGGCAGAGCTCCCCTTCCTCCCGATGCTCCCTGCAGCCAGAATACGAGGCAACGTGATCAGCGTTTCAACAATTGTCTGACATGAAAACTTTGGGACTTTAACTGAGAATGGCTTCGCCGTTAAACGAGCGCAGTTCGCACTAGTGCTGTAAGGCTGGAACCATCAGTGGAGCTAGCGTTCTATCTAGCGACGTTCTGCTAGCAATGCCAAGTTTTTTGCTAGAGCTGCCTAGTTTTTACAAGTAGTATTAATTATGACTAGACTTGGTTAAACATGTCTCATTAGCACAGGACACGTGGTGTTGTAAAATCAGCCGACTAGACGTTGCGTGTAGTTACGTGATTTTCCATAATTCGTCTCTTAACAAGTCACTTGTTACATGATTTGTGGTCACTTGTAACTTGTTGCTACGTGATTTTATGTGCTTGGCTAGGCGTTACCTGATGTTACAATATTTTAATCAGGTAATAAGCTATTACATGCTATTACGCGAACTTAGCCATGTGACTAATTATTACGCGAAATGGGGGGGGTAGTCACGTGGCTAATGCTACGTGATCTTACGAAATTTTTAGTCTTGTGACTTGTTCTTACGTGATTTTAGTCACGCGACTATAGTTATTACGTCATGTTGCGTAATTTCAGACACGTGACTCGATTTTACGCAGTGCTAGTTACGTGGTCACAATTATTACGTAATGTTACGTGATTTTATTCGCGTGACAAGCTATTTACGTGATACGTGGCATGTGATTTTCAGTCTCACGTGATGTTTCGTGATTTCAGTACCAGGACCAGCTGTTACGTGACGGTGCATGCTTTTAAGTCACGTGACAAACTCGTCCATTATAATTATTGCGCTTTGTGTCCAGACAAATCGACGCTCGTGTACTGTGAGAGAAGCAGAAGTTGAAGCCGGCTTCAACCTCTGCTTTCGCTCGCTATGGGCTCACGATGATGATAACTCGTGTTCACAGTACCAGGCGCAACCACTCTTCTCGGCGATACCTGGCTTGCCACGTATATAATTCTCTTTAAATTTACGCGAACCTTTCAAGATTTTGAGTAGCGCAACATATATGTTGCTACAGGCAACAACAAGGGTCATGCGTTAATATCCAAGCAACAGGTTAATGTGGACCCACCGTGGTGGTCAAGTGGATAAGGTACTCGGCTGCTGACCCGTAGGTCGCGGGATCGAATCCCGGCGGGGGCGACTGCATTTTTGATGGTGGCGGAAATGCTGTAGGCCGGTGTGCTCAGATTGGTGTGCACGTTGAAGAACACTAGGTGGTCGAAATTTCTGGAGCCCTCCACTACGACGTCTCTCATAATGATATGGGGATTTTTGGACGTTATGCTCCACATATCAATGAACCAACAGTGAAATGTGACTGGGTGAAATGACAAGTGACTTCGATCGTTAGATTGTCTTATCAGAAACGGCTGATCGTCTGCAAGTGCACCATCGCGAAGGCATCAATTGTTGAAAAATGGTGCCTGGGCATTCTGCCGGCAAACTTTCGAGGGCCGTCCGCCAGGGTGCATCAGTGACTAAGGTTCTCGGCTGCCAACCCCAAGGTCGCGTGTTCGATCCCCGCCGTGGCGGTCTCATCTCGGTGGAGGCGAAATGGTACACGTTTACTGTGTGGTGTGAGGGCGCGATAAACACACACACACACACACACACACACACACACACACACACACACACACACACACACACACGCACGCACGCACGCACACACACACACACACACGGTCGAAATTTCAGGAGTCCTCCACTACGGTGTTTTTCATAATCGTATCATGGTTTTTGGACACAAAACCGTGGATATTATTATAACTTTCGAGGACCGCATTCCTGTACCCTTGACGGTGGTGGGTTTTTCGCAGAAGATGCCACCTCCTAAATGTGCAACCCGTAAGAATGTTCGACCAAAAATGAAATGGAATTAGATTTTCGGAAAATTTTACAAGTGTACCTAGGCGAGGTTGATGCTTTCTGCATCTCTGTTTTTTTAAATATAATTTATAGCGTGACTCTTAACAATAGAGTCAAAACATGTTCCACTTTCAAACGGTCAAACACCGAGTGAGAAAGCAACGGACAGTCGTGCGCGTTGCAATGCCAGTGGCGTGCGAGAGATGCTCGTGCACTCTGTCCCAACAGCACGTTATAGACTACCAGGCGAGAATTGTTATTATTGCTCCCTTTAATGGTATTGTGTCCTAAACGAACATACTCATAGTCAAGCTTCTATGTAAGTGCACAAAAATCCATTTGTACGGACTCTATCGACGGTAGTATATGGGGCGACCTGGTATGTCTGCTGCCCTTATATTCGGCACATTCTCAATACGCCAGGGACGGTATATGTACCGTTGTCAGTTAGCTTAACTCGAACGCTGTGCAGCGTGACCTGTACAGGTTTGACTGATGCCAGTTGTGAAGCGCTGGGATAGTATGTCGCCATGCATGCTTAACATCTATCTCGGCAACAGAGCCCAAAGTTACGCGGCGCTGGCGTCAATCAAACCGTTTCGGGATACGCTGTGGAGCGTTCGAGTTAGGCTAGCAGACGAGTGGACATAGTGATTGCTCTGATTGCTCTTTTATCGGCCCTATTTTGTTCTTGTCTTTGCGTATTTCTCCTATAATGATATGTTGATGGCATAGGTGGCTCTAGCATAGCCTAGCTTTCCATGTTATTTCATGTATAAATAAAAGATAAAATGTAATATAATGCGTCCGGCACGTGTCCTCCACTACGGCGTGCCCCATAATCAGATCATGGTTCTAGCATTTTTTTTTACTTTCCTTAAAAGATATAAGAACTTCGCTCCCTTTCGTCCACCCCTCCTTTTTATGGTTTGTTAGTATTCCGCAATGGTTTCGACAAGTTGTGGCTATGCGAGTGATGGCGCAGGATGGCAGGTGAGCCACGGACGACCTTGGCGTTACTGCGCGGCGAGCCACCACCGGTGCGCCGAAGACCCAGCGGTGACTCGGCCCGGGGGTATCACGGGCGCCCTTCCACGCATCGGCGGCGAGGCTCAAAAGGCTTGTCGGCGGCGCGCCGGCGTTGCGTCATCCACGCTGGCGCGTGACGTATCTGGGTCGAGGCCCCGCATCAGACGCAGCGCAGAAGGTAGCCGGGGAGAAGGCGCGAACCCGTAGGCTCCGAAGCAGGCGATGTGGAGGCGGAAGGGGCCACTGGAGGCGAAGTCATTAGCGATCATCATCTCGCCACTGCGTTCGCCAGTTCGCGTGCTGCCCCACTTCGACGACCGGGAGAGGAGCGCGTCACTCGAAGGACGTCGTGGCAATGGGGAAACCCTGTGCCTTTTATCTAGTTCGGCTCATTCGCTCGTGTGCTTGGTTCTTATCTTCGACTCGGCGAGATATGAGTACGAGTGGCGAGAAACGTACACTGTACGATAGGGCGTCATTGATACGTTATTGATCGGTTCGCGGCTCATCGCGATTCATTGTAATCTCACTGATGCGATCTTGAAGGGAACAGGAAGATGAAAACGTGTTCCCCAAAATATGTATTATCTAAAGCAAGCACGAGACAGTATGAAAGTGGACAACCTCGAAGACAAACAATTGAAAGGCATCTTGTTGCCTCGAGTAATACTGCTCCACGTAACGGTAACAGTCACCCCCGCTGCCTCTACGAGTGAAAATTTTTCCACACAGCTACTGTAGAATATGCGTGGCCGTGGGTGCGTAGCACGTTGTCCATAGGTTGTTGGAACGTTGTTTATGCTAGAAAGCTGCAATATTGAGCTATGAGACTAAAGATACCCATAACACCGCTGTTTGCTTGTCGTATTGTTTAGTTTTAGGCGAAAACGCAATCACAATAATCATGTGGAAGTACATTGCTCCTCCGTTACGATACTTGTAGAGTGGGAGAGGGGGGGACGTTTGTCTTCCTATATACAGAATAGTAGATTCCATTGTATATCAGACCTATATACGAATAAGCCGCCACGGCCATACAGTGGTTATGGTGATCGAAAGCAGAACCAAGGTTCACGGGTTCGAATCCAGGCCATGCCGGCAGCATCACGAACGAGACGAGAATCGCAGGGGCCTGTGTACTTATAAGTTCAGGTGCACGCTTGAAAACCTTAAATGGTCGAAATATCGACAGCCTTCCACTACGGCGTCCGCCAAAATCGTGTCGTCGTTACAAAACACAAAAACTCTCGAGAAATATTTTGTGACGTGACTATGCAGAAATGGCGTCGATATCATGACGTCGAAAACATGAAAGAAGGGAATGTCGAGGGCACGTTTCTATGTTTTCCACAGCCTTAATGAAAACCAGCAGATAATGAAGCGATGACAGCTGTATGGGACGTTAATTGGGCTGTTTTGGGTGTGTTGTAGGATAATTTTGAGGCAGATGTGGAAAAAGTAAAGAGAATCAAAAGAAAACTTGCGGCCGGCTGGGATCGAACCTGCAACCATTGGATTATGACCCGGAGGTCTTACCGAGTGAGTTACGGCGGTCGTCGCCTCTTAAACAAGCGCCTCGACGCACTGTGCAACTTGAAGGGAGTTTTGGGTTGAGGATGAGGCATTGACCACTGGCTACACGCAAGTGAATGAAAGGAATCAGTGGGAGTGACCTCAACTCTGAAGCTCGGGTCGCAGTGCATGGGAAATCTATACGATTTGAAGGCTTTGAACTGGCACTCTTTTAAGGTTGCAAACATCAGATGGCCCTCGCGTCAGTCCTTCAATATGACGTGGAATTTGTGCCTACTTTTGTTTGAAAAATTAAGAAGAAACAAGTGTGCAAGTCGTGGAGCTTAAAATAGACGTCGGTTTTCTTTAGTTTTTCGATGATCAGGTTGCTCATACTGCAGCTTCCAGTAGTTCAGGCTTCGGCGCATTTTACAATGTTGAGGCAATATCGTCTGCTGGATATGCTTACCCCGTATGGATTCACATTGAATGCATAAACAAGCCTGAGCGAGAGAGTGTTTTGAGTAAGGGTCTTATCGAAGCACCTTCTTGTATGGGAACAGTCTTTGATCTTGTTTCCTCTGCGCAGTATGCACAACCTCCAGCCTAGTGTCTGCAGATTCAGAGTGTTTTTTTAAGTGACTATCGCAAGGAAGTTTAGAACATTTATCAATGTATCGCTTGATAACACACTAACGCGCAGTTGAACGAATAATAATAATAAAAGAAAACTATGCACTGCCCAGATATATCTTTATTGAGGATGTGTCAAACGGAGATGACATGAACCCTGATAATGAGTCCTAAACTGAATAATTACGAGATAGCAACATTGGGAGGTAATCGAAAACCCTGCTGACCATGCCATAAGCTGTCTAGCATGTTAGCATGTTTCGTCGGCGTCTGGACTGTGGAGATCAGCATGTGGAAGAATGGGTCCTGCAGACCTACACGATACGGTTACGATACCATAAAACATATCGCTTCAAGAAACACAGACGTTCTTAACTGATTGTGGAGCGGAATCGACATACTCATAGCCACGGTGCAAACTCTACGATAACCGGTGGAGGCCTATTTCTTTATTTTGAAAGTTCCTTCGGTTATCTGGTGAGCCGGCACTTGAACTGTCGCCGCTACCTCTCCGTACAGAGTAAAAGGTCTTCTATCTGCTCGACTTTTTGTTAAGTGTGCTGACGGGGTACCAACATTCTGAATGGCATTGCAGACATGCTAACCCTACAGAGTGAGAGTCGAGAATGTCAGACGCGAGGCCTGACCGTTCCGGTGCCCCGTAGTGGGTTTTCGAATCCAGCATCCCTCTCCCCAACAACCTCCTCCTGTCGCCACCGTTAGCGCTGCGACGGCGATTCTATTTCGAGGGAGCATTTCGCCGCACACTGCCTCCACTGTCGACGACTTGGCTCGGTGGCAGCGCGCTGCACTAACTCGCGTGGCTCGCGAACTCGATGGTGGCGGCAGGCATTTGGAACGGAGGCGATGCAGGTCACGCCGTCTGGGCTTCCCGACTGGGAGAGAACTGTAGTATTTTTTTTTCCCACAAACAACCACCCACGCTCCTGCAGCGTATATGCCAACCGTCTCTGCAGTGTCTGGAGGCAATGGACTCGAGTGCCCGACTGTGCCCTGTCTTAGGCACGTGATCAAAGCCTCGTGCTTCTTTTTTTTACACGCCTTCACCAAGGCCTTATGTCGGGCCTTAATGAAGGCCTAATCAATGTATGACCTTAATGAAGGCCTAATCAATGTATGGCTTTAATGAAGGCCTTAGACTAAGATTTTGCCTTAGATACCCAATCAAACGGTAAAAGAGACCATCGGCATCCACATGAGCTGAGAAAAAAAAAACTCACGTGATCACAAATGGCGTCGTTATGGTGTAAAATCTGGCGCCATAGTGAAGTCATAGATTGTCGTAATTCGTGACGTCGTCACGACTTCATAAGAAATTCCATGTGGGTGTCACCACGTGACAACGTTGCTTTGTCAAAGATCGACTGCTCGCAGAGGCAGTACAAGGCAACGTCAGTTCTGGACAGCTTACGGTGGCGGTGGTAGAAGGGAAAGGGGTCTACACAATTGAGTAAAAAAAAAGAAGTAAGCGAAGGTGGCTTTCGCTTTAGAATAGTCTTAGGCGAATAGATGATGGACAGCGTGGGTTTCTTTCTCCCGTCTCCATAAATATAGCGTAGCCGTGGGCACTTCTCCGTATACTTCGAATGGATTACGCAAATAGCTAGTAGCGCTAACAAGCCTAACAGTCAGTGTTTCTAGAAAATCATTACTTCTGTGCACTTTAGCTTTGCGCCTCCAATTCAATGATTTTTGTGTTTTTTTTTCTTTTAAGCGAAGAAGGTTTTTTTCTTGTCTAATGGTATGTACCACCAGCCATGGAGGCTCAAACAGCCGCCATTTCGGAGCTAAACAAAGTTTTGTTAACATTCACGCTATAATATTTCATTAACCTTCACAGTACAAAATGGTGCTATGGCTTTACGGGGCTAGTAGGCAAGTCGCCCACTTTTCCTACATGATTCATTACACATATGTACTCAGAGCAAGCAATTATGCATGGCCAAAAAAACTTGTTTACATTGGGGCTGATCGTACTCTGCTTACTAAAAGAGTTTCGTAGTTTATGTCTAAATCCTGTTCATATCGTTGATAGTGCACGAGTAAATCAATGGGAAAGTGCCCGACTGTAACCTTCATTCCTCGTGGAAAAAAAAATACGGGCGCGGCTCTCAATTCTGACGTCTTCAATCCCGCGTATACGGGAGTAAGTGTGGCAATCGCCCAAGCTTCCGCCAAAACACGGGCGCTCAGCCTCGATCACACATGGCAGAAGCCGCTCCGACTCATTGTCAAACGCCCGCTGACGACATTGGACGTGGGTTTACGTTACCACGCTGCCGCAGCAAACACAAAGCACGCGAGCGAGTCGATGAGATTGCGCGTCACCGGCCTGCCTCGACGCTATTGCAGACAGGCTCATTAGCGAAGATAACGTCAGTAGGTGGTGGTGTTGAGTTATCGTTCGTAGGCTGTTTATGCTGCTCGTGGTCAGATAAGAAGTGGCCTTACCTTTAGAATGGTCTTTATATTCTCATAATAATGATTGATATGTGGGGTTTAATGCCCAAAACGACCATATGATTATGAGAGACGCCGTAGTGGAAGAATCAGAAAATTTCGACCACCTGGGGTTCTTTAACGTGGAACCGAATCCGAGTACACGGGCCTACAGCATTTTAGCCTCCATCGAAAATGCAGCCGTCGCAATCAGGATTCGATCCCGCGACCTGCGGGTCAGCCGCCGAATACCATAGCCAGTATACCACGGCGACTGGGCTATATATCCTAATAGGTTATTAACTTGAGCGCGTATCCATGCAGCACTGCCATTTGTCTTTCCTCGCTTTAACGTTGCCAGCACATCGTTCGCTGGATAGAATTTATCGACTATACTACCCTTCAAGATGCGTCAAGAAATTCCAGTTAGTAATGAGGTGGTTATAATTGATATGACGTTCATATTCTATCACGGCAATGCAGTTTTTTATAACCCATTTGTCCTTATACATCAGTGCAGATAGTGTAATTACAAAATACAATGCTATAAAAAAAAAGAAACATGATATTTTGCGAGTTTTACTAATCCGAAATTTTACTCAGGCTTTTTGTTTCCCGAAAAAATACTGCATCTAATTGAAGAACTGCTAGCCCTCGTGGGCTATGAAACGAAACTTTGCGTCATTCTCCTATTTTTTTCTTATCAAGTCCAATACTTTTTTCTTATCATGTCCGCTTCAACCCGCCCCACAGCAGGATAGCAAATCGGCTGGAACCTGGTTAACCCCTCTGCCTTTTTTTTTGGCTCTTTTTCTCTTTTCTCTTTGTCTCTGCGACAGTATCAAACTTCTACCGTGGCTATTTCCCTCGCACTAATTCTCAAAGTTGTCTGACGAAATAGCCGGAACTCTTACAGTAGTGCACTCGCTTCTTCGCCTCTCACGTGCAACACAATTCATAACGGGCGCAGCTCTGTCTGCCATTATACGTATTCAGGAAATGGTTTTCGTTCCTCTGCCTATACTTATACAATTGTTCCTGCTCGGCGTCGTTTTGTAAGTGCGAGCTACAGCGGCGTAAATGCGAACCGTAAGCGAACGAGAACCACCCAACTAGGAGATATAGGTGAAGGGCTTCCTTCTGCGGAGCGCGCGACTGCCATACGCGGGCATGGTGTACATACGCAACAGTGGTAGAGACACACCCGCAAACAATGCAGTGTGGAAAGAAAGAAAGAAAGAAAGAAAGAAAGAGAGAAAGAAGAGAAAGAAAGAAAGAAAGAAAGAAAGAAAGAAAGAAAGAAAGAAAGAAAGAAAGAAAGAAAGGAAAAGCTGTTCTCTGCGGCCCCGCTATTCCCACAGGAGCAGGTTGCCGCTCGGACAAAAATTGATGAATCGTTGCGCTGGCTCGCTCAAACAACGCGGCCGCACACGTGGCCTAGATCTGGCTGCTGACAGCGGTTGCGTATCGAGCACTGCTGGACGCGTTTAATTCCTTCGTTTCGGGGGTGGGCTGAATTCACGCGCACCGCGAAGGCGGAGAAATCCACGCGAGAGTTTCCAGAAATGTAGAAAAAAAGCCTCCGCAAACGCCGTTATTTTTGGTGCGTGCCAGCCTGTCTTCGTGCGTGCCTCTGAAGGCAGCGCGTTCGTTTTGCTTTACCTGAACGCGAGAAGGCACGCAAGCATCGGTTGCGTTTCCGACGGAAACGTGGTTCGAACAAAGAAAGTGATCGCCCATGCGTGGATGAGAAGACATAGTAGAGAAAGAAAGGAAGGTAGGAGATGTGGTTTGCTACCCTACATGTGATAGCTTGGTGAATTTGCAAACATGCATCTCTATGTCTGTTTCCTTACGTGTAAACATCGTTCGCCAATTGCGGACTTGACTGGTCATGTGGTTCACTGAATAAAGCGTCGTACTGCTGAGTACAAGGTGTACCAGCAAACCACCGCTTTACGAACTATAAGTGTACGGTCATCTTGATAAGTTTATTTTTCCTCATGTTATCTATGCAACGAGTGCAGTTGCGTTGTGTATAGGTCTGCACATTGTATGTGTGGTAGGCCTTTAAAAACATTTAGGCGTATTTTAAGGGGCTTTTAACCAATCGCGCGGGCAGTGCGGAAGCGTTGCATATTGAAGTCACAGTGATAAGTTCAATTTTATGCAGATAAAACCTGAAGACCGATCTATTTAACGTGCTACCTGACTTCTGATCGAGTCATTTTTGTCGAGCCAAGGCGTTGTACTGCAGCGATGTTTTTTTAGTCTGCGCATAGTTTGAGGAACAAAAAGAAGAAAATACTTCCTCTGATATATATGCATATTTTCTTTATATGCTATGTATGCTTCTCACGTTCTAAACATTGATACCAACGCATTTGACCCGTTTTCGTTTCTTTAGCGCAAAAGCAACAGCACATGAAATGGGCTAAGGCATGGCACCATCTACTTAACTGGGTCCGGTCGTCAGTGATTAGAAAAGTTATTACGAATGTACACTAGCTAGCCTATTACTTCATTCTGCCGAACTACTCTTGAGTCGTGTTATATAGACATCACTCAGTCGCTGCTTCTCATCAGGGCCGTTACCGCTCTGCCTTGTTGGTAAGTAACACTTGGGAAATGCTTAAGCAGCAGTGACAGACGGGGATAAACGAGTGTACACGCACTAAGTCACGATTGTGCGGGCCCGCCATCTCGTTCCCTTCTCTAACCGCGCTTCAGTTTCTCGTCAGCCTCAGACTCTCGCAAGAGCGCAACTGCGTTCGACTAACAGGACATGCCGCGTGACTTGGTTGCCACATTCCTCGAAGGCGCGTGCCAGAAGAGCGCGGCTGCAGTGCGCAATAGATTCGTCATTATGTCTCGCTCATTCAGGTTAACTTCAACTCCAACAGGCACTGGATGGTTGACTCGCTTGCATAATTGCCGCCAGTGGCAATGACTACTATCCGTCTGCTGTTTCCGCGGGATGGCCTAAGTACCCAAAGTGGAACGGTCGTTTAGCGTGACACTCACATGAGCAAAAACGAATAAAAAACAGCGAAATTGTGTACAACGCAGTTTGTTTGTTTTTTGTAAAAAAAATCGACGGAAAGCATTCTTGTAATGTTTACGATTATTGTTTGTCGTGTCGACAATGAAAATTTACATTTATTTCAACTAAGGGCGGATATAATGCATGTTGCGCCACGATATACTCCCGCCCTACCTAAGTCTCATGCTAACAACAGTTAAGGAGATGAGGATAATTCTGTCTGCATTGACAGCAGGAATCAAGTTTAACAACTCTTCTAAATTGTGAAGTTAATAAGTTGTCTCCCTAGTGTTTTTTCTCGTTCACATACAAAATGCAGATGTCAGACATTGAATGTTACACACACACACACACACACACACACACACACACACACACACACACACACACACACACACACACACGCACACACACACACACACATACATACATACATACACACACACACATACACACACACACACACACACACACATACACACACACACACACACACACACACACACACACACACACACACACACACACACACACACACACACACATATATATATATATATATATATATATATATATATATATATATATATATATATATATATATATATATATATATATATATATATATATATATATATATATATATAACAGTATTGCGACCGTGTGGTGTTCTTTAACGTGCACTGACATCCCTCGATACACGGGCCTATAGCGTTTCGTCTCCGTCAAAATGCGACCACCGCGAATGGTGTCGAACCCGCTACCTTTGGGTCAGCAGCCTGGCACCGTAACCATTGTTCCAACGAGGCGGACAGTTTGAAGGTATACCGATGCCTCCATTAATTTAGTAAATTCTATTGAAACACGCACATGAATATAAGATCTCTTTCTGCGTAGAGCACTGTTACAAGGGAAAGGTATCCACGTGTGCATGAAAGAATTAACAAAGACAAGCGCACACCCATGCATCTAAATATAAAGAACATTAAAATTAGTAATAAATAGTCGTGTCAATCAATAACGTGGTTCTAGCTAACGCGTTTGTAGGTATATACACTTCTTCCTTTCTTTCCATCTTTTAGATTTTCTAAAGAGAGAGATGAAAGAGACAGGAACGGAATGGCGGTTAATATTGACAAGAACAGTCTCAATGAGTTTAATCACCTTCTTCACGACGGTGGTAAAAAAAAAAATAAGCGACGTAGCAATACGATACCAACGGGGAGTAATTATTTATTACCTAATAGATTCTTACATTACACTTATTCGCTAAAGAACAAGTTGTCCATGGGAATTCAGTACAGACCCTTATGGCACAGTTATTTCTCGCAGTAACATGACTACGCGTGAAGTGTACTCGAGGGGAGTACCGTTGTTCATTCGAAAACGTCGTTGTTAGGTTCTCTCGTTCTGTTCCTTTGAACAGATATTTACACAACAACTGCTTGTCGTAATTCTGGTAGAAAATCAAAGGTCGGGTGTTCCAAATGCCCACCAATGTTTAGTTATTCATTTATCTATTTATTTTGTTATTAGAGAGGAGAGTGTGATCATACCAAATAACATAGGCAGAGAAGACAACAGGAATTATAACTTTCGTGATTACGTGTAATATTTGTTAATTCTTAATTATTCAACCTTAGCTTATGTTGAGACAGCTACAGCACTACAATATTTCAACTACAAGCAACTTTAATTCACCAGAGTGAGTTTATTATATAGGGCTATTGTAGCTTATTGCTTCACACGAGTTAGAGATAGGGTGCACCTCGACTTCGGTGGCCCAGAGGACAGGGCCCGTATTCACAAAATTATCTTACGCCACAAATTTTTTCAAGTGAATATTTGAGAGAATCACGATGCGCACATATCATTAGTGAAGTAGGCTGACTTGTTGAAAAAGCGCTTATACGAAAAAGAAGTCTCGGGAATTTGGCACCAGATCGAGGTGTTACAACAATTCAATATAACTTTATCCGGTGTACTTCATTCATTCATTCATTCATTCATTCATTCATTCATTCATTCATTTGTTCATTAATTTCTGGAAAGGCTCATCATCTGTTTTATTATATAGTCTTTAGTATGGCAGCAGTATTTTGACTCAAATAGATATTCAGCAGCGCTCCACTGTAGTCACACGCGGTTACACAGACCCCTGAAACCGGTGATGGTTAAGTCTAAAGAAATCGTGCGAGCACTTAAAATAACTCTGCGAAGCCTTGCGCGAGTGCTTTTGTCGAGAAATTCCTTTCGCTGCTCGCAGCCGCCGCAACCTCGCCGTCAAAGAGGGCCACTGTCGGCTGGGGCGTTCTCGTCTCGGCTGGCCTTCGGCTGCCTTGCGCTGGAACTTGGCCCAGTGGCCCAAATGCGCGCTGATGGCTGACGGACACGGGACTGCCGACCAACCGCTTTCCCCGCGAGCACCGCTTGCACTCGGCGAAAGCACGTCTGACCTTTCCGCTAAAGAGGCTGCTTGTTTAAATGCCACAGCAACGTGGCGCCTTGCTGTCTCGTGGTCGCTGTTTCTTGGCGTGTAGATTGGTTATAGTCGTCGAAATACAAAGCCCCCCCCCCCCCCTATGTCCCATCAAAAGCAAACGTAGCCAAAGAGAATGCACGAGTTGGCCGTCTTTCTTCACCCCTGGATAAGTGCCGTTGTCACCGGTGCAGCAATCCTCAGTGAAATAGACTCAGTGAAACAATCCTGGTGTCATCCCGGGTCGTAATCTTCACACGCGTGCCCAGGGGCTTCCGTTAGGTGGGCCCTTAGACTAACAGCAGCCCCAACCTCCTCGTTTTGCCGAGAAACAAAGTTCGCTATTTATGCAAACAAAAAACAAACAAAAAAGAAGCGAACATGTCTTTTTTTCTCACACCGGCCTTCTATCTACTGGTTCCCGACTTTCCTATAAGGTAATAAGCCGTTCTTAGAAAGATCGAAAATTCTTGACCACTAAATTGCTAAAAAGTTTCTTGGTCGTAACCCTGCGTATTGATTAATTTTGGGACCGGTACGACTGAATAAATGCACGGGGCAGACATGGCACCCCCCTTAGATGATCAGGGGGGAGCAGCCTCCCGTAACCTTGCACGCCAAACCCCTGCCCGGTACGCCCTGTAATGGTTATATTCACGAAAGAAATTAAAGGGTTTAGTTTTGCGGAGTAAAAGATGCTACAATGACAGCTTGTGTACGTAACAATCGCATAGAAGAGAGAGGTGATGCAAGTGAACGACATGTGGATTGAAAACGACGAACAGCACTCCCGTGGAACCATGGCGGGACGCATTTATTCACGCCAGCGCAAGACGTCAAAGAGTAACTCATGCAAGAGGTGTAAGCATTTCTCGAAATCTTGAAATCAGAGACGACCGAAGCAAGTGTGCTGAGCATCTGTACAATAAATTACGGATATTGAAGCAACAATCCTTCACGAATTTTCCACTGGAACTGTGCGTATTCGCGTACGCACACCTTTTTCTGAGCAACAATGCTAAATAGACGTGGAACTACAACATGACATATAATTAGGCAGTCTTCATGTGCGGGCTCGAAGTGGTTTGATACACGTTTAATTTCAAAGTGCAAACGTTCCGCTGTGTCAGTGCCCTCAGGCAGAAAAAAAACAAACGCGCACTACGAGTCAGGCGGGCTTGCTCGTGCCTTTGGTTAGCGCTTTCTTCTCCGGTCGTGTCTATAACCGTTGATTCATAGCGTTCAATTTCAGTCCTTTATAGTCATCATCTTGTTCGTCATATGAATGATGGACCTGAACTGCTGTTTTAAGGAATCAACATTCTCCGATATGGGCAATTTAAGGATGCGGGACTTTTTAAGAAAATAGGAGACCTTTCTACGCCTTCCTAGTAAACCTTGATAGACGGGACACGGCCGCTACGCAGTGGTCTTAGAAACACATTGAGACTATCCCCTCTTCCACCCGCCTTGCCTGAAGAAAACTGCCGAAATTGAAATACAGTTTATTTGTTTATTCAGAAAAAAAACGATTTTTAGCGGGTTATGAATGGGGTGCCCGTCGTGCTCTCCAACACTACAAAATCATAACTCGCAGTGACAATTGATTGCGTTAAAAAAAAGAAACAGGGGCCTCTTGAACAGCCCCCCCTTCTTTCATACCTCCACATCGAAGGCTTCGTCCCGGCGAACTTGCTTACCTTAGGTAATGTGCGAAGGTTTGTTATTCGACTGGGACATCGCGTAAAGATCCCGAACCACGTGATGCATTGTGGTAAAAACGATGTTCCTCATTCGCCACGCTTGCCGTTAGTGGCGCTGGCTAAAATTACCAAGGATTAAGCGAACACAAATACCCAACAATGTAATCGTAGCTCCATTGGTAGAGCATCGAACACGTGATTCGTTCCCGTGATTTGGGGGCATCTATGCGAGATGCTATCTCCCGGTGACAGCAACGACATCCTGCCATGAATGAATGGAAAATAACAAAAAGAAGAGCATATCTCATAAAGAAAGCTAGTTATCAAAAACGACTCCAGGTTATAACTAACAGATGCCTGCTGAAAAAGTGCTAAAATTGGAGTATCGCACTACCAAGCGTGTAGCTTCCCGCAACTATTGAACACGGCCCATTAGAAACACATAATTCCTTATAATTATAAATTATTAAACACTCTGGGTTTGTAGTACGACACTGTAACATCAACAGAATTGCCAAAGAAGAACGCAACCAGGGGTCTTTTTCGATAACCAGCTTTTTTTCAGTTACGATGTTTTTTCGCCTATTTCCCATTCAGTTACGGCGAGCGACTTCTGTAGCCTGCGATAGGTAACGATACATGAACATGCTCCCAAAGCCTACTCATGCTGAAAGTCTAGTTGTGATACCAATAACAGAAAATATACTTTCTCGCTCACTTTAGTTCTTTTTCAATTTAAGTGTAAATGATGACAATACAGTACGCTGCGAAAAAATGTATTTAAAGTGGGAAAAAAAAGAGGAACGCTTAGGCTTCCCTTTTAAGAGTTGAACGCGACCACAACCACTGAGAGCACACTTTTTATTCCATGATGTTACTGATGTTACTCGAGGAGCTTAAATTGTGAATTACTGCAATATAATAGATTAAGTTCAAAGTGGCTTGTGTGAGTGAAGCTTTCTCATATGGCTGAATTCTCTGCAATTGGTATCACGCTTTCAATCAAGAGAAATTGTGCACTTGAAATGTTTTCGAACGTGCTTTGTACCGATTACAGGTTCTTGAATGAATACGTGCAATAACGTGTGGGCCTTCTGCGACGGGTGCACGTGTTTAAACCGAGAATGCATTTTGATAATCACATGTTCTGACACCCGATGACAATATACGCTTGTACCACACAATCTCACTGCGATGTTACATTTTGTATTGTGGAGCCTGTATACAGGACGCGTGTGTATGTAAAGCATGAATGTTTTCATTGCGTTTCCGAGCAAAGGAATATACTGCAACTGCGTTTCCAAGCAGAGGAATATATTGTAACTGCGTTTCCAAGCAGATGCACGGCTGTGTGGTAGAACACCGTCTTGGCACGAAAAAACGGCCTGGGTTCTATCCTCAACCGGGCCCGGAAATTTATTATTTATTTTGCTTGCATCTTTTTTCAATTTTTTTCAGTCACAGACAAGATGGTTCTTCGCTCACAACCAACAAAGCCCGTGGCAACGCCGACACTGGAATTTCTGCGAAGCGAGCTCTTTAACGATGTCACGTTAAAAACAACTCATGTGTCCTTTGCTTTTCTTGCCTGATGTGGGTTACGTTTGATTAGTTTTGTCTAACAAGGAAGCGAACCCCTCCAACTACGCCCCTGCTTTCGTACTGATTTACGTGCCACTTTACGCTCAGTATTGTGGCAGCACCATACACGGTCAGGCGTATATTCGGGTTTTGCTGTTGAGCGTGCAATGCCGGAAGCGCGCGACTCACAAAAGGCCCATCCGTCGCTCCCATTGTGGAATTGACTCATCGGTCGCAGACCGACCCGCGCACTCGGTTGGCGTCTCGTGAGGAGAGTTGAATTTCTTCGAGGCCATCACTCGCTGAAGAGAAGAGAGAGGTCGAGCGGCGGCGTACGCTGAATGAGTCACACGGTCAGACCACCTCGTCGCAGGCGAGCTAGGTCAATCCGCTCAGCGGAAGCCGTTGTGTGAACAGGAAGGGCGGATTAGATGCGTAGAAGAAATGTCAATTTCAGTTGGGATTTTCTAGAAGCATTCCGGATGCCTTCCTTTTCGCAACGTCCTCGCATTCCTCGTTTAGCGTCAATGTCGTTGAGAATCCTTTCGTGTTTCTTCTTTTAATCCACGTGTGAATAAGATTTAGATTTTCTTCCTGTTTTTTTTAATCCACGTGTGAATAAGATTTAGCGGATTAGCCTCCTACGTTGAGATATCCAACGGTACTTACTATTAAGTAGAAAAAACGTCTCTGGTATCTCGGCGTTCAAGGCAGTATACGGTTTGATCAACTAAATCTTTATAGATGGTTTTACCAAGAAGGTATACTATGCGCTCCTTTCCAGCCTTCTTCTTCCTTCCTAAGGAATTACAAAATCCCGGAATAGCAGTCCCATGGGCCCAGCAGTTCCTGAAGGCCCCAACGATATAGCAACGCAACTTTTGAGCCGGAAAATGAATTGTCTGTCTGTTACAGAAAGCTCCGCATACTCCTATACTGCTGAAAATTCACAGGACAATTCAGTGACTCTATATCAACACCCGCCATGGTGGTCTAGTTGTTAAGGCACTTGACTGCTGACACGAAGGTCGGAGAATTGAATTCTGACCGCGGGGGCAACATTATCGATTGAAGTAAAGGTGCTTGTGGTGGATGGTGGACAAAACATTTAATAACCATCAAATCGTTACAAAGAGGTGATTGAGTTGGCGTCTTATTGGCCTCCTCGTCTCACAGCACTAGGTGGAACCCTTATTTCGGAGCTCCATTGGCAAGCAACGCCGCCCGAGTCCGTTGAACCAGGGACTTTTGGGCCTTCAGGTCCTGACAGCCGAGTAGGGCCGCCTTGCCAGTCCTCTCTCGTGGGGTTGGGGTAGGGGAGGGGGGGGGGATAGATGGATTGTACTGGCACGCCCAGACTATGTGGAAGGTGTCAGTGACCTCTCCGCAGAACTGGTACGGGCCATCAAAAGATGAATTGAAATGTTTTAGCACCGCCGGGAACCGAGTTTTAAAAAGAGGCGCTCGTCAGCTCGATGCAGTCCCTTACAAGGGTCCGGATGGTATCGGTGCTCCTCCTTGTAGTAATTGGTGCCTTAGGCACTTCAATTTAAACGCACATTAAAGAAACCCAGTTGGTCGAAATTTCTGGAGTCCTCTATTACAGCGTCTTTCATAATCGTACCGTGTTTTTTTTGTGGATAAATCGCGTACGTGAATAGAATGTTCGTGTGATTCGAAGACCTTGCTCAATTTATAATTTGACTGGTCCTCATTGAAACATTGGACATTATAACTCGTAGGGGAAGAAGCGCATAGGGCTACTACTAAGTGGAAGCTAATGAAAAACACGGCGTTTTCCACTTTGCACACTTTGTACATTGCCCTGTGCACTATTCCCCCACACGGCATGATGATCGATCGCCAACTTAGCCGACTATTGACTTTGCTGAAGCGCTAGTCACTTTCTGAAGCATCTGTATCTTTGAGCCTTTTATATACAGTTCCTCTTAATTCCTCACTGAAAGAGACATGAACGTCACGCTAAGAGTATTACACGCAGCATCCGCACTCTTGAGCACGTTCTCTGCTGCGTGAAGCCATTAGTATACGAAAGAGCAAGAAATAACTTCAGAACTCGGTGTGTGTGTGTGTGTGTGTGTGTGTGTGTGTGTGTGTGTGTGTGTGTGTGTGTGTGTGTGTGTGTAATTTGGTGAGGAAAAGAAGAAAAGAGGAAAAAAAGGCTTCAAATTGTGCCACAAGGTATAACAGGCTTAAATCAATTAAAAAGAAAAGTGAAGGAAATTAACACCAAAAGAAAGCTTTGTTGAATAACAAAAAGAAAAGAAAAGTGAATACAGAGGGAGGGGAAGGGGAAAAATGTGGAAAGGGAACGAATCTACCAACTGCGAAACCGAACAGGGGAAATGGCGCAAATTCAGTGGATCGTATTTTCAAACTTGATATTGTAGAGTGATATATTAAATATGCTTCTTTCTCTTGATTAAGAGATTTCTTCCCTTGAGCTTGTCTTGATGTATGGTTCCTCGCTTGAAGTATGTTGACAGATCCTGGTTGATTCGGATGGCTTTCCGAGTTCTGTGGAGCTGAAAAAGAAACGAAAGCAAAAAAAAAAAGATTAATACAGTAGGTGTCTATGGCTTTTTTCGGACTATTCTTTTATCTCTTGCTTCCTCTCTGTCTCTTTCTCTTTTTTCCCCTCTTTCTCTTCCCCGATTTCTATGTTTTTTATAATTGTTCATAATTTAGAATGCGTAAGGGTTGACTCTATCAATTTAATCTTGCGTCACCTTGGCGCTGGAAGTGCCCCACATCGTTTGGTCATGTATAGCCCCGTCGGCTACTGATCAAGATTTGGGCTAATGTGTTACATTTCGTTCATATATCTTGTCATTTCTTTTTCAAGAATATTTTTCAGTGTTTCGTGATTTCTAATAATCGTGTGAGAGACCGTCATAAGCCCGTCGTACTTATTCATTGTTTCAGAGTGCACGGGTGCACTGTCGAGAGGGCTGTGTTGAATTGCTCGCCACGTGACCAGCTCCTCGGAAACGCAAACAGACTGGAGTGGAATGACACTTGCCTTTGCGGATCCGCTTTCATGTTCGGTGTGCACAATACGAGGGCTAGCAGTGCAAGGCAATTTATTCAGCTTACAAAGGGCCGCACGCTGTCAACAATTAAGGAAGCTGCGTGATCCAAGCGAATGGCTAGTGCAGCGCACACTGTAGTGGCGACCAGCGCGCTGGAGCACAGCTATCATTATCTATTGTGACTGACCCGTTCGTGTGGGCATGTAGGTGGCTGCAGTCATTTGCATCTATTTAGTGATAAAGCAGCAGATTTAATAAAATCTGCATTTTTATGTCACAAAACCATGATATGACCCTGCAGGGATGCTGTAGTGGAGGGCTCGCATGATTTTGACCACCAGGTGTTCTTTAACGTGTGCCGAAATCGCGCAGCACACGGGCCACTCTACCATTTCGCCTCCACTTGAATGGAACCAGGATCCCAGGATCAGCCAGGATCGAACCCAGGACCTTGGGGTCATCAGTCGATCACCATAACCAGGGATCCACCGTGGCATAAGTGCCAGATAACGCGCCTCAGAATTAAAGGCCGATAATTTGGACTGTAGTACAAGAACATAGCAGCTGCCAATGACGTCCTCCAGCGCCTGAAGTGGATCACCTTTAAGTCTCATTAACCTGAAGGCGATACCGTATCTTTCTGTTGTATGCACCTATTATTTTTTTTTTGACATCCTCGCGTCACTTTGGTGCAGTTAACTGATGTGTTACTTAGAAGCCTGTGTGCTGTACGTTTCACATGCTCTAACACCAAAAAGGCATCCGGTACCCTACTTGAGCGTAAGTTTCTTCTTATATCATGATAGCAAAACAGCTTGTCTTATTTCACAGAGCCGCGTGTAGGTATAGGCTCAGCGCCCACCGGTGCGTAGCACCGCCAGAGGTATCGAAGAGCCTGGTTAAAAACCCTTTCCCGCCACTATCTGCAAGCACTGCAATGGACTTGACTCAGCGGGCAGTTACCTGTGGAATGCAGAAGCGGCCTGCAGCTGATTGCTCACCTAGGCCGACGTTTTCGCAAGCAGTCGGTACCGGTGATTCAGAGCCCGCTCAGTGCGCAAAGATAGCAGGTGCGTAATTTTTACGGCAGTGGTTTGGCAAGGATTTCTCGATTGAGAGGACCGCATTCTATATTCGAAGTGGTGACGCAACGCTGGGGTGTGCATGCATACGTTGTAAAAGAGTGTAGTAGGTTGTTTGCTTTATGCCTGAGCTCAATCGCTTCGATCGACCACTGTCATGACGTCAGCTAACTATTCAAATCTCATGAGTTCATTATACCACGTGGTAGGAGCAGGATCGAGTGACCTCTTTTGTTTTTTTCTGGGATGGTAAACACGATGAAAAGTTTAAAGGGTTCTTGGGTACACAGTGATCTGCCAGTGCGCATTTTCATTGGTTGTTTTCTTTTTTTCCGTGATTCTGTGTCACGCTATGTTCCGGATAAGGTGGCAGATCACCTTTAGCTTATTTTAATCCGTGTCCTACGAGCTCTTGCGCAAACATTATAATCTGGCTACTTTTTCATGGACCGCTTTTCAAGTTAATGAGAGGTAACGTGGAATATATGCGTACCCATCACAGTTGACAAGGCAATGTTACGAATTCGACATAAGGCCAGACTGTTTACGTATACCTCTACGTTTGCAAATGTTCGACTTTTGCGCGTTACAAGCCGGTGTAATTCACCTTGAGAACGGTAGCTAAATGCCGTGAGCAACAGGCTAACGAGACGTCTTACGATACGAACGTGTGCCGGTGACTTATTCATCGCGGCAGCGCACCGCCCGCTCCGAGGTCAACAACAGCAGCGGTTCTTATCAAAGTGTAGACCGACACCACACGCCAAACAAACAAGTTGGCGCGTCTATCCAACGCATGGGAACGGTAGCTACTACGACGACCGTTGCAAAGTCCGTCCGCATTCCATTCCCACTTATTCCCGCGGGGGGCGCCGCACTCACGCCCACGCATTGCTAGCGCGCGATGCCATCCGTGCACGCCGGCCGAGTCACACGCACGCCTTAACAACGGCGAACGGCCGCACAAGGGGCTCAGCGCAAACAACGAGTCAGTCAGACGCACACACGCGAGGCACCGTGTGTCATTCATTCCGTTCACCCATTCAACGCTCCCGAGGGCCGCCGATGACGTACGCGCGTTGCGTCAGCGCACGCCAACACGAGAAGGCGTTAGCCTGGGAAGCCTGCGCTACGACAACGCATCGCGGAGAAATGCATCTTCAGAGAACCGCGAAAGGGTGAGGTGCAGGGGAGAGGGAAGGTTGTTGCTGTTCGTCGACGAAGGCGGAAATGACGACGACCGGTCGACGACGGTGCGAAGAAGACCAAGAAGACGCGCGCGACACAATCCTGCGGATGTACTCGCGTCTGCCTAAAGCAGTGCAGCACTGCACAACAAAGTCGGACATGCTTTGGACCCTCCAACTCAGGGGTGTAATTCGCGGCTATGCTATTTGTTCACTATCATTTAGTCGAGCAATCGTCGTGTCATGTTAGTATATCCATTACATGTGACACGCTTATAAGACTGTCGCCGGTAACAAATAGCCGATCAAATTAAAAGCTTCTCTAGTTCGGCCCTTCACTATTCGACACGCCATGCCTAACTCCCGCGATGCTGCATGGATTTAATGTGGCCGCGTACAGCCGCAAGTTCCGGTCTCGTCTCTTGGAAGAGCGGCGGTTGCACGAGCGGCAAGAAGCAGCGCCGCAGTCTGCTTCCGTCCCCCTCTCCGTTCGGATGCTGCGGAGGCGAGTGGCGGCTCGACGCTGGCTGTGATGACGGCGCCGGCGCAAAGGCGGGTGGCCCACGCTGGCAAGAGGACGAATATGGCGGCTGCAACGCCCAAAATATGCGCTCGTCTAGGAAGAAGCCGTTTGGTCCGAGCAGAGATTTTCTTGTGAGGTCGGAAGAAGTCTCGCGTATCCACGGAGCACGCGATGCGTGCCAAGTGAGGGTGGTGGTCTGTTGCGTTCACGGCGTGATCACTGATCGAGGGAGAGCGCAAGCGTCCGCTTTACGGGAAGTAAGTTGCGAGGAAATTGTGGCAGACTGTACAGAATCAAGCTATTACAATTCAACAGGTTTTGCGCTCACTCCACACTAGTTGTTTAATGCTTACTGTCACTAATTCTATAATTTCTGTGCATCTTAACTTTGCGCGTTCAGTTTAGAAGCTTCCGTAATACCGTATTTGTGTGCTCTCGGTAAGTGGGAACAAATTATATAGGAGTAGCTCACAAGCATTCGTAATGGCGTGAAGTAGGCCTTTGTACTTGGACATAGTAGAACTTATGCTGCTGCTGTCGGCAATAACCCGGTGGCATTGGCACTGCACGCTCTGATCAGATGAAGCAGTCATTTCCGCGACGTTTTAAAATGTTCAGCCATTGCATAAATAGTCAACAGCTATTGCATATTTGTGATGCCTCAAGATGGAGCGATGCGCACGCCGGATTTTATTATAGCGTGCGGAGCTCGAACAATCGGAGTCCCTCAAACTGAATGAGGGACAGATGATGAAGTAGCGCATGCATGCTTCGTGTGTCGTCTGAAGCTTGAAACCAACAACATTGGCAGGTAGAGAGCATTGATCCGGGACTCAACCGACTCTAGCGAAAAAGTCGACTGTAGTAGACATAATGCAAGCTTCATTCGACTCTGCAAGGTTCAGCCCAACCAAAGACGGAACGGTGACAGTAATAATAATAAAGAAAACTTATCTTCGAGACGTTCTGTCGCCAAGCAAATATATCGTATTTACAGTGACGCGGCGCGTACCTGCACCAGTGTTCCACTGTATCTCGATAAGCTGCGCCGTCCATTCATTTTCGTGCTAAGCATTAGACGAATGTATACAGTTGGTTGTATCGTGATAACAAGCGAACCCTTTGTAATATGAAGTAGTGCACAAATGTTATGGCCGAGAGAACCAAGGTTGATAGTCACAAGAGTATTCATGCTGTGTAAATTTAGGCGGAAATCTTACACTCGGCTAAGAAAGTTTCTCTTGAATATAATAGACCAAGCGAGAAACAGTATTTCTATTGGCTAAACTTGCGATGGAACTTTTTCATGATATGTCCCGTTCAAGTTATCCTCCTAACATTAGCGTTTTGGTGTTCATGAAAAAACGTCCAATTATTTGTCTCTGTCATCAACTCTTCACTTCCTTCATGAACACAAACGAGAAGCTTCACCTCAGTGCTGCTACGAGTGACCTGGACTTATGGACTTTTACTTTCAAGAAGATATGGGTAACATGGGTCTGCTTATCACACTTGCGAAAGCCATCGAAAGTGCTGCTACGATTTGTTTGGTATAATGGACTGATTCGCCGTCTGCAGTGATAATAAATGCGGAACTGTTGTTCCGTCGGTGGTACAGTTACTTCTCGCTTCTCCTCTCTAGCTTTATTCCCCTTGCCAAAAACGGAGTGGCCTACCAGGCTCAGCCCTGGTACATGTCCCCTCCTTTTTTTATTTTCCTGCTGCTATCTCTTTAATCAACCCTCATATCATCAGATGAGCCACACATTTCCTTCTCTCTTGGCTTTAAATGTTTTCTTTGCAGCAGAAATTGTTGTTGCGTAAGTTCGTTTAATACCATCAAACTACACGTTGGCTCGAAGAGAAATACAGATTGAGAAGATTACAAAAGGCACGAACTTTGCTAGTGATACAGTAATTTTACCTTTTATTTTCTGAGGGGGATGACAAAGGGGGCATTGAAGTTTGTCTTTTCTACGAAAGGAACTCTGCTTTGTATTTTCTGCGGAAGGAACTCTCGCGTAATGCATGTTATTGTCCTAGCAGGAATCGACCCTAAGCATCCTGCGTGGCAATCGAATATTGTACCACAGAGCCATGCCGGGTCTCGGAACTCCTTTTGAAACAAAAAGACCCTACGCAGGCGTAATGTTGGTGACGCGTAAAATTTGGTTGCAGTGCTGACCATCTAATTTTAAAAACATCACATATGTACTCCAAGGATACTGGCTTCACGTCAGGTTAGCGTTAGTTAAGTGCCATCCACTGAAGTTGGCCAACTTAGCACTGTTCAGGGCTACCATCCTTGCAAGCGCAGGCGCTACATTTCTTCCTGCAACTGACATGTTCCTATTGGCGTCGTTACAGAACTGTAAGCAACTGGTAAAAGAAAACGTATGCGAATGTTCAAGATCGATGTTTGTGTGTGTAACATTAGTGCATACATTAAGCATTACATCATATCGTTTCGCTCAACATAAGAACGAAATAAAACCACAGTCACCTTTCCTCCGCATGATTCGCGTGACATCGAATTCCATAATACGTGGGAACTGCCGAATTTTTCGTTATGAACAGTAACTATTCATAATTCCTATGATACATATGCTATTGCTCTAGGACTGATCGACGCCACTTCATCTTTTCATTTTCTAGCGTTTCTCATAGTTATATATACTCTATTTCGTAGCGTGAAAATATGGGGATGGCTTGCTAAGCACCAAGGCTAAACAGGAAGCGGGAGAGGGAGGTAGATCGGGTGCCGGTTCCGACCACGGCATTCGCACGCGCAGTTTGACGGAAATGAAATGCGGGAACACCATTTGCTTCGGCATGTATTAGAGAATCCCACATGGTCAATATTATACCGACATCACCCACCACTGCGTTTAAGCTAATGTTACGTAAAAGAATTTAGTTCAGACGAACTAACATTTCACCAAATAGACAGAAGATGCGGCCTATTTTATTTATTTTTTATTGTCTTATATTTCAACACCTTGTGATTTATCTCTCCCTCTTTTTCTCTTTCTCTCTCTCTATCCGTACTTTCGTTCCCAAATACCCTTTCCCATGCAGAGTAGCCAGTCAGCGATTTGCATATGGCGGCAAATCGCTGAAGAGTTCTCTCTCGCTCAACAATATTTTCTCAGATTTAGTGTTGGCCGAGGCAATCGAACAACCGTTGTCACGTCGACCCATTCACCGCACCTCAGTTTATTTTTTTTTCTACGCGTCTCCACGACTTCTACAGGACGCGGCACTTCCACCGCACCCGACAAGTAATGTTTCAGCGAGCGAGCTCCCTTAAATTACTGCCGCCGCTGTCATGGTCGCTTGGGCCTCGAAACAGAGAAGTCACCGCCCGCCAGAAGAAATATGTCGGGACTAGTAATACACCGACCCGGCGGTCCGTCTACATTCCACGCGTGACGCCGAGTGCCTCCGGAGTCGAGAGGCAGGCGCTATCTCAACGGGATACTCGGGCGATTCGTATCTCCGTGCAGTACTCATGCAAGATGACGTCATGAGGCACCTGCATTTATTCGCTGTACCGAAGAAATTTGCGTGCAGCGTACAAGAACGATCGGAAGGGGCTACGGTGGCGCTCATATTTCAGGGAGAACTTCGCAAAGGCTGTCAATCTTCCTTGGAAAGTTTGTCTTCCTTATGCAGGCTGTTACGAAGCATGGTATGTGAGTAAAGCGAACAAACATGCGCACAAACTATATGCACGAAGCACGTGTTCAAAGCGCACAAACTGTTGCTAACAAAGATGCGAACAAGCATAAGAGCCAGACAAAGCTGTTTTTCTCTTGTATTTTTCTCTCAGTGAAGCCTCCTAGTTCTCTAGTTAAACTACATACACCACGTCTTTCAAGCGGTCTCACGCGGAACATTTTTTGTGGACTCTTCGGTTTCATCTAAGTCGTCATTGGTTGACACATACGCACTGGTCATGTTTCTTTATCAGACAGGTTTTATAGCTATTGTTTTATCTTTGCATTATATATATATATATATATATATATATATATATATATATATATATATATATATACATAAGTACTTAAAAAAACTTCAGCCTAATGAAAATGGGTTCTGATATTGCCCAGATTCGAGCATGTATTAATATTGCGGCAAAACAAAAAAAGCCAAGTTTATGTTATCAATTCCACAGGAAAATTTATTTCTCATTTACACCCACGTACTTTTTCGACATACACTGTTATCTTTTCTTTACTTTTTCAATTATGCTCACCATTTATTCACTCCTTCTGGGGATTTTCAACGCTGCGATCTTTTATAAACGCATGCAGTGAGAAGAAGCATCGGAATATTGTAAAGACATGCCGTCACAACTAAGGTTCGACCCCGCGACTACACATCCGGAGGAGTTACCAAACTTCCTAGCAGTGTAGTCTACTACTGAGACGGATGAAAAACTATGGACCATCTCCCCGAAGGGAACCTTAATAAAATGCGAAGCAGCAGCGGAGAGCACGGCGTTGGACCGGTTGAAACGGGCGTCGATGCGGGTGCTGGAAGAACGGTTAGAAGTGAAACTCGGTCTAGCGTTTACTCGAGTGAACGTTTGTTTGAAACGCAAAGACACAGGAGGCGGGTTGCCTGTAATTTTCATCGCAGGAAGATTGTTCACTCGATTTGCGCTGAAACGTTACGAGTGGTGGAGAGAGGGTGAAGTGAGAGAGATGACACGTAGCGAGTGGCGACAGGCTAGGGAGAGAGTGCCGTCAACGCGCGCGCACAGCGAGGGAAGGCGGGACCTACTTGGCACCGCCCCAACACCTGCGAATAGGCGAGCAGGGTGCAGACGGAGGGACAGCGTTACACAGCCCAGACAAAGAAGATCTGGTTCACATCTAAAAGTTCACTAAGTGGGTGCGCTGATGGACGTAATCAAGTCGCAATAGAATACAGGCTTGTTCGCAAATGTTCGCCCTAAATATGTCCAGCAAGCGCACACGTTACTGAACTTCCTCCTTTAGTTGGTTCGGCTGATATAATGACTTCTGGGGTTTTACGTCCTAAAACTACGGTATGATCAGGAAAAACGCCGTAGTTCAAGACTCCAGAAATTTCGACCATTGGGGTATTTTAAAGGAACACTAAAGAGAAATAATGGCTTGGTTTAGATTAACAAAATGAACGTTGAGAACCCTAATGTCATATGTGTCGCTATTATAAGCTCATTATTAGCGAAGGAAATCAAGGTAAATGTTTTGATTTTTAAATTTCGCTCCGAAACATCCGCTCGTGGCGTCGAAAACGCTATCGAATGTATTTTTCGTATTTTCACATTAGCTCGATGAAATTTTCTGAAACTTCGCATGCTAGGTCTATGTCACCCACAGATGAAAATGTACTTAATTTTTATCGATTATAAGCTACGTAGGATCCAGTAGACACCTTCGAAATTTCTTTCGTGACGGTGTTAGGTGCGGGCTTCTCCACGCGTTTCTTTTCGCGCGTTTTCTCCTTTACAAAGCGTCATCTCGTAATGGTGTTTTCTGGATTTGAAAATCCCACACTAATGCGCGAAAAATTGTTTCGCTATTTCGTGTCCCTTTAACGTGCACCAAAATCGCAACACACGGACCTCTAGCATTCTCCCGCCTTCTGAAATGCAAGTGTCGTGAGCGGGATCCCATCCCGTCACGTTAGAGTCAGCAGTTCAGCTGCATCGCGGTGGAGTTGGCTCGTCATCACACCACGCGGAAAACTAGACTGTCTTACAAAATTTCATTGCAGTCAGTGCAAATAGGTTTCTTAATGGCAATGAGCCACTCAATGTGGTGGCTATAAGCGCTTCAGGAACGACGTCAACAGCACAGTTGTTCGGAGCGATGCACCTAACTTCGCTTTACCTTGAAAACACTGTGGAGTGAGAGGGGAAAAAATGAACTGACGCAAGGTTGGAACGAAGGAAGCACGCTCTGCTACGCAATCCGGGAGTATGGTGTTCTCTTCATCTCCTCGCGTTCTCCCATCCATTGAACCGTCTCCACCGAAGCACAAACGCCGGTGGCGCCGCCACAACTCTTTTTCGCTCAGTCCGCGGTTGGTCGAAGGAGACATCCCTATCTCAGCGGGGCACCGGCGCGCTCTCGGCGTATATCGCTTAGCCGCAATGCATATGAACCAAGAGTGACGCTACTTAATTCTCCGCACCACCCTCTCTTGTCTCTCGGCCGATGTGCCACACAACTTGCACACCTTCGCTGGACGACGCCGTCGTAAGCCCTCACCATCTCAGCATCTCTGGAATCCTGTTGCTCGTTCGCCGCTCCACAGATCGTTTCCTGGCTGCGACGTTCGAAGGTGCTGATTTACGTGATGGTGTGCGTCTGAGTTTGCTAGGCTGGCGCGTCAGGCGAATACCGCCTCTAGTCCTGGACCAAGTGTATCCGTCCTCTTTCAAAGCAGCCATGGTGGCAGGCTCCTCTCTTTTCGATTCTCTTTATTTGCTCAGTTGATGTGGGCGTGGTCTGGACTCGATCCCGCGAATTTTTTTTTTGTGGTTGTTTCACAATCTGGATGGACGTCGATGTACCTGGCTCATGCCCCAAAATATAGGTATTCGTGTAGACAAGGAAATAAAGAGGAATGTGCAGCTGTCATCAAAATAAAATATGGAGAGGAGATAATTCATAGGAACCGGATTTATAGGCACTAAAAATTGGGTTTTTGGCGCCAAAAACAGGTCGGCAAAACATAGTTTTAGGCCCCAAAAATTGTAACTGTAGGCACAATAAACTTTTACGAGGATTCTATAATTTTCGAAAAAATACGTGCGTGAGCTGTGTCTGTGACAAGGAAACAAGAGGAATGTTTTAATTTATAATAATAGAAAGGCGCCATTGGTGTAGCATAGCCATGTAGTTTTTTCCCACAGTGTTCGCAGAGCACGTTCTATTCTTCTATTGTAGAGCATGGTGAGTTATATGTCCATCATCGAATAAACACGCTCATGTATCTATTTTTTTTCGGCATGGCTAAGAAGGCAACACAGGAGCAAACAGCCAGACCGTTAATAGAAAGGGTCTTCAGCCTCATATTAATCGGGTCTAATCGCACAAGGTCAGTTTCTTCTCTGTCTGTGAGCACCAAAAAGGGCCCCTCCCCAGGTTCGGCTGTTTCGATAGGCAACAACTATACATGAAATGGGCACTCGCAATCTTGTCTGCCAAGATTTACAATGCTATGCGCCCCGGAAAGACGCGAAATGCCACACTGAACGCCGCGTGCCGCTCATCTCACCGGAGCGCACCCCAACGTGGTTTAGGGAAAGTTCCAGCGTACGTCAAAGTAGCTGCGAGAATCATTCGACACGGCGTGTGTAATTTGTGCAATCTTTTGCTTGGATACCAGTATGACGGTTGATAGAAATATTAAAACGTAGGAACGGAATCTGTGCACGTTATTTATATTTGTTTACTGTGTGTTGAGCGAGGCGCGAGGCCAAACTGCCTTCATTTCGCTTGAGTCGGTGTTCTCACCATTCTCGCATCGTGCCGCAACGCTTGGCGTGTTTTGTTGCATCGTCCCTCAGATCAGTCCCAGAAGTGTGGTGCTGTGTATTAGGGTAAAAACACGTGATCCATACCAGCCTCCCTGAACGTGCATGCATAGAGGGATCAATCCTTCAATAACAGGCAGTGCCATACAAAGAACACCGAAACGACACAGCACCGCTTGCGTGCACCACCTGGCTTTGGCATACCATGCGAACGTAATCTTGCGTGCGCGGGACGTGTCGATGCGTCGAGACGTATGATCTTCCAGTTCCGAGTTGCTCCAACACCGAAGAAGGCCGGGAGTTCGGCTTGCCGAGCGCACACAGCACGAGTGTCAAAAATTTCCAGCTCCGCTCCTCGCATCGTGCTTTCGTGGCTCGTAATAAATGAATTTCAAAAATTTTTATTGTACAAAGCTTTTCATTGCACACACAACAGCTTCCACTGTCTAACTAAAATTTCTGATGTGACCTAAAAAAGTGCCCTTCTAGAAGTAAATGACAAAAAAAAAAACACGTGTAGATTGATTTTTTTTTTCACCCACGTTCTATACTTCACTTTTATTGACACTCCGTGGTTTTGCATTTGTTTTACGTCATCCTGGGGCTGCACTGAAGCACCTCCTGTTCCCTACGCGTGCGAGCACACAGCGGGGATACACCTAGCAACAGACGCGACAAGAATGAATTTTTTGAATACACGTGTAGAGGCTGATCAGCCTGAATTTTGGCTAAGAACCTTGTAGCCTTGACAGTGCTGAAAGGAGCTTTTGAGGTGGAATATAGCTTGCACCCCATAAAGTACAGAAAGCTCAATAATGTCCGGTAACACGAATACCGGTCTCCAACTGTACCCGAAAGCAAAAATTTTAGGTGAAATAGTGTTCGTGTAGGCATTTATAGGCACTTATAGAAATTTAGGCGCAAGTGTCAAAAAAGGCATTTATGGCCACTACAAAACACTTTAAAAGCCCTTCTTAACCCCTAATTCATTGCTCATATATCAAAGTGACACGATAAGAACGCAATGAACGAAATAGGCAGTTGCCACTAATTCTGTCTGTAGTGATGAATTGGACATCAATAGCTAGCGAACGTGTAGAGGAAACAAACCAAACGAATTCAAGTAGTGAGCGACGGACGTTACGTTTTGAAGTGAAGCACTTACAACTGATTCTCAAGTGCGATCCACTCAGTTTCATTGTTATCTTCCTTCTGGATCGTTTTTCTCACGCAGGAAAGTGAACAAGCCCAGAGTTGTCACATGTAATCGCTACTATGTTGCTAACGCTGCCGTCAGTGGAATCTTCCGCTTTCAAAACTTTCTACGAACTCTTTGGGAGTCAATTGTCCGAGTAATCACGAGGGCCCAAAAGCACGCCGTCGCGAATGAGAACACTTTTTTTACTTGGCAGCTACGTTAAGAATGCCGCGCAAAGCATGCAGCGCACGGTCAGGGCACGGTCACTGTTCTCGAAGCAAATCCACGTGCATGGCTGAGAAAGCGACGGGCCGGCGAGCGCTGGACAAGCACGTGAAGTGGTCTCGGTGCGATTTTCCGAAAACAAACGGGGAGCCATAAGAGCCGCCGTTATCTGCAGGGGTCGTAAAAAAAGTCTACAGTGGCTCTCTTTTTCCCTCTCGCTTCCGAGGAAGAGAGACACGCCGGGTTGCCGTAACAAAGCTCGCTCTCTTATCAACATCAAAGGGTTGCGCGCGGCTCCAATTAACGGAAGGATTGAGCCCGGCGGGCGAGCAGCGCGACCGCCGGACCCACACGTGTGTGTTCTTTCCTTATCCAGGATTTCACACGAAATGGAAGGCGGCGTGAAGGCATATATAACACCGGCTCATTGTTGCCCCCTTCGCTTTGATCGCGCCGCCGGACGAGCACGACTGGCCACGGTCGCGTTTTCGTTTCGGAAAGCGAGACATAGTGCAATACATGTTAACGGATGAAACCGTTGAAAAAAAAACACGTATTTACTACTGCTGGCAGGGATTGCCTAATTGGGACCAACAGTCCAGTCGACCACCTCGCTGGAAAAAAATCGCACACAAGTTGGTATTTATGCGTTCTGATGGGGTACATCATGTTGATCGCAAGCAAATGCAGCCCGTGTGTGCTTGTGATTAACGTGATGTGAACTGATGTTTGTCTTCGTGGCTGGGTGAACATGAGGGATGATGAGCTGTTGTTTATATACAATGGTAGCGGTCATCACATATGCATACGTTGGCGTGTGTTCTCACACGCGCTGTAAAAGCCATTATAACGATGACGCGACTGAGTGTCGGTGTATCGAGGCTCGAGGCCAAGGTGAAAGCTATTACGTTGGCGTGGATAGTGCTACGCTCAGGATACCGTCGTGATTTTCATGGCGTTGCGAGCATCGGCAAAATTGTCCGCTGTAAAGAGTAAGCTTCAGATCACAGGCGGTGTTAGGCATTATTTCGTGCAAGTGGCGTGTCAGGTGGCACGAATGCGCATTCTTCACAGATGAGAAGCTTACCATCCTCCTCATTTAGCTTCTTTTTTTTTTCTGAAAGCAGACGAAGATATGTAAGCCTTGAAACAAAATATTAACACCGGAAGGTCTTTCTCCGGGACTCGGCGTTATCCGTTTTCACAAGCCGTGCCATAAACGGCACATCAGAGTTACCGCGAAAACGCTGTCTCTAAAAGACTTGTTGATTGGCTCCTCAGTCACAGTGCGAGCCTTTTTCGGTTGAGATACCTCTGCGAACTAAGATCGATATTGCTTTGCAAAAACTTGTGTATAAATCTATCTTGCCAGGATGCAGCTCTGGCTCTTACGTGGCACCACCCACAAGGGTGTCATGGGAAGATACAGACGTCACCCCTGAATGTAAATGTGGCTTCGGAGTCTGGCCTGTTCGGTCTCAAACGCACAGCCTTTACCGAATAATCTCAAGTCGCGTAACCATTAAGCTCTATCATTTCCGAGGACGGAATAATACGCAGGAACGAGGAAGCGTAGAGAAGACACCGCGGCAGACATAGTGCCCTATTTGTGTTTCCATGTGTATTCACGGACGCTCGTCTATATGCGCTGCGTTAGTACTTCAAGACGTTATTCTTTTAGAAAGCCCCGCCGTGGTGGTCTAGTGGCTAAGGTACTCGGCAGCTGACCCGCAAGTCGCGGGATCGAATTCCGGTGGCGGCGGCTCCGGCGGCTTCCGGAGGCGGAAGTGTTGTAGGCCCGTGTGCTCAGATTTGGGTGCACGTTAAAGAACTCCAGGTAGTCAAAATTTCTGGAGCCCTCCACTATGGCGTCTCTGATAATCATAAGATGGTTCTGGGACATTAAATCCCACATATGCGGAGGGACAAGGGCCTTTGTCAGGCTGTTCGCCTTTAGCCCTTTGCCCCTGCAGTGAGCTCTGTATCCGGCTTACTGTAAATAAAAATACTACTACTACTACTACTGCTACTACTACTACTATATCAATCAATAAATTCTTTTAGAAATTGTCATTGCGAGCCTCTACCCCATATTTTTTTCCATTAGAAGCAACGTATCCAGCAATATTGAGATGTAAATGCTCTCAATTTACGTCACTGGGCATAAATGAAACGACAATAGATTGATTGATTTGTGGGGTTTAACGTCCCAAAACCACCATATGATTATGAGAGACGCCGTAGTGGAGGGCTCCGGAAATTTCGACCACCTGGGGTTCTTTAACGTGCACCCAAATCTGAGCACACGGGCCTACAACATTTCCGCCTCCATCGGAAATGCAGCCGCCGCAGCCGGGATTTGAACCCACGACCTGTGGGGAAAAAACGACAATAGAAGAAAAGCGTTATGATATAGGGATCCGTATCCTCGGATAAATAAAAAAACATTGGATGAACGCTTACTGGTAAAATTTCTCAAAATTTGGATTTATTCGACTAACTCCGACATTAAGAGGGCGTTTTCAACGTTCAAGAGGCCCTTTGCATAGTTCAGGATCATCAGCCGAAAGGAGCGCACCTCAGCAGCAACTTCCTTATATTACAACAAGGTCTAAATCTGTAACACAAACAAACGCGGGTGTAACGTATTTGAATAGATGTGCTTGTGTTCATATGCGTGAAAACATTCCAGACATCTAAAATCCATTTAGTCTTCGCATGCATGTTATCATGTTAAGTACAATTCATTATGAGATTTTGAACAACAACAACAACAACAACAACAACAACAACAATAATAATAATAATAATAATAATAATAATAATAATAATAATAATAATAATAATAATAATAATAATAATAATAATAATAATAAATCTTTATAGTTTGTAAAGATGAGGCAAGCTGTAAGAGAAATCTGAGAAGCAGAAGAAACAAGCGCTAGTCAAGCTGCTTCTCAGATTTCTCTTCCAGCTTGCCTCGCCCTTGTTTTTTCCACCCTCCCACACACACAAAAAAATACTACTTGGCGTATTTACAGCTGTGCAAATCAACAGTGCGATTCGCCGAGTAAATGAACAGGAAGTCAGAATAAATGAAAAGGATGCAGAATCGTGATTATCGGCAACAATGCCAAGCACATTTTTTTATATTAACGAATACGTTGCAACAGCTTATTATGAAAAATTCAACGCCGAACTTCACAGAAACAGAGTTTCACAAGAAATCATGTCCAATCAACACCATATTTCTCCCAAAAAGATGAGAACACCTAAAAACACCTTACAAATTTCAAGAAAAGTATGCTCTTAAAACACCAATCTCTAGTTATATACCACGTTTTGTGACGTGTAATCGTTTAGATAGATAGATAGATAGATAGATAGATAGATAGATAGATAGATAGATAGATAGATAGATAGATAATTGATTGATTGATTTGTGGGGTTTAACGTCCCAAAACCACCATATGATTATGAGAGACGCCGTAGTGGAGGGCTCCGGAAATTTTGACCACCTGGGGTTCTTTAACGTGCACCCAAATCTGAGTACACGGGCCTACAACATTTCCGCCTCCATCGGAAATGCAGCCGCCGCAGCCGGGAATCGAACCCGCGACCTGTGGGTAAGCAGCCGAGTACCTTAGCCACTAGACCACCGCGGCGGGGCTAGGTAGATAGATAGATAGATAGTAAAGAAAAGGCAGGGAAGTTAACAAGACTATGTCGAATTTCATTTCTACAAAAAAATGTACTTCAAAAACGTTGATAGGTAGAGCTAAAATCGCAACGATATCATACATGTGTCAGGTGATGTGAAACAACGATGCCAGACATCATCGTCCCTCACATCAGCCATGCTAATTTCAAGAACTCCGTAGAGTCACACTTTGTGAATATTATTACCTAGCTTGTTTGTTTCTCCGACTGCTCATGTAAAACCCTGTGTACAGGGTCCTTGACGTTCTGAGATAAATAAATATATATATATATATATATATATATATATATATATATATATATATATATATATATATATATATATATATATATATATATATATGAGATATAACAGACAGTAATGCCAACGAATGTACAGGGGAAGTCATTAAAACCAATGGAATGTAAATAAGAAGAATGAAAAGTGGATGAAAAAATTACCAACTGTGAGCAATTGGTAATTTGGTAATTTTTTCATCCACTTTTCATTCTTCTTATTTACATTCCATTGGTTTTAATGACTTCCCCTGTACATTCCTTGGCATTACTGTCTGTTATATCTCATTAATAATGTGTTAAAACACGGAAAAGCGAGCCCTTAGGTATACACTTCTTTCCCTTATATATATATATATATATATATATGCCAAGGAACAATAATACCATAATGCCAAGGAAACTATAGGGGAAGTTATTAGACCGAATTATAATGTAAATGTGAAGAAACACGACTGGGTGAAAAGATAATTTGCCGTGGGCAGGAACCGAACCTGCGACCTTCGAATACCATTCTTCGCTTTTCCATTACTTTTCGGTCTAATCACTTCCCTGATACTTCACTTGGCATTTTTGTCTGTTAGATCTCATTAATAATGTGTCATAAACATGAAAAAACAAGCCCTTAAGTACACACTTCTTTCCCTTATGTATTATGTGTGCCTATATATATATATATATATATATATATATATATATATATATATAATAAGGGAAAGAAGTGTATACCTAAGGGCTCGTTTTTCGTGTTTTAACACAATATTAATGAGATATAACAGACAGTAATGCCAAGGAATGTACAGGGGAAGTTATTAAAACCAATGAAATGTAAATAGGAAGAAAGAAAAGTGGATGAAAAAATTACCAACTGTGAGCAGGAATCGAACCTACGACCTTCGAATTACGCGTTCGATGCTCTAACCACTGAGCTATCACAGCGGCCCTCCCTCCATCCACTTTTTTGGGTTTATCTGTGAATTTAGAAGTAGGAGCGACAGTCAGCGCCATCTATAAGCCAAACAACGAGTGTGAAACACTCTTATGCGCATGTTTGGCGCCACGTAGCACGTGAACTTATTATGAGCGGGCAGCTGATAATTTGTCCCTCTTATACAACCTAAACACACCAAGTCTGCCAGTACGAGACCCTCGTTCAATGAAAATAAGGGAAAGAAGTGTATACCTAAGGGCTCGTTTTTCGTGTTTTAACACAATATTAATGAGATATAACAGACAGTAATGCCAAGGAATGTACAGGGGAAGTTATTAAAACCAATGAAATGTAAATAGGAAGAAAGAAAAGTGGATGAAAAAATTACCAACTGTGAGCAGGAATCGAACCTACGACCTTCGAATATATATATATATATATATATATATATATATATATATATAGTTGAAATACGTCAGGGAAAATATACTGAATGGAGAGGGCCACAGGTACGCGCGTCTAACGAGATCAGCAGCCGGCGCACGCGAACAAGCATTAGGCTGCAGAAGCATTGGCGGTCTGTAAAACAAGCGGTGGTGCTCTCGATAACGAGTTTTCGGGGCAACCGAGTAACGCCACGATGAAGGGTTCCCGCTGCTGCTGCTCATCGCCACCGTTCGCCTACTCCTTCAGACGCCGCGGAATGAAGCGAAACGCCCACCTCACTTCACACACACGCACACTCCTGCACCATCCTCGCGATTCTGAGGAAGCGTAGAGGGAGAGAGTGAGAAGGACAGCTCACAGCGCCGCCGTCTGATTGGCTCAGAGGATGCTGGCGTTGGGTTTGTTGGCGCCTCTGGACCTGTCATCTCTCATCTAGCCGCCATTGGATTTTGTTCTTTTGCTTTTTTGTATTCGGTGTGAAATTACGGGGCACCTGTTGTCATGGATACAGTGTTGCCGACTCTTACGCACGGCATGAGACGTGTGGAAAAGCGCTGGGTACTGAGTGAACTTCACAGAAAGTGCGCCGTGCCTGTATGTGTGCCGTGTTAAAGCTAGCACTTCTGAACCCACAAGATGCATGACTGTGTATATGTATATATATTGTTTTTCTTTCGCAATATTTTTATCACATCAGACAAGATGGCAAAGAAATCACTATATGAACTTTACCATCAATTTTTAATTTTATAGAATAGAAAAGGAGGTATAAGCCATCCAGAGAGAAAGAAGTTAATGATATTCGAACGTGTTAGGCTCGTCTTTGCAGGGCTTAATACATTGCATCTTCGTTAGAACAGGTATTAGGATGAGACGATAACTTCAATATATATATATATATATATATATATATATATATATATATATATTATCTAGCAATGTCCAGCTGAAGTAGACGAGGGTATGTGTGCTTGTTTCGTGCTCACGTGGTGAAGGAGAACCCAGGCTAAAATTTGTGGTATTCTCGTTTTAAATGTCACTGCTCTTCTGAAATTGAGAACGGAGAAGAAGGAAGAAGAATAAAAGGGAAAGGCAGGAAGGTCACCTGTACGTGCGTCTAGTTTGTTGTTCTACGCCGGGTGAAGGGGATTATGTTTTATAAGTAAATATAGCGCAACTTGAATTCCCTCGTAACACTCGCACATTCACACTCTTGCACTCGAGAAACACGCATTGGACGATTGTGTGAATGTGTGAGTGTGTCAAGAAATTCACAAGTGGCGCTATATTTAGTTACAATATAACAAATTACCCACTGGCCCAACAGCAAGTTTTAATAATCTGATTAAGAGATGAAAATATAAGGAGATAGAAAGAAGCAATGAGAATAGGGAAAACTCGCGTGAGATTGAACAACACTGTTGCATTCCAAATAGTATTTCTGGACGCATGATCTCCGGCGTATGACGTTCCACTTAAGGTAGTCAAAGTGCATACCGAGTGCTTGAAATTCCTGGATATAGAACATCGCATTTTTATAAGCAAACATAACATTGCCATATAGGTATACGCTGAAATCAATAGGGATAACAAAACCAGATCGGCCACGTAGAAGAAAAACGCTTCTTTAATCTATGACTGAATGACCGCGCTTCAGTCAGTCACTGAACTTTATTAGTAAGTTGTCCTGAGGAGCCGGACACCATTCTTGATGGTTTCAACAATGCAGCAATAGGGTGAAGTGTTGGTTTTCACTCGAACAGTATTCTTTGCTACTAATAAAGTTTCGCAACCAACCAACCAATCCACCTGCGTGGAAGTGTACGCGAGCCGTCGAAATCTTTGTTATTTTTTTTTTTCATTCCTCATCTTCTTTCCTCTTTCTTTTCTGTATTCTTTGTTTCCTCCGTTTCTTCCCTCCTCCCGAAAGAGTGAGCAGGCGTTGTGCCCCTCCGGGTGGCAGTTGTCAGCTTGCTCCCTCCCTCTTTCCTCTATGTCCTTGTGTGTCTGTGTATGCAAATGAAATAAATAAATAATAAATAAATAAATAGTACGCAGCGTGCATTTGTACATAACTAGATTACCTAGGTACTTAGGTATACTAAACACCCTACCCATGTACATTACATACTACACCGCGCGTAGTTTTCATTTGCCCACCTCTCCCACCACCCGGGCTGAGGATCAGGGACTGTGACATCTAAGAGGAATATTGGCGCTGAATTGAAAGCCCCCACATGCCACCTAAAGCAGCCGGCCCGGGGGCCATCGACTCGCCCACACAGACGCCGTGGAAGCCAGCCGAGGAGGGAGGAGCAGAGCGGGTGCGAAGCATCCTGCGGAACGACCAACGAGCGATGTTACGGACGTCGTTACCGTTCGCGGTCGGGGGGCCCGGCGGCAAGCTCGTGCTGAGACGCCTTGCAGACCGCGATCATTGCGTAGGGAACCCGCTCGGCGCGCTTCACTGGCGCAGGGACTGTCGGCGGGGAGGAGATGTAAAGAATGTATAACGAAGGCCCTCTTGTTGGACACTGTTTAACGCGCTTTGCCTGTTCTTACTTTAAGTCACCTAACCGACAGATCATGGGAGAGACCCCCATCAAACTTCGCGTCTCTCGCTCATCCATTCTCGCCCCTTGATTAGCACGTACTCAGTTTTGCTGGGGCGCCTATTCGCAGACAGCTTGGAAGACGACGGGGAGCCTTTTAGCGGCGAGGCCGACGCCCCGGGATCGTTGTCCGCGCGCGCCACCCTGGCGCTCGATCCATGTGCGACACAGGCAGGTGTGCGGAACAGGGCACACGTGCGTTTCCCAAGCGACTTGTATTGCACTGGCTCAAGCGCACCGCGTTGTCCCCGAAGCTGTGACGGTGTCTTGCGCGTCTTCGTTCACCTCTCTGCCAGATTCATACCCTTTAATAAGTATAGGACTTCTTTTTTTGTGCGCATTTCCTTCAATACCATCTTTTTCCTTGATAAGCAGCCGGTGGCCCCATGAGTATAACTCGAAGCGACGGCGCCAGAAATCGAGACACAGTGAAACTTCGCTGTAACGAACTGCAATATAAATTAAGATTTGCGGTGTAACGAACCATTAAACTTTTCACAACTTCATATTTATAGAACACAATGTACTTTCAAACTCATTACAAAGAAACGTGTTACACGGGATTTCAAAATACCTATGTGTCAGTGCTGCGCCTGTGTGCTCACATTTGGGTGCACGTTAAAGAACTCCAGGTGGTCAGCATTTCTGGAGCCGTCCACTACAGCGTCTCTCATAATTATATGGTGGTTTTGGTACTATAAACCCAACATATCAATCAATCAATCAATCAATCAATCAGTGCTGCGCCAGAAAAAAAGCTGGGGTGGTAAATTCAAACGTCTGCTGGAGCTGGCGGTAATATGGTTAAGTTGCACTTTATCTTTTCAGAAGAGTTATTCTAAATTACCCCAGTGCATTGGACTTTCACTTCCGTAATCACGCGTCATGTTGCGCCGTTGTTAAGAACCCTTTGTCGGCGGCGCATCATACCACGGTCCCCGGATCACAGATTCAAGAATACTGTTATTTCAGGGGTGAAGCTCCTCAAGGCATGGGTTTGTCCACCCTTCGTATATATGTAGTATTACGTATCCACCGATGGCACATACCCGTTCTAGAGTGGGTATGTGCCACAGGGGATGTGAGATGGGAGATGGCGGTACTTGGAATGTTCACTAGATGGACACACGGACCGACGGTCAGACAGTCTAGCAGATGTACAGACGAATGAATAGACGCGTGCACGTAGGGACGGATGGACGCACGAACAGACAGGCAGACACACTAAAGCGGGTATGTGCCAGAGGGAATGTGAGATGGGAGATGGCGGTACTTGGAGTGTTCACTAGATGGATGCACGGACCGACGGACAGACAGACTAGCAGATGGACGGACGAATGAATAGACGCGTGGACGTAGGGACGGATGGACGCACGAACAGACAGGCAGACAAACTAGAGCGGGTATGTGCCAGAGGGGATGTGAGATGGGAGATGGCGGTACTTGGAATGTTCACTAGATGGACACATGGACCGACGGTCAGACAGTCTAGCAGATGTACAGACGAATGAATAGACGCGTGCACGTAGGGACGGATGGACGCACGAACAGACAGGCAGACACACTAGAGCGGGTATGTGCCAGAGGGGATGTGAGATGGGAGATGGCGGTACTTGGAGTGTTCACTAGACGGACGCACGGACCAACGGACAGACAGACTAGCAGATGGATGGACGAATGGATAGACGCGTGGACGTAGGGAGGGATGGACGCAGGGACAGACAGAATGGCACATGGATTTACGGACTGACGGACGGACGCACGGACAGACGGACGGACGCATAGACGGACGCACGGATGGTTGCGCGGACGGACGGAAGCAAGAATGAACAGACGGACGGAAGCACGGACGGGCTGACGAACGCGTCGCCCCACTCATCATCATTCATTCCGTGGATATGCTGTGAATTTTTTTTTCGGGTTATTGAAATTATTTTGTTGAACTGCAGACGTATTGCTTAAACATTCTAGTGGCACTTCCCTGCAAATAAGATGCATTTGATGACTATGCTTCAGTAGAACCGACAGTTAGGTTGGTCGGCAATCCCTGATAACTATAGGAATCAGCGCTAAATATCAACGAGCACACAAAACAGAGAGCAGACAAAGGACTTGCGCTACTAACAACTGTTTATTTTCCCCACACCCAACAAGTTTAAATTAACCTTTATTGTGTCGCGCAAGCACTACACTTCATTGGAAATGCAAAGCAAAATGTTACAGAAATGCATACACGGTATAAAACATGCGCAAAACAAGCTGCAAGTGACAGCTGCGGATGTTTAAACGAGCTTGCAGAAACTCAAATGCAGGGGCTTCGGAAGGCACCGAAGCCTCCGATATTTATGAACCAACATCCTTTTTGGCTAGCCGGAATTCACTGCTCTTTCTTTGGCCGAGTATCATTGTGTCACGGAAAATTTGTTCACACCAACATGTAAAAATGTGCGTGACAAGACGAGCATACTTGTGCTCTTTCTTTTTTTGCATTTAGTGCCCGCCATTTAGGCCCCTTTTGGACTGGCCGACGTGCATTTTCCCACAGGCCATGGAAGTGAAGTTAACTCCAACAGAGAATTCCACAAATTTGCGATTAGTGCGTGCTCCCAAAGTCTGTCAGTGAGGCATCTTTCCGACTGGCCGACGTGCATTTTCCTACAGGCTACGGAAACGGAGTTATCAACTCCAACAGAACCTGGTGCTGCATCCTCGCTTAGAAATTCGAGGACAAAGTTTTTGCAGCTTATCCGGGGCATAAAAACTAAGTGAACTTCGTGCCTTCTTGCCACCTTTTCGAGATAGTGTGACGGAGTGTGCGCGAATGGCCCGACCATTGGTCTCCCATTGAAACCCCGAGCTCGAGCCCGTAATCTTTCTGCTTCATTTTCGACTCTTTGTAAGAGCGACGAGGCGACTGCTACAATGACCTCGGAAGCGTAGCCTGGAGCCAAAAGGTGGTCACTTGCCAATCAAGGCTTTTATGCATGCAATGTGGGTGTGATCTTTCAAGAGCAGAATCTAGCACTACGTGCAACCACTCCCTTTTTTGATGAACTTTGAGTGAGCCGATTCTAAAGTGAATAATTAATTTTGGCCTAGGAGAGTACACCTAGCAAATATGATGTGCGTCAAAACGCCGGTTTAAATCTAAAAACTGCAACTCATTGGAGTTGGGAGTGTCTCGCATAAAAGTAAGCTCTTGCATCAAACCACTAAAAGCTTTTATAATGCCCGACACGATGTTAGGCACGCGAGAATCCCTGTGTCTGGTTATATGTACTAAAACGTTAGCGACATATCTAAACGCTTTTACACCTCCCTCCCACCCACCCTTCCAGTGAAAGCAGCATGCAAAGAAAATTCAATATCCGATATAAAAAGATTTCTCACAAAACAGGCGCTTCGTATGTTCCAATGCACATCGTTGCAAGTAACGCTGCTCGTTAAAAATGCAGGAAGGCTTTTATTGGCTAGTGAGTCCAAGTGACCCACCTTTCGGTGGCAGGCTACCCTTGAAAGGTTATTGTAGCAGTCGCTGAGTCGCTCTTGCAAAGATTGAAAGATGGAGCAGAAAGGTTTGCAACCGCGGGCCCGCGCCCACGGTTGCACTGGGAGGCCACTGGTTGAGCCACACATGCCTGCTCTTAAAAAATTGTCGAGCAGGCATAAAGTTCCTCGTTTTTTTCTGCCCATAATAAGCTGCACAAAGTTTTTTTTCTCGAATAGGCGCTGAAAGTAAACGAGGATGCAGCATTAGGCATGCACACTATGGAATGCTATGTTGGAGTTGTTTGCTCCATTCCCATGTCCCGTGGAAAAGGGTACATTGACAAGTCCGAAAGATTCGTCATTGACAGACTTAAGGAGCATGCACAAATTGCACAAATGAAAGAGGAAACAATGCGCATCTGCAGTCACGCACATTTCTGCATGTATGAGTGAACCGATTTTCCGTGACACTATGATACCCAGCAAAAGCAAGGACCAATCATCCCGGCTAACCCTAAATCGTTTTTTTTATCTTAAAAAGCATTAATGCGTGTTTATGTGAGGCTTCGTTATCTTCGCATGCGTCTGAACTGGACGATAGTTATAGCGCGAGAACAAAACGACGACACAGAGACAAGGACACGCGCTATAACTATCGTCATGCCATACCAACTAGCCCAAGCTGCCACACTTCTGAACTGGAGTTTCTGCAAGCTCATTTGAACATTCGCAGCTGTTACTTGCACATTCTTATGGCAGGTGTTAATATATATGCATTTCTGTCTCTTTTTGCTTTGCGTGTCCAATGCCAGCGCATGCGCAACATCATGAACATTTATGTAATTCGGTGGGTATGGCGAGAATAAAAACTTGTTAGTAGCACCATTATTTCTTCTGCTCTCTGTTCTTCATACTCGTAAATCTTTAGCGCTTATTCTTTTAAAAGGACTATACCTGGCTTAAACGGTCAAATTTCATTTAACATATTTTCGGTGTAACGAAGCTAACTGCCGAATTCACCTACTTTTTTTTAAATCGAGGTTTATTATACAACATACAAAAGCTATCTTCGTAGAAGTTTCTTCAGCAGTGTTCCTTGGTGGATTGCTTTCTATTTTGGGCTCGCTACTATCCGTTAAGTTCTAACGCGCCGGAAACATACCGTTGCGGATTTGGCTCCAACACATTTCAAGTCAGCTGGTGAGGATGCAACATTGTGCCCGAAACGGCAGTTTATTCTTTTCACCATGCTCGTGGGAAGAGCGCGAGTCTGCGCGGAACGTCTATTACCATGTCACAAAAAGCTCGTGTGCTTGAGTCCGCCTTTGTCGTTCATATATATCAACTGCTAATGCTATTGACACAATACATTATAGAATAGCCCTGTGCAGTTTTTTTAATAATGTGCGGAGCACTGAAGCGTGAAAAAAAGAGGTCAGTTCGGGCCATCGTTGTTTACAACACGATGAATCGTGTACATATCGTATCAATCGTTTCTTCAGCGTCTCTGCACTATTATAAATGTTTGCTCTGCCATGTGAGCCATGGGCCCCTTCTTTTTCCTATTAATTTAAAACCCACGGAGCAGTTATTGTTCACGGTGAAAAGGGTGAAAAAAAGAAGGACAAAGTTGTACTCTTCGATGAGAACTACACACGATTACGAGTCCTCAGGCCTGGCGTAACGAGGGGCGGATGATCGCGTGGAAGAAATGTGCAGCCGCTATGTTTTCTCGGTGACGTTACATCTAGATGCCGGCACCGCCACACTTGATAGGGCCTGTTGCGCATGTGGAAGGAATCAGTCCGTGACGAGCTGCTGTGCGGAGAAGATGCTGGCGTCGGTGCAAACGTTGGAGCCGCAAGTACGGAAGGTGTGCTATAAGCACACGAGACGACCGATTTTCAGGCTGGCGTTACGAAATGGCGTCCATGTGTTCATATAACACTCTAGAAAAGACTAGCTGAGTTGTACTGGCAGATGGAATTAACAAAGCGAGATGGGTGAAAGTAAGACGGCACGGAGGTAAAAAAAAACAAATATAGATTCTGAAGGGAGGAGGAAGCAACAAAAGGGAGAAGGCAGGGAGGTTAACCGGAAAGACATCCGGTTGGCTACCCTACACTAGGGGATTGGGGAAGGGGACAAGAAAGACGAGAAAGAGGGAAGAGAGGGAAAAAAAGGCTGAAGGTACCAAAACGTCATTATCACAATGACAATGTCGGACGCAACCCATGCACTGTCACAATACGTCGTACACTTCGGTTTCTTTAACGAAACGCAGCGACACTCGCATGAAATTCTGTGCAGGCAAGTTCACCAGAATCCTGAGTTCTGTGCGTTAACAGATACTGTACTGTGCTAATGTACGTACAGTCTCAATGTAAAAAAGAAAAATACTAGCACAAGTGACTGGTCACCGGAGCCTCAAGATTGCGACTCACTGCGCTGTTGTTCACGAGTAGGCTGGTAGCTAGATTGCCAAACACATTCGACTTTCCAAATCAGGGGTGGCTACAGTGGACTGACGGCAGGCAGTCCATCTTGCCGTTCGGCCATCCGAAAGCCTACAGCTCAAAGAAACGGATGTTCATAACTTATCAGCAGATGTGGCTGTGCACACAATATTCTTTCTGTCTTTTTTCCGCTGAAGTTGACAACGACCCCGTCTGTATCGCAGTTGACCAGAAAAGGCTATTTGTTGGAGTGACTGGCCACCCTTGCTTTGAGAAATTAAACATGATTGGCATTCTCGATATCGGCGCTCTCGGGAAAAACGTAGCGCCGCGTATCGCAATCTTGCCGTTCCGGCAATTTCGACAACCGGTCACCTGTGCCGATCTTTTTCCGTCGAGACTGTACATGCAGCACATGCAGCATATACAGCAATGTGCGTACATAGCAATCGCTTGCAGTTACCGCCGTACTGCTCGCACTATCTGAGTGATTGAGACCCATCTCGAATGGTATTGATGACGGAGACAACATCTATCTATAATCTACTCGTGCAACCTCGTTACAATACGGAAGATAGCACTGACCTCTGTACTACTATAGGGTAATGATTGATATGTTGAGTTTAACGTCTCAAAACCACCACATGATTACGAGAGACGCCATAATGGAGGGCTCCGGAAATTTTGACCACCGGGTTCTTTAACGTGCACCCAAATCTGAGCACACGGGCCTACAACATTTCCACCTCTATCGGAAATGCAGCCACCGCAGCCGGGATTCAATCCCGCGACCTGCAGATCAGCAGCCAAGTAACTTAGCCACTAGACCACTATACGGTAAAGGCTCGTCAATTCAAATTTCATGAAAGCAGTAAAATTTTCTCCAGTCCACCAAATGCCTAATTATCGAAAATACTAAGCGCACAATAAACCAAGGCCTGTTACATCAATACACTTTAATTGTCTTGATTATTACATAAATAATTTGCTTACTCTGCATAAGAGCAGTGCAAAAACCGCAATGATTTGTGATCCCACGACTTCGTTCTCAGTGCGACCATGCATGGCGCCAAACTACTGTGTTTATTTTGCCCGAAACGTGCTCTGCAACCCTCCCTTATTTCGTACGGCCATCACTACCACGTGTACATACCAATATACAGTTCTCTAGCAGGTAAAATTACCAGCAAGTGACAGTTCGTCCATCGTCACGTAGGAGATGAGTTGCTTCACCCGCGGCGAGCATGCCGACCACGGCTGAAATCTCCCAATCTTCGGCAGCTTCCGCCATGTTTCAGTACGGCTACATTACACTTCCATTACATCAAGTTAAAACAAAGCTGTCGAGTGCAGTATCTGTATGTAGACAAAACAGCGTTCCCTGACTGAAGAAGACAGTGATGCGGAGAGTGTGGTCTCGTTTCAGTCGACTGCGAACTTCGTTGTGGCTCTTTTGCGCCGCACATCTGCGGCGCTTCCCGCTCGGTGATTTTGGGGGTTTGTCCGAAGGAGGCTATGGTCCAAATCAACCAGATCGCGGCCGATTGTGACCGAATTGACGGGAGTTCGGTGGAACCAAACAGTCGTGTACGGCGGCAGCGACAAGAGTGGACGTCTGAATGATCCGGTTCTTCGAATTAACGAGCTTTCGCTGTATACACTAATGACTGTCATACGCGTTTTTTTAAGTTTATTTTTTCTTTTTTCTTATAGCCATTCACAGCCATTACAACCATTCACAGCTAATGGTGATGTGAGGCTCTCTGTGAACATGCGGGAAGGCTGGTACAGCTGCCCAACGTTCCGCCGCCGCTTTTCGTTATAACGGAATGCGGTGATTTCTTCGAGGAAACGGGGGCTCGGCATGGCAACCACCCGCACTCAAAAAGAGCGAGTGAGAGAGAGAAAGTGCACCGACAAACAGCCGCGAGAAGGCTGCGGTGGCGGGCAACACACAGTCCTTTGTACACGGTGCGGGAGGCAACCGTTAATGCCAGCCTCACCTCGCATTCGCGTACTTGTGCCCTCACCTTGCCTTTTCTTTCTCTCGCTCATTCACTCCTGCAGCGCAACGCGTACAAAGAAATGACGTTGCATGATCCCGCGCCGCGTTTCGAGAAACGGTTCCTGCAGCAGGCCGCATAAACAAACGCTACGACACCACCTCCGTGTAGCGATGCCAATACAGGCCGCTCATTTCAAGGTCCGTTGGAGTTTAGGAATTCCAGGGGACACAGTCAATGAGAAGGGGAGAAAAATGCAGAGAGAAAGCGGGCAATAAGCGAGGGCACCACCATTACCGCCGTGCTCTTTATAGACTTGTTGTGCGTGGAAGGGCATGAACTGCTGGTGCGGTAACAGCAGTGATTTATTATTTCTTTTTTCCTGCATGCGCTGTACGACGCGTTCTCAAAGTTTTGGGCAGTCGGTTCCTTGCGTATACGGTCTACTTGGCTTCTCTCTTCTAAGAGAGCATGCTGTTCTCATTTCACTCTCTTCCCTCTGAACGAAAGTGAAAGTTTAGAGGTGACTCAGTCGGAATAGGTTGCTTAGGGCACCCTTAGTCTTTGCTTCAGTACAAGAACTGGAGCGTGATCTCAAAAATATTTTCTTTTTTTGTTGTTGGGAAGGGGGGAGGGGGCGTATTCAGTTTCGCTCCGTCCGATCTGTGCAAGGAAAAGCATTGGTCTCGGGTTTGCATCCCGGTGAGTGCACGTCTGCGAAGCTTTCATTTCTAAAAAAAAAAGACCATTTGGTTTTTTTTTTTGTAAGTTCTTGCTACAAGGTAGTGATTGGAGATTGCTTTTCATTTCAGGAACTTTCTTCCTCCTGACGGACCTTCCACACACCTTATTTAACGTGAGCAAGAATCGATCTACAGCGATTATCTAGTGGCCTAACATGATGCCATTGGTATGAGCAAAAGAGCCGTGAAGTACCAGAAACGTTTCAGTGAGAGTGACTGACGTAATCATCCCCATCCCACTGCAGTGACTCTTTTTCAGCAGGCACTTATCTAAAAGACAAAATAGCGCACTAAATCAGCTATACACACTCATGAATATACAACTGGGAAAGTATCTTTTGGACAAAGAAAGCAAAACATAATAAAGAAATGTCAAAACAACTGTTCAATCGTCGGTGAGACATTCAAAGAATAGCACAAAGGGTCGCACGTGGATGATGTAAGTTAGTATTAAGAAGACACAGTAAATTAAATTGTTGAATAAGGGACCTTTGATAAGCAAGGCAAATAGGCGCATGTATTTTTCTTTCGCTGTTCCTTGTCTACCACGCTGCTCCACTAGCTTAAAGAAAATGCAATAAAGTGCATCGAAGGAATACTTCAGAAAGGGGTGACGTCGTGGAAGCAGGAGGAAGAACCGACAATGACGCTTCCTCCTGTAGATAAAACAACGCACGCTATTACGTCCCCTCCCTCGCTCTTAGACCGCACAAGAAAAGGCGCCCGCTGAGAGACATATGGGCGATGTCCTCACACGCCGACATCCCGCGTCATTTATTGATAGGACATGTAGATACACCGTTTCGTACATCAGCTGCAACGCTATGGATGCTACAGCGAGACATTTTGCAGTAGATGCATTCGCACCAAAAATTAATATGTTCAAGTTTTATCAACCGTAATGTGTGCTTTTTGTTTGGGTTTGTTTCTTGTCTTTCGAGGCCAAAGAGAGCAGTAGATTAAGATGATTTTAGTCATATAAATAAGAAGATCCCGTTATTTATGCGACTTTTCGGATCCTTTAGGGTCTCTGTTTTCGTATCGTGGCCTCCGCGATCGATTCTGATCACACGCAGCAGGAGCCAATCGCGGAGGCCACGTTCACAACGACGCAATCCGAGCACGAGACACGTCGACTTACACGGTTTGCTGACCGAACTTGTACAGCTTGGGCACTGTTGCACCTGATGTAAGAAACGGAAGTACATAGCGAGTGTGCATGTCTATGCGTCGCGGGGCTAGGGGGCAGAGGGCTCCGTCCTCTCGCTTGGCTGATGCATGTAGCGGCGGCAGCAACATCCCAAGCCAGAATGCGCGCGCCGGAAGCGTCGGCATTCCATCTGCTCGCCTGCGGGGCCGTCCGGCCGCCGGTCTCGCGGTGGCGGCGGTTGTTGGCATTTCCGAGAAGCGCGGCGATGATTCGGCGCGCCAAAAAGAAGCACCAGCCCGCAGCAACCCTTCGCAATGCGCGCCGATGCCCTTGCCGCCCCGCCTTTCCCCCCGCTCCTGCGTTCCTTTCTTTTTTATTTCGCTCTCTCTCTCACACACTCCGCAGTTATCCCGTCTCTGTTTCTCACGTAATGTGGCGTATACAAAGAAGGAGAGAAGGAAAATGTGGCTTCCAGAGGCAACCCGTTACGTGAAGTCTGATGAGGAGCGAGGGACGCAGTCCCCTCCCCTTGCCTTCACGTCGTGCCCGCTGCTAGGAAATCTAGGTGTATACTGCCCCGCACCGAGCGGGACAGCGCAAACGATGACTTAAAAATTAGAGGAATGCTTGCGCACCTCTCTACGGCGTTGGTAATTTTTGGCTATGCACCTGCAAAAGTTGTACATGATAGCACCACGTTCTTTCTGAACGACTTCATTGCTCTTTTGTGGTGTACGCGCTTACCCGAGTGCAGATACTGTTGCGGTGCCGTGATTGGACGCAAAGTATTCTGCGTTTGGATGCAAAATCAACACCAGCGTGCGTGCCTGATGCATGTTTCCTGAATTGAGGCAATCAGTCCTGGCCGATCGCGAGCTATAACAACGTTCCGAACTTGCGAACGTTTTTCTCTTTCGAACACCAGAAGCTTCAGCGCTTAATTTCGAATGATGTAGATTACGATATGGGACACTATTGTGGCGTTGAGTGAACAGTTTAATTTTATATGAATGACAAAGTGTATCACAATGAATCTGTAGAGACAGCGTACGGGAAATCTCCTCCATAATAATTTTGTCCTCGTAACTTGCATTAACGTACACCGTTTATGTAAACAGACGTATCTGCATTTTGCATACGTCGAATTTACGAATAATATCTTCGAATTTATCGCTAATCAAAGAAGACGGGACTCCTATGAGGTGAAAAATATGCTAATTCTATAGTTACCAAATCTTCTTGTTCGCCACCTGGTGATGGTGGTAGTGTTGCAACAGGCGGGGTTAGCCTGACTTAAATTGGCCGGCAATCGTTCCGCCTGAGCATCTCCTGAATAAGAGCGATCCGTCACTGAATGCCACACGGCCGGGAGTCTCGTACAAGTCATTCTAATACTTTGCACGCTCCTTCTCGATGCCGTAAGCCCTTGAAAGAAGGTTGCCACACGCACGGGAGTTGAAGATGTCATTTTTCACCGCCTGCTAATCCCCATTTCTCATTTTTTTAGTAGTAGTAGTAGTAGTAATTTTATTTACAGTAAGCCGGATACAGAGCTCACTGCAGGGGCAAAGGGCTAAAGGCGAACAGCCTGACAAAGGCCCTTGTCCCTCCGCAGTCCGTGACAGTGCAAAGCTTAAACAATATATATATTCAATACATTGGTTTCAAGCAACCTGAAATTGTAAACACAAAATTCAAACATAAATAGCATAAGAAGTTTACATAACACATTTTAAGAATTAGAGGTCACTCTCGTTATAATTCACAACTAAACAATATCAATGAAACAACTCAAAAACAGACACAAAAATGCATGAGCCTCTCAATTCCGGAAATAAGGAAGAATATACGACGAACCCGATCTGTTTCGGTCTCAGAAACTCAATTATTTATTTATTTATTTATTTATTTATTTATTTATTTATTATTTATTTGTTTATTTATTTATCTATATGTGGAATTTAACGTCTCAAAACCACCATGCGATTATGAGAGACGCTGTAGATGAAGGCTCCGGAAACTTGCACCACCTGGAGTTTTTAGCGTGCACTCAAATCTGAGTACATGGGCCTACACAATTTTCACCTCCATCGGAAATCTCCAGAACTTTGTTAGTTACTCTCCAAGTAAAAAGCAAAAAAAAAAAAACTAATGTTGGGGGCCGTTCTCGATTGTGAAGTGTGCTACAAACATTTAAACCAATGATAGACAGGATACTGGGAATCCTTAAAATGAAAAGGCCTGCCTTCAACGTCGTCGACATTGCCATCTTACCATCCAGCTTCTCTCAACTGTTCATACTTTTAGACGAACTTCCCATGTGCCTAGCAGAACAGGTTTCCAGGTCATCAGCAAGAAGCATATGGCATATTTATCACCATACATTAGACGCGGCAATTACATTAAATGAAGACAATGTGAATTCGACTACATGAAAAGATGTTCGTGTCGTGTTGAATGCACATGTTAGTGTTTTATTGAACTTCTACCTTAGCTACACGTGCGTATTGATAGCCTTTCATATTTACACTTAGTTTGGTTTGTTTACGTTGTTGTAGATACAGTGTCTTGTTTGTTCTTGTAATATGCTCATGTATTTATGAGAAAATAGGCAATAGAAACGCATAAACTATGCATTAAAATAACCTGCTACGATGTGGCTATTAAAGAACAATAATAACAACACACTGCAAGGTAAAACTCTGCCACGCAAAGCAAATCTTTTTTCTCTTTTTGGTGACGTGTACGAGATGTATTCGAACATGTTTCTTTTATCCGTGACCTATGCGGGATGTATTCTGATATAGTTTTGCGTTTTTGTTTTGTTATTTCCATATAGTGTGCGTCTTGAGCGTACAGTGTGAAACTTGTTTCCACATATGTTCTTTGTACATGCCAGATATGTAACCCCAACTCCTGTCTTGGCCCTTGGGCTGACAATATTAATAAATAAAAAAATGAAGCATATATGTCGCCCACGTATAATTAGGTAATACAGCAAAAAACAAACAAACTTTTTTCTTGTTTTTTTTTTTCACGAAATCAAAAACTCTCGCGTTACGGCAAGCACGCGCAAGCAAACACGAGCAGCTCCGAACAGTTTCTCTCTGAACCGGTATTCCGTGCAGTTGCGCAAGCCTGCGTAATCTACCGAACCCGAAAAGGTTCCCGCAGGTATTACTTGGAAAGGGGTGAGTGGCGGACGTCGCGCGGGAAATCCCCGGCCGGTTTTGTGTCTGCTGCGCTGGGAATCAGGAAACTCGAATGGCGCGCCGATCGACGCGGGCTACGTTTCCCTGAAGGGGCGAAGCACCGATTGTACGCACATACACGCACACATATTTTTGCAGGTACAAGTGAAGATGGTTGGACCGCAGTTACAAGATTGCGCGTTGCCGGCGGCTTGCATCGAAGCCGCTCGTACAGAAAAGGAGGGGCTCACGCGCACTCGAGCAATGAACCCATCGGCATGTATATTTGTTGCCTCTCGAGGTCGCTACGCTCGCTTTTTTTGTTGTTTTTTTTCGCGAGAGAACGACCACGTTTACATATACCGACGGTCAAAGGCGAGGGCTTCGTTTACGTATCGAGTCGATGAGACGACGACGTCGTATAGGCGCATTCCACTGCGTACTGCGGCACTGTATACATTACACGGGCATCGGATGTCTCGCTGGTGCGCTTGTTTGAACCCACCACGAATTCGGGGGTCCACTGTTGCACACGTGAACGAAATGAAAGAAGAGGAGGAGGGAGCTTTTTGTTTGTGTGAAAAAAGTGGTGAGGAGGATTATGAAAATAATAAAAAAAGTTACGTTAAGGAGAAATGCCAGTCCGCCCAACAGGCATTCACGGCATCTTCGCGGCTTTCCGGTTTCAAATCGTAACGCATTTCCGGTCTGCGCAGAATGCGCGTTCGGTATTGTGAGCGTGGCGTCTTCAAAGGGTAGCCGCCGGAGACGCTGTCTCCCGAGTCGAGAGTGCTTCGTAATTTGAGATGCGTGTTCCTTTGTTAATTTTTTTATATACACTCTCAGCTTGCTTCGTTTCGTGGAGGCGAGACTGGTTGCTTATACGAATTCCGGCCACGCTTACCGATTCCCACGCCGGGGATGGTGTGGAATGTTGTGCATTTACGTGAAGCATGAACTACCTTTTGCGTGGACAGAGTTCCTGTCATTGTCAGAAAAAATAAAAAAAAAGAATGATATAGCCTGCAGAAGACTTTTCTGAAAAATAAATGCTTGACGCATTTCTTTTCTACTGTTACTTGGCAGAAATGATCTAGTGAACACTGCTCCCGCAGGGTTCTGCATAACGATTTATGGGGTTCCCCTCGACCGCTTTCAAGTTGTGGAGTTGTTCCACATACGCCTTTCCTCCGACCCTATGTAACAATAATCTAAATGATTCGTTCATTAAGAGCGTCCAATCTTTAAAAGTAGTGTTGTGATTTTTTTCTCGCAGGCCTAGTTGTTGGAGTTACTGTTTCGCCGTAGATGCTCAGTTGTGTTGCGTATGCGAGCTGAATGTACCATAAAAGATACCACACGCTGAAGTGGGAAAAAAACTACAAATCGAATATTTGCTTCCTGAGGTTCGTTAACATGTACAAGATAAAGAATACTAGATTTTTTTATTGTTTCTCGATCGAAACGCGGCCAGGTTGAACGTAATCGAACCCGCGACATCATATTTTCAGCAGCGTGTAACTCGCAGTGTATGCTGATGGCGTTCGGATGATGGTTAAGAGTGAAAACAGCTTACAACAAAATTCACAGTCACCAACAACATATTGAACTGTCACGGTAAATATAGTATCAGCAGTACAGCAATGCAGGGTTTTATTGTACTTCCGCCTTTCACTTGTAAGCGGTCGCGTTGCTGATGGAAACGGAAGCTTAGCTATAGATAGCCCTTGATGGGTGTTGGCGCGTGATAAAAAAAAAGGATGTCTACGAATACAGTCACCATGGGTAACACCATGAAGATCTTCCCCCTCCTCTTTTTTTATTACCGTTTGTTTGACTATCTGTGGTGTAGCAGGCATGCAGGAGTGAATTTGAATTGACTATAGCCCAGATGTTCGGATAGGGACGCAAAAATAAACACAGGATGTAGACAACCCCACACTCGCAACTAAATTTATTCTTCTAATTTATTGTTCCGAATTTATTCTTCCATTTATTCTTCCAACTATGTACCAACAAGCCCGACCGCAAACGCTCCGATGCAAGAGTAACGGAGAATTCATTGGCGAATGTCACACTCTTGGGGTGAATCCCCGCCGATCCAACACCGACATGCGGCAGACTCGCAGGCATCCACTTTTTTTTTTCGCCTGCGACGTCTGAAAGGCTTCGAAGAGGTACATCTCAAATTTATTTGCAGGTCGGTCGACCCGTGCGGGGCTGCACGTGTGGTGATGTATGGGCCTGACTGACGCATTCACAGAGACACTGACATTTGATTAAGCACAAACAAGCATTTAATTAAAACAAAGGCAATAGGCAGGAGATTACAAAAACAACAGAGAGGAAAGTAAAACGCTGATACGCAATGAAAAAGAACAGATACAGAACAAACTATGTTCTAAAAAAAACGCTACAGCAGGTACAAATAATCACAACACGGAATGTAATAAAATAGCAACATTATGGAAATCAAAGAGAAATACAAGGAAATAATTACGAAGTAAAGATCATTCTCGCGCTTTTGAAGGTCTACGTGCGGCGCAGTGCACACAACTACAATTATTTAAAAGCTAGGTACAATAAAATAACAGTTGAAAAACAAAACACAGTAAAAAGTTCCATACGGACCAAGCCAGCGCTTGGTAAACGTAGGGGAGTTGACCGGATGTCGCTGAAGATCTCGCCGGCTTAGTAGACGACGCGGGTGCCCGGTAATTCCGCAGCCGTCTTAACACGTTGAGCGGGCCACTCCATGCTCGTCGCCGACGACCGCACTTCTCGGTGGTTGCACGTCAACTGCCGATTCCGATGCAGCCCAAACTTTTTCGCGGCGTACCCATCCCATCTGGAGGTCATTTCCTCGAACACATGTGCGCCCCTTTCGATACAGCTGTAGAGAAGACATGACGGCGCCGCTGCTGGTAATTCAGTCACCGGATGTCGTCTTCCTAATGAAAAGGCGTTCTTCCTTGGGCGATGGGGCGCGCGGGTGAGACGAAAGTTGCCGTTGTTTGTGACACTGAATGTGGTACGTATGCAGTTTTCTGAATGCAAACACCGATTAAGTTCATTCCAAGCAAGCTAGATGGCTGTCTAGTACTGTAATCGTTCAATGACCTTGGGAATGGTGGGAACTATCGAATAGTGTTAGCGAACCTACTACGAATATTGTATCTACAGTTTCAGTTTCATTCCGCGGGTAACAGCTTGATTGATTGATTGATATGTGGGGTGTAACGTCCCGAAACCGCCATATGATTTATGAGAGACGCCGTAGTGGAGGGCTCCGGAAATTTAGACCACCTGGGGTTCTTTAACGTGCACCCAAAGCGGGTAACAGCTTACTCCTACTGAAATGACACATATTGCTCAAATGGAACATATTGCGAGCGACTGAAGCGGGCTATAATTCTTTTTGTTTGCGACGTTGCTATGGCTTTGCACGTTGCACTACACAGCTTCAACAAAGCGGCGCTCATGTTCCGCTCCTTGCAGATGCCGCGTCCCAAGCTGCAGTGCAGTGAACTCTACAGATTTCACGTTTCTGATAAGTGCGTCTTGTCTCGGCACGCTCATCTGGACTGCAAAACGACGCTAGAGCCAAGTAAACGCACCGTCACGCTCCGCTGAATTGACTTTACAGCGGAGCGAGAGATGCGTCGTACGTACCCGACAGGTCTTTACATCGTAGGGCGCACAAGGCGACACGCTCAGAATTCGCAGCCGACGATACGTTTAGCGTTTCTCTCAAAGACGATAATAATAATGCCTGTTCGAGTTTCACGTCCCAAAAAAACAGAATATTATTACGAGAGACAGCGTAGTCTCCAGTTGGGCTACACTAATTTCGACTACCAGACGTTCTTTAAACGGTACGCATAAACCTAAGCGCACGGGCATCCAGCATTTCACTTTCAGTGAAATGCGGTCCCAGCGTCCTAGATTCCACACACCTCGGACGTTATTTCAGCAATCAAGCATCATAAACGGACTACCACTGCGGCGTTTTCTGTAAGTCGGTGCAGAATTTTTACACCCATGAATATATGACGCGTACATTCGACAGAAAGTCATGCACGATTGTTGTGAATTTCTTCTTAAAAATATTTGATTACTTTGTAACGCCTAATATGGAAACCCAGTAGCCGAGCACTGCATATCTTGGTGGTTGAATTCGTTCACTCTGATGATCACGAAACCTCCCTGAAAATAAGTCATGAGGAGAGAAGTCGGCCGCATCTGCCTGCCAAGTACCCAAATTACTTCTTATTATCGCGTCACTTACCGCCTTTTTCCGGCTCCTGCAAAGGGGCTGAGTAAGAAGCAAGGCGTGAGAGCACAGCACTATTACCGCATGGATCGTTACCCCTGGCCCACCGAAGACTGATTAAACCACAGGTGGTTACATCAAGACTTCTGCACTCGAATATATATTTTGCGACTGTCCAGCGTACGCAAGTGAACGCCAGCAACTGATATCTTCGATTGAGCGATATGTTAGTCGACCATTAACGAAGGTTGTGTTAGGTCCTTGGCCTGACGCCATCAGTACAAATGTGATGATAGGAGCCGTCGTCGCATTCTTAGAAGCCACTGTACTGGATGCGCGAATGTAGAGTTACCCCAGCCTTACCAGAGCATGTTCTCATCTCTCTACCTTACCATCGTCATTCATCACTCTTTCACTCTCAAGTCACCCTTCCCCAGAGAAGAGGGTGAGTAGCAGGTAAGAGCAAACTGTAGCTCAGAGCGACTTCTCTATATACCTTTATCTAAATAATTTATCTCTCTTTCTCTCTCTTTGAGGACACGGGTGTAACGTAACCTGGTAGATGGTGGTAACTGCCCGGTGCTATATGGTGATGGTTCTAAACATGAACAGCGGGGACAGCGGATGCCGCACAGGGACGTGCTGGAGGACAAACTCAGGGCAATCCCCATGGGGAGGTAGAGGGGCTTTGCCTCACTGTAATAACGTGGGAGCCACCCACATTAATCCCAGATGGGATCGTCAGGACGTCAATAAAGTTATTGAAAACATACCACTCCATGTCGTAGTTCGCATGTAACGACATTATTCCTAGAGGAAGCAAAATGAGTTTTTCTGATGCGCCACTTGACAAAAACGAAAAAAAAGCCGTAGTGGTGGTCTAGTTTTTATGGTGATTGACAGCGGCCTCGAAAGTTGCGGAATCGAATATTGTCCACGTCGGTCGCATTTTAATGGAGCCGAAGTAGAAGCCCGACTGGTTGCATTTATATAATACACGTTCAAGAACACCCATGCAGGTGGTCCAAATTTGTGGTTACCTTCACTGCAGCATCGTTATTAATTACATCGCGATCTTGGCCTTGGGTTCTGGGACGCAATACCCCAGCGGCACCTGAAAATGCTATATACAGCCGCAAATAACGCACATGCGCCACTTGGGCGCAACACTAGCAACCACGCGAACACAATGGCCCTCGTTGGTGCTTTAGTTCAAACGGCACGAACTCCTCATTCCGCAACGTTGAATGAAATGCATTACGCGATAACTGTTCGCGTTGCGTAATTCTGACGTCTGTGCGGAAATCTCCTGATTGCAGCAGTCGTCGTACGCGGTACAAGAAAACCGGCGCAGCATGTAGAACGGGTTTCGCGTTCGTTCCGCAGTACCTTGCAGGCGTGTATGCAGACCTGATAAGCAACCGCAGTGATTTTGCGGTCGATTCTTTGTATTCGCGGACACGTTTGAAGTGCCGGGTTGCAAGAGCGCCTATCGACGACGGAAATGGGTCAAGTGCCGTATTGGAGAGCTTACGAGTAGGATGGTAGGTGGTCAGCAGAATATCGTATTCGCATGCGCCATGGATGTTCGAATAGCAATAGCAGTGAGTGAGCTTAATCGAATCAAAATACCTAAATGAAAAACAAGCTTCAAACATCATGTGTAGTACCTGCTAATATCTGGGATTTTACTTGCCAAAACTATGATATAATTATGAAGCTAGCCGTAATAAAGAGCTGTGGAAATTTGGAACATCTGGTGTTCTTTAACGTGCGCTCACATCCAGATACGTAGCCGGAAATTTATTGCCAGAGCGGTGGGGGAGGTTGAGCACGAAAGTGACAAATCTTGAGTGGCGAAAGCTACTCGGTGAAACTTCTCATGGTGTTTGAAAGAAGGGGAATCCAACAGCTTGTTTTCGTTGTTGGACCCAACACTAATGGCAAAGAGCATATACTCAAGTTAAAGAAGATATAGGGGATGTTAATTGTAGTGATTATGATATAAACGTGAATTAATTAAAGCGCTCGAAGAGACAACTTGCAGCCGGTGGTGACCGAACCTGCGATCTTCGAATAACGCGTCCGATGCTCTACCGATTGAGCTCCGGCGGAAGTGATCCCGTGGACATTAGGGGACACGCCTCTGCATTTTAACGCGGAAGTGCTAGTCAGCGCTTCTTGCAGCTATGATGAACAGTGTGAATCACTCTTCTTTTGCATGCTGCCTCACGCCCGTCGCATGGTATAACCAGGGGTCTTTCGCTATCGCACAGTTTTCATCGAAAAGCACTTGACAAAACGAAATGTACGAACTTATAGCATCATAATATAAGGTTATCTGTGGTTTTGTGTCCCAAAACAACGATGTGATTATGAGACACGCCGCTGTGGAGAGCTCCGGAAATTTCGATCATCTGCTGTTCTTTAACGTTCACTTATATCACGCAGTACGTGGGCTTCCGACATTTAGCCTTCTTGGACATGTTACTGCCGTGGCCAAGATCGAACATGCGACTTTCGGGCCAGCCAGCCGGACACCATAACCACGGATCCACCGTAGCGCATATAACTTAGAGCTTCAAAGTGTCATTTAACTCTTGTAACCGTTGAGCCATCGAGCTCTGTATACGTCGTTCCATATGAAGCTTGCGACAAGAGAGAAATCGAGAGTTGATCTGACCAGAAGTCGTCAGACAAGAAATATTACTGGTAGCAACGTTCTGACACGAGGAATGCGTTTTGTCAGGACCCCTGGCAAGGACAAGTCTCTTGTCAAGAGCCTATGGAGTCCTTGCAAAGGGCTTCGACAAAGACAATTATCTTTGTGGAAGTGTTGCTTCCAGCGACATTCCTTGTTAAACGTATCTTTCAGGGTCGAAGCTCCTTAAGGCAGGGGTCGTGTGCCTCCTGTATGTAGACTCTTGTTTAGTCCTTGGAATGTCCCCTCGATGGAGGTACTTGTATATAATGAATTTATGATGAAAAGATGCGAGATGGCGGTATTTGGAGTGTTCACTAGATGAACGGACGGACGGACAAACAGACGGATGATCGGATGAATGCATGGACAGACAGACAGACAGACAGACAGACAGACAGACAGACAGACAGACAGACAGACAGACAGACAGACAGACAGACAGACAGACAGACAGACAGACAGGCAGGCAGGCAGGCAGGCAGGCAGGCAGGCAGGCAGGCACGGATGGACGCATGGATGGATGGATGGACGAACGGATGCACGGACGGACGGATAGATGGACGGACAGACGGACGCACGGACGGACGTTTCGCCTCACACATCATGATTCTCTCTGTGGATATGCTGTGATTTTTTTCATCATTAATGAACCCAACTGATTCTTGAAGGCCGGATGGCATCTCTTCTCGCATATAATGTACGCTGAATGTTGCCAGTTTGATGGTGTAAGCTATATCTAGCACTTTACATAGTTCAGTGGCGCTATACCTACGAAAGAGACGTGCGACTTGATGGCCTACAGATAAGGTTTCCTTCTTCATTTGCATGAGAACTATTCAGACAGTGTACATATATATACCGATGGCTCGACGAACCACCAGTGTTCGTCAGGTGCAGTAGTTGTATCAGCAAGAGGTTTTACCGTCAGCTTTAGGACTGACCACTCTAAGGCATCTACAGCAGCGGAACTAGCTGCTTTGCGTGCTATACTTAGTGTGGTCAATCGGGAACCACCGCAACAATGGTCAATTTTCAGCGACTCAAGGGCTGCCCTCCAATCTGTGCTCTCAGCACTGCGTCTCAGGCCGTACGAATTGCTTGTCTTCGAAATTCGATGCCTTTCCCACACTTCACACGAGAAATGGCATCATATGATGTTTCAGTGACTGCCAAGTCACTGCGGCGTCATAGGGAACGAACATGCCGATACTGCCGCGTGGGCAGCTCTTGAAGGAACATGAGAAGAAGCCATACCACTTTCGCGGACCAATGCTGCCAGTAATCTTCGACGACTTGCGCGTGAAATAACGTTTTCACTATGGTGCCCACCAAGCAACGAGACGAATCGTGAGACTAACGAGACGAATCGTTAGATAGTGAGACCACCTGTCTCTGATGGCTCTCCGCATGCCCACTGGGCTCGATCGAAGAGAAGCCACCCTTCTTCATCGCTTATGGCTAGGGGTGGCATATACAAAATCTTATTCATTTGTCATAGGAATGGCTGACAGCGCTCTCTGCGATGCCTGTCGTTGCGAAGAGACGCTACACCACATCCTGTGCGACTGTCCGTTGTATGGTATCCTGGCGTCCGTTCTTGCGCGCATCAACAACAGCCAAATGCCTGTGGACATTATTCTTTCAAGTGCCCAAAACAAGACATTGCAACAGAAGGTGACAAAAGCACTGCTGAAATTCCTACACGACACGGACTTGAACACGCGGCTGTAACATCAATGTCACACACCACGAAAGACAAGACTGGACTATGACTGAGTGTGCGCGCGTGTGCTGCCGAATGTGTTGTGTTTATCTCTCTCTCTCTCTCCTCTCTATCTTTCATCTCCCCCATCCCCCTCCCATGCACAGGGTAGCAAACCGGCTGCCTATAGGCTGGTTAACCTCCCTGCCGTTATTTCCCCACCCCCATTTTTCTTCCTTCCCCATGATTGCAGACAGTGTTTTCTGAAGGACGCGACGCTTTCTGAACAGAACACACTGCACTTCTTGCTTGCTTTTCTTCGCGACACCAAAATGTCGGATGTCCGGTGACTCAGGTGAAAATGGCCATCGGCGATGAATACGTGTATCCAGAGACTTTATAGACATGGAACAGTTGAACAAACATAACCAAATAAGAGAAAGTAAAGAGAGGTCAGTCTGGATAGCGTGTCTGCAGCTTGCTATAGCTCCTCATCGGAATTCGGCAAACTGAAAGAGACGGAGATATATAGAGATTCAAATAAAGCAGGAGTTCAGGAAAATATGGATGCTTGAAGAGACGAAAAACTCTTAAACCCGTGATGCCGCTGGGGTCAACGCTTCGGCAAGCTCTTTTATTCCTCTTTAAGGCAGCAACCACCTACCTTAGCAGGCCTATGTGTAAGCCTCGTGCCGTCTCTTGCAACCAGTGCAGAAGATTGTTTGAGTGCAAGTGCGAAAATGGTATTGGGGTGGGGGAGAAAAAAGGCCGCCGTGGCGAATTGATTAAGGATATAGTGAGGTAGATGACCTGTGACTGCGATATGGTACATTGAGTTAGTGCACACAAGTTATTAAGAATGCATGGATATGCATAGACGCGCTAGGTGCAGGAAGCCTCGCACGCCATACGCTTTAGAGAGGTGAATCTAAGCTTGTCGCGCTTAGGAACATGGGCATGCACAATAGGGGTGCAGGGGGTGGGGGCAACCACCTCGTGCGCAAGGACACAAAGGGAGCGAAGTGTTCTATTCTGTTCTGTTTCAACTGTTTTGCTGTGGAGAGGTTGAGGAGCCTATTGCCTCGGCTACTCCATATCACAAAGTTCTGCAGCGAAAAATAAAATAATAATACAGAACGGTACCCAAAAATTAACAACACGGAAAAGGAAAAAAAAACACATAATAGCACACTGAAACCAGTTCAAATAACATGCCAATACACAGTTTTCTTCACGCAGTTCACACAGTCATAAACTACTTACACGCACACCTTACTACTCTAATGCCAGTATATACATGACCATATTTTACATAATACCCATCTCTGGCTGTCAGTCATAGGCGCTTGTCCAGTCCGATCTCCACTAAAAAGTCTGTCACGAATACTATTGCCTTTTTCTGAAGATGCATCTCAGGCCATGGTCCAAGTAGTTTCTTTATTGTGAGGGGCCGTCTGTCCAAACTTGCTAATTTGTTCTTTAATTTTTCTCTTTCCTTCACGTATTTAACGCACTCCAAAAGAATATGGCGCACATTTTCTTCTGCATGACCACAATGGCATTCCGGTGAGTTGAATCGATGTATCTTGTGCAGGAAGCTGTTTGTGTATGCTACTTCCAATCTAAGTCGGTGGATCAATGTCTCTAGGTGTCGTGGGAGGTCTGTCGCTATGGAAAATTTTCTGTGTGAATCAACTTCATAAAGTACCGTTTCCTTTGATTTAGGGCTCTCAAACCACTTCTCCATCGAACAATGGTTAGCTCCTTGCGATATAAAATGTCGAATATCCGTCCCAGATATAGGGATTGTGCAATCCCGTCCTTCCTTCAATGTTTTCTTCGCGATACTATCAGCATTTTCATTTTGCTTTATTCCAATGTGGCTGGGTATCCATTGGAATATGATGTTGTGACCCTGCGATGAGGCATATTCCACAGTTTCTGCGATACATTGTGCTATTTCACCATTTCTGTAAGGTGATCTCACATTTCTGATTAGCTGAAGAGCAGGTTTGCTATCAGTGCATATCACCCATTTTCGTGGCTCGGGATTCTCGCAGATAAGCTTAACTGCTTCAAAGATAGCCACGAATTCTTCTGTCGTCGATGAAGATTTGTGCGATAATTTGTACATCTTCTTTTTCTGAATTTCGGGTATAAAGACCACACAGGCTGACGCTTCTTCTGTGCATGATCCATCTGTATATATCTTCGTTTTTTCATTATGCATTACATGAAGCTGATGAAGTACCAACTGTGCCGCTACTAGAGGTGCCATGTCTGCTTTCTTCTCTATGCCGTCTATTTCACGAATAACGTTGAGAAGTGGCAGCGTCCAAGGTGGTTTTGAAGGTTTCCATTGTTTAAATTCTGGTACTACTGCTTGAAATGATGATATAGTATCCTGTAGTCTCGTTGCCGTTCTTTGTGTTAGTGCACCAGATAAAAAATGACTTTCATGTTGCGTGAAAATTCTAAATAAATTTCGAGATGTTTCTTTAGTTCGCAGTACTACCAAAGGTGGCTCTCGAGCCTCCGCATACACTAAAGCACTGGAAGTTGACCGTGGTAAACCCAGACATACCCTCAAGCTCCTTGCCAATAACAAGTGAAGTCTCCTTTCGGTGGAGGCTGGGAGTCCGTGATGCAGGGGCAGTGAGTAAGTTACGATGGGGCGTATCCAGGCAACATGTAGGGCTAATAACGACTCTGTAGTACCACCCCATTTGGCCCCGCAGAGATGCCGGAGGATTCAAATGGCCTGATTCACTTTTTGTTCCAGGGACTGGACATGAGGCGACCATGTCAGTCTCCGGTCTAAAATTACTCCCAAGAATTCATGAGTTTTAACCATTTTAATAGGCTGATTTTGCAGAATAATCTGGAAATTTCCAGGTCTTTTTAATGTAAACGGAAGTCTGGCTGTTTTGGCCAGACTCAGTGCCATACCTCTTTTTTTTTTAGAAAATGGTCTACATAATCCAATCCTTCTTGTAGAGTTTGTTGTATATCCAAAAACGATGGACCAGACGTCCATGTACTTATATCATCAGCATATACTGAACATCTGATGTTGGGTGGAAGATTATACGGGAGCTGCGCCATGACTGCATTTAAGAGAGTAGGGCTTAGTACGCTGCCCTGTGGCACTCCTTGGTTCACGACATGTTCTGACGTTGGGCCCTCCTGCGTAACTACAAAAATTTTCCGGTGCTTCAGGAAGTCAGCGATCCAACGCAGTATCTTGCCCTTGAATCCCTGTAACGCCAGGCCTTCCAGAACGTGAACGTGACTCACTGTGTCGTATGCTCGATGGACATCAAGGAATACAGCGACAGTGATGTTTCCTTGCGTTCGTTGGTTTTCCACATCTGTGACCAAATCCAGAATGCAGTCCATTGTGCATCTACCTCTTCTGAAGCCGGCTATGCTTTCTGGTAGTAGTTTTTTCATGTCTTTCCACCATAAAATTCGTTCATTGATCATTTTTTCCACCACTTTTGAAAAACACCTTGTCAAACTAACCGGCCTAAACGAGTCCAACTCCATAGGGCTCTTCCCTGGCTTTAGCAACGGTACTACTTTTGATATCCTCCAACTTTCCGGAACTTTTAGATGCGGAGCATCTTATACTCGCGCCTTGTAGTGCGCCGTCCGCGTCGTCCGCGCCGTCCACACCGCTTCTCGAACATTCGACAGCTGACGCGCGCGCATGCGCCGTCGTGCCGTCGCCCACTCTTCCACCATCTGTGCATCCCTTCCTCCTCTACACACCGCGCGCGCTTCACTCCTCCACCATCTGTGCACCCTTCCTCCTCTACACACCGCGTTCGACATCTACAATTCTCCTGATTCTCCAGTGGACGCGCATGTGGCGTCGCGCTTCGAGAACATTCAACAGCTGACAGTGCATGCGCCGTCGTGCTGTATATATACTCAAGGTCGGCGCTCGCTCGCTCAGTTGCCGCTCGTCGGTTGGTTTGTACGGCGCGTCGACGTCCAAGGTCGCGGTGAAATGAATTCCAACGAATCCACAAACACAATGATCGACGTCCCTTCGACCAGCGCCGCCCTTTCGCATACGTGTGTACGTGTTCACTCATTTAACACCCCCTCCTACAACCACGTTAACCAATTTAGCCATCGACCCAAGTAAGTCGCAATTTAACACCCCATTTCACAACCACGTTAACCAATTTAGCCATCGACCCAAGTAAGTCGCACTTTAAGACCCCGTTAACCAATTATATGGTCCGCATCCTCCTCAGTGTTCCCCCGAGGGAAGCTGCGGGCAATTTTTTTCTTCTTGCTTTTATTATAGATGTCCAACAGGTGTAATTTTCCTTTTTTGCACAAATCAGCAAGAGCAGCGTATGTAACTCCATCGGTTCCTGGTGAACTTGTTCGTTTTACTGAAGACAACACATATTGGAGCTCCTCTGGTGTGAAGCTGTCATCCAGATCTGATGAACTGATCGCAGAGGACTTTGTTACAACCGCCGAAGCTGATTCTGCTGAGGATTTATATTCGCTAGTTTAGGTGGTCTGTCCATTTCTCAGTATAAGATCGCAAAATTCTTCGGCAATCACACGTTCGCTAACTCCTCGAGACAGCGCTAGAGCCTGTAGTGGTCTCGAGTGGACTACTGGCTGTCGGAGGGCGCGTACCATGTTCCACAGTTGAGGTGCCGAGGTAAATGGAGAAAGTGAGGCACATAAATCTTGCCACCTTTTGGTTGAAAGCTTCTGCAGTTGGTTACGCATTGTAGTGTGTACTTTCTGTGCAACCTTGAAATCTTCTAAATTACATGACCTGCGATATCTTCTTTCAGATCGGCGTCGTATTGCCCGAAGCCTCTCATACTCAGCGTCAACACCCGAATACCCATCTGGAATGGGTACTGTACGAGTTGCTTTTGTTAGAAAATTTTTTATCTTAGATGCATACGTTTCTGCGTCAGAACAGGGTTCAAGATTTTGTCTCTGAAGTTCTCGAAAGATTGCCCAGTTTGTAATTCTTGTTGTGCGGTTATTTCTTGTTTTCTTCAACTTTAGGTGATATATGAATACTGGCAAGTGGTCACTTCCTCTTGTGTCAGCGTCTGCAGTCCAGTCTGCTCCAGCCGCTAATTCAGAGGAGCACACAGTAATGTCTAGTACGCTGCAGTAGTTATGCCCCCGTAGAAACGTTGGAGAACCATCATTTAGTATAGTGTAACCATAATCTTCGCATATTTTTACTATAGCAGATCCCCTTACACTACAACGCTCAGTACCCCACAATTCATGGTGCGCGTTAAAATCACCACATATAACTATGGGATCATAGTCAGATCTACACACTGCAGCCAACTCTGCGTATGAAACGTTTGCTTGAGGATGCGAAGTGTGTTTTCATCTTTCTTGTCATTGTGTCCTCGCGCTGGTCGATTGTGACGAAATCACTAAAAATTGTTCTCGTAAGTACGATTTCCCATTAGCCAGCTGGAAAGTTACGTCCCGCATCGCTATTGGCAGAAATGTTCACTTCCGAAAATGTATAGCGTAAGTTCTTGTGAACAGCGGGCCTGTTCTTTAGGCTCTTACTGAGGGCAGTACGTCCCTCTCTACTGCGCGTCCTTTATGGTCCGCCGCAGCCGTCGCCGGACAAGATGGCGACAAAAGAAGACGAGGTGGAGAGGATGTGGTGCCGTCGCCGACAAAAGGCTCGCAACGGCAGCGGCAGCTTGCGCAGCGGTGCTCTTGAGCGCTGCCGGCGGCGACGCCGCATGGCGATCGATGGCTCCGACGGGGCCGGCGCTGGTGCGTCTAGACGCCGCTCCAGACAGGACAGCGCCGTTGTCAGCCGCACAAGGGGGAGCGCCCAAACGGGTTCGCCATCACCGCCGACGGGTCCTTGTTCGGCCATGCGAAGCAGCCGGGGATGGTGCGCAGAGCGCCTCCTGCGCGCTTTTTGAAAAAGAAGCTCTCCAAGTTAAGGTTACGTGAGTGGCGAAAAACTCCTTCACACCGGCGCGGCGGCCTTGCACGCGAAGAATAACAGGCAAAGAGCTCGTTATTCAACACAAGGCGGATGCTCGGTAGCACCCGTCTGCACGGCCAGTTTGTCGGACCTGCCTACTATGCGTCAAGTTATATAGCTTGGCAGCTGAGGCGTTGCGCTTTTATGCTCGCGGGCGTGGGCTCAGTCTCCAGTGACACTAGCCAATTTTTGATGCTGAAAATTGCGAAAGAATACCGGTCAGCTTAAATTTTGGTGAGCGTTAGAGCCCAGATCTTCGATCAGTGAAGATCGATTTTTTTCGCCGCCCATGGGTCCCCTCTGAGGACTCTCTGGTAGTCCTGTGGCTCCAATCCTAAGCCCACATTTGGTACCCAACGTGCGAAGATCACGTCTTTGTAGTCCTGGCCCGAAGTCTCCGTCTTTATATGTTGCCAAAGCTGCGTGCTTCCCACAAACAAATTTTCAGTGACCACTTTCGCTCTTTCACTTCTGCTAAGGAACACGCACCTGGTACATCCAGGAGTACACGGAAGAAACATACTGTGCCCCAGCACAACCGTTTTTTTTCTTTCAAATGCGAAGCATTTGTTAGCAATTTTCGGTGGCTTTGCGTGTATCTATCTATCTATCTATCTATCTATCTATCTATCTATCTATCTATCTATCTATCTATCTATCTATCTATCTATCTATCTATCTATCTATCTATCTATCTATCTAGCCGCTGACCAATTTTAGCTCTCCTGGCCGTTTCAATAATGGTATCGATACCAAACTTGGGATGGTATAACATGGCTGCATGAAGAACATAATTGACTAATCATAACGTGAAAATTATGACATGTATTTCATGAATGTCATGATTTACATGTCATGATCTTGCAGCTCTTGCGGTGGTCTTGTTCACCTGGCATGTCGAAAAACTGGTATGGTGTGACATAATTGCGTGGCGAACACAAGCGACAGACCCTAACATGAAAATCATGACATGCGTGTCATGTAACAACATGACTACATCCGAAGCTCATGATGCGCTCGCGGCTGTTTCGCTAGCGTCACATATACCAAATTTGGTATTGCGGTACGTGAATGGATGACGAAGGTATGTGACTGGTGCGATCATGATAATCATGAGATGCGTATAATGCAACAACATGACTACATGCCACGCTAATGATGCGCTGGCAACCGTTTCGCTAGCTTCACTTATACCAAATTTGGTACTATGGGACGTGAATGGATGGCGAAGGTATGATACTGGTGCAAACAAGATCAACATGGGATACGTGTCATGTAGCAACATGACTACATACTACGCTCATGATGCGCTCGTGTCCGTTTCGCTAGCTTAACATGTACCAAACTTGGTATTACGTGACGTGAACGAACGACATAGGTAAATCACACAACCAAACATGATAATCACGACATGCTCGTCATGTAACAATATGACTACATGCCACACTGATGATGCACTTGCGGCCGTTTCACTAGCTTCGCATACTCCAAATTCGGTATTACGTGACGCCAATGGATGACGAAGGTATGTGACTGGTGCAGACATGATAATTATGAGATGCGTGTCATGTGAGAACATAACCACAGGTCACAGTCAAGGCGCCAATACATTTAGACGTGACGCGGTGCGCGTGCTCGCCGGCGTTCATTTCGTCGCTTCACGCTGGCGTTGCCACGCCAGGCACCGGTCCTGCCATATACTCGCAGGCGCACGCCACGCTGCGTTGCTTTGACGCATGCGCCTTTCAGCGCGTCCAGCGTCCCTCCGTTACGAAAATAGGGAGACGCATTGTTGTCTGGGTAGCGCATCGGCGTGAAATGGAGCATGTCGCATTTCGCGCCGGTTGCCGTCAGGCCGCACCAACGGATGCTGGTCGCGCCTGGCGTCAGACTATAGAGTGCTGGCGTTTTGCGAATGTAGTGTCGCTGTGCCCAGCATGCGCGCGCGTCAACGCGACATTGAAGTATATTGGGTCCTTCATGATGCGCTCGCGGCCGTTTTGCTAGCTCCACATGTACCTAATTTCGTGTTACGTGACGTCAATGGATGACGAAATATATGACTGGTGCAAACATGATAATCTTGACAGGCGTGTCACATAAGAACATGACAACATACCACGCTCATAACGTGCTCGCAGCCGTTTCGCTAGCTCCACATACACTAAATTTGTTATCACGTGACGTGAATAGAAGATGAAGGTAAACGACACATCCAGACATGATAATCATGACACGGAAGTCATGTACGGCATCATTTACCGTAATGTTGTGCTGATTTGAAAGTCTCATATCAACATTTCTCATTCGTTATTCGCATATCATTCGCTTCTCACCTTGCACGGGTGACGAGTTCCTTACCCGACTCTAGGTGCTCTGAATCTTGCCTAACTCAGCCTCCTTGGCATGCTGTTTCGCGGGAAGCTTTCTTTGGCAACAAAGAGGAGGATTATAGAGTTTTGTCGTCTCCATACGAATATTGAATCAGCGTTGCTTCCACGTGCCGTGGTTTCGCATTTGCCCAGAGGCTCAAAGGAAAATTACTTCAATAGTATAATTTTAAGACGCACTGACATACATTCTGTTACTTCGAGCTAAGTTTCTATGAATTATAGTTTTCGGTGGCGGTGGTGGCATAGTTGGCGAAAAAGCCGGCCAGTGAGTGTGGCCAGTGAGTGTACATAAATCAAGGTGTACACAGGTAGGTCCTCGAAAATGATCTGGTCGCATGTGTACTCGCATGAACTGTTTTCCAATAACGGATGCTCTTTCGATCGCCGATATATTGGCGATCAGCCGTTTCTGATATGGATGGAGGAGGAAGAGATTGAGGAGGAGAAACGACGCAACTTCTCCAGCCCTAGTGTAGGGACCCGAGGAAGTAACGGGATATGAAGGGGAAGTGAGATTGAAGAAAAGAAAGAAAGATAAAAGAAGAAAAAAAATTGCCCGCAGCTTCCCTCGGGGGAACACTGAGGAGGATGCGGAGCATATAATTGGTTAACGGGGTGTTAAAGTGCGACTTACTTGGGTCGATGGCTAAATTTGTTAACGTGGTTGTGAAAGTGGGTGTTAAATAGCGACTTACTTGGGTCGATGGCTAAATTGGTTAACGTGGTTGTAGGAGGGGGTGTTAAATGAGTGAACACGTACACACGTATGCGAAAGGGCGGCGCTGGTCGAAGGGACGTCGATCATTGTGTTTGTGGATTCGTTGAAATTCATTTCACCGCGACCTTGGACGTCGACACGCCGTACAAACCAACCGACGAGCGGCAACTGAGCGAGCGAGCGCCGACCTTGAGTATATATACAGCGCGACGGCGCATGCACAGTCAGCTGTCGAATGTTCGAGAAGGGGGAGAAGCGCAACGGCGCATGCGCGCGCGTCAGCTGCCGATGTTCTCGAAGCGCGACGGCGCATGCGCGCGCGTCAGCTGCCGATGTTCTCGAAGCGTGACGGCGCATGCGCGCTACATTATACAGCTAGCGAATGTTCGTGAAGAGGAGAAGCGCACGCGGTGGGTACAAGGAGAATTAAAGAAAAGTTGCTGGAGTGGAAGCTCCTGCGATGCCTTGCCAGCAGAAGTGAAGCCACCTATTGCCACTGCCAAGATGGCGGAAACATGCTCTTTTCTGATAGTGCCCGCTTAAAGATCAGGTGGCTTTGATACGTTATGTAAATACTACGGTAGTTCTATATTAAAGGATGGTTGTTCCTGACGAAATAACACTCAGAAACAAATATGGCTGACTGAATCTTCAAAGAACTTTGCCTCTAATTAGAGGCTCACTACGGAAAAATAGTGACTTTAAGACGCACTTGGAGCACTATGAGGCCCCAAAAATGTTGGTTGCATTAAACTTGTTGGGCGTGCGAGGGAAACGCTTCGTTTTCGATCGCTGAACGGCGACACTTTATCATGCCCCTAGTAAGATGGCCGCCACAGCCGCCATCTTGCCAGAGGAACGGCTTCACATCTGCGCAATCATTTCCACTCCAGCAATTTTTTTAATCCTCCTTGGGTGTGTAGAGGAGGAAGGGTGCACAGATGGTGGAGGAGTGAAGCGCGCGCGGTGTGTAGAGGAGGAAGGGATGCACAGATGGTGGAAGAAGGAGGAGGAAGCTTGCGGACGGCGCCGCACTACAAGCCTCGAGTATTAGATGCTCCGCATCTAAAAGGTATAAGGGAAGGAAAAAGGTACGACAGGTAAAAAAGGGAAGGGGAAGCGGAAGAGAAGATCAGGAAGAGGAAAAAGGAAAGAATTTGCGGGATGGCGGAAGAACTGCCCGATTCATCATGGCGAGCGGCCATGGTGAATCGGGCAGCGTCTGAACATGTTGCAGCGCCTGTAAGGGAGTGGAGAGAAGGTCATAGAGATTTGCAGAAGAGAGAAGGAGAAGAGAAATGATGTCCATGACTCTATTCATGACCGAGGACGCGGCGGGTGGCTTGTTTAGTCGGTTGTTCAGTGCAGTTTTCCCCAGGAAGCGATGAACCGCCTCGAAGACCCGCGTATGAGGCCATGTTGGGAACAGGAGGTCCCTCTGTGTAGCCGTGGGTAGACGGTAGCAAGGCGGCCCGTTCATACGGATATCTGATATGTTATCGAGGTCACCTGTCATTTCAGGGTACCGCATGTCGTCGCTGCGTGTCGTCGCTTTACTCACGACCAACGTTGCTGCCTGTAGCAGCAGAAGCGTTGCTGTCCTGGGCACGTGGGTGAAGGTCTGATTCCCGATATGGATGAAAGAAAAAGTTGGAGGCCAGTGCACAATACAATAAAGAGGGGAAAAATAGTAGGTTGGGTACACATGTGTCAAGTTTCGCTTGCCTCCATTTTCACAATAGAAAAAGGGTTTCAATGTTTTTTTTATTGAATATAAGCTGTCTGTGTTTTCCCTTCTCCAGTTTATGCTGACGCGGATGAGACTGTGGCAGCAAATACGAGAGCGCTCTTATTTGTGCGCGTTGTACCTTTGCAGTTTTTTCTTCACTAATGCAAAACGTGTGACGCGCACTCTCCTCGAAACACACGTGTTCAAGGGCAAAGCTTGTCGGACGCGAAGCACTCACACAAAACGTTGAGACACGCATGTGCCTGTTATCCCTCAAGATGTCGTCCCATTCGACCTCCATACCGGCTGGTGTAATCATTTCGTAGTTACCACGGCGTCCGGAAGGGAGGAGGAAACCCTGCACCCTTGAGCAAGCCCTTCACCCTTGGGCGTTGGAAAGCAAGCATGAGGTGACGCGCGTGCGCAATAAGGGTAGTCAAGACGCACACTGGATTAAGCTCTACCATAAGACGCTTCATATTTAATTAATTATTAGGCCACCATTATCCTAGGCACTCAATGATGACACGATCCGCACAATAGTAAAATAACCACGCCAAAAACATAAGCGCTTACACAAAGCTTCATGTTTCATGGCAGGCGTTGGTCACAGCGCCGCGCGGCACGCACTCCTGCGTTCACACCACGGTCGTTCACACTAAGGACCGATTCACGCTGGTGGCAAGCCTGCCGCAAGGGCTGGTCCACGCTAGCGCCAACCATGCCTTGGCGACGCGGCGCCGTAGACCGGCGGCCTGCGCCGTCCACAGGAGAGCTGTTCCAAGTGTACGACAAGCTTCGCCGGCGAGGCATTTGAGCCTCCGACCATGGCCTCCAAAATAGAAGGCGCGCGGTGTCTCCACGCGCCCGCAATCTTGGAGGCCATGGCTGCCCTTCCGAATGCAGTTGTCGACCGCCTCAAGTCTATCAAGCGGCTGCCGTGCGCTCTCTAGCTCGTATGCTCCGAACTGATGCTTCCATTCGCTTTAGATTCATGTCTTTTAGCTTCGACAACACAGTAGTCGAATCGATTCGGCACCGTTTTTTGAGAGCCATACTTGAACAATTTATTATGTAGGCTTAGCAAGCCTTTTTTTAAATCTCGGAGGGCATACATTACACGTCTGTTTGTTGTTGCTAACGCTGGATAGCTGGCGCCACTTATCCAAATGCCTGCTTTGAGGACGCCATTTTGAATTGGTGTGCGCCGTTTTTAAATACCGGACATGCGAAAATGCTCTATTAACTGCTGTAACGTAGTCTGGGAACAACACGGCCGACATATAGTGAAAACCGTGGGGAAAGAAGCAAGCAGCTCGAAGTGTGCCGCGGCAGTCGCAGACAATGCGGAGAGGCGAAAGCAGACGACGCGCGTTAGTCATGTCTCCCCTCCGTCGCTGATTGGCTAAACCACTTTCCGGCAAACGGCAAACGGCACAAAAATGGGCCTCGGACCCATTTTTCGAACGGCGAAGAACGCCAGACACGCGCGAAGCTAACAGCCGCGCACGGCTGCCCCAGAACGTCATGCGTCAAACGGCGAGCAATATTTGCCGCTAGCGGGAACAGGCCCTAAGGATGTTCACTTCTGTTGCCGCGCGTGGATGTGGGCTGCTCCTGCACCGAACTCTAACACTCAGAAGTGTGGCAGCTTGGGCTAGTTGGTATGGCAAGACGATAGTTATAGCGCGAGAACACAACGACGACACAGAGACAAGAAGGACACGAAGGACGCGATGAGTTGGAAGTTAGCGCGCGTGTCCTTCGTGTCCTTCTTGTCTCTGTGTCATCGTTTTGTTCTCGCGCTATAACTATCGTCTAACTAACACGCCAAGTTCTACAGCCTGCCGAAACTCTTTTTTTTAAATACTACAACACAAAGAGCAAATTACGTGACCGGAAGTGCTGTCGGCAACTTTTCAAACGTATACTATGCGTACGCTAAGGTCGATGCAGCTCCGCGTGAAAGATAAAAGGCGTGCGACCACGGAGGCGCGAGACACGTGCGCTTCATTTAGCGGTCGCTGGCTTCGAGTCGCCCTCTGCCACCGCCAGACGAGGCCCAGACGACCGTGAGCGCACTGTACGTACGACTCCGTGCGACGATGACACGCTATGCCCTGGCCTGGCCGGCCAGTCTTTGTGTGTTTGCTGGCAGATCCCTCGTGGTTCTCGACAGCGTCGCCGACGACACGTTCCCTTCGGCGCGAAGCGTCTAAGAAAAAAAAGAAGGCCGACCTTTCTTGGAGCGTCGTGATGACGCCTTGCAAATGGAAGTGCGAAACCGCCATCGCATTTCTGGAGAAGGCGCAAGAATAGATAACGAAATTAGACATCGTGTTAGGGAAATTGTGCGGTGTCTGAGCTCTCGGGAGGTCCGACGCTAAGTGGTATAATACTGATTTACGATGTGGCTAAGCTGAATTGAAAAGATTGATTGATATGTGGGGTTTAATGTCCCAAAACCACCATATGATTATGAGAGACGCCGTAGTGGAGGGCTCTGGAAATTTCGACCACCTGGGGTTCTTTAACGTGCACCCAAATCTGAGCACACGGGCCTACAACATTTCCGCCTCCATCGGAAATGCAGCCGCCGCAGCCGGGATTTGAACCCGCGACCTGTGGGTCAACAGCCGAGTACCTTAGCCACTAGTCCACCGCGGCGGGGCTAAATTGAAAAGAAAATCTTAATGTTTCTCCTGCCAAAAGGCACTGTATAACTGCTATGATCACCATACTGTCGAAGCCGGTCAGCAGTATTTCTAATTTGTGTCAAGTTTGATCATGCTGGTCATTGGAAGGAACAAGGGTTCCCGTCCGACCAACAAAGAAAGGCGACCGACACACAGTGCTGTGTGTTCATCTAGAGACCCCCCTTCCCCCCCCCCCCCACAAAAGAAACCTTATTTTATCGGTATGCCACATGAAACGGTGAAAGAAACCAAAAATTTATCGCCTTCTGACCTCAAAAGAAAAACAAAAAACGCGTGTGCAGTGGTTTTGAAGAGTAAGGCGGTGTTGTATCTGTAATTTTATAGCGAGCGGGATTGCGGATTTCTTTGAGCCAATTTTGATACCTACTTCTGCAAGAAACATCAGATATGACGAACTAATTTATGGTAACTGCGTTACTTCGTTAAAACAAGGTTCAGCTGCATGCCCAACGACATGGCTGTCTGGTAACTTCCCTTACTTATGACTCGAAGAGTGCGGAAGCTTTTTCGAATGCGGGCACCAACATCGCCCACTTCTTTTTGGCAGGTGAGTCTGGCACACGACCGGCGCCGTGTTAAATTTAGAGCGTGTATGCTTGTTCTCTGTATGCTTGTCGCTCTTACTTCCTGCAATAATAATAATAAAACACCCTTTACGAAAGGCGTCGTTATAGCGAAACGTGTTTGCACGCTTCATCGACCGCCAGACCTGTTACGGCCATCCGCAAAGTGCGACAGACCGCACAGAGTACCGCTGCTGTGGGTGCTTGCGCGAAACGTATTTCGCAGCCTTTAAAATGCGTAACGGTTCGTTGGATCTCCAACAAATGCGTGCAGTTTCCGAACGCAATTTCACGGCTCGGCTGCGCAGTGGTCACTTGCTGTGTTGTCAGATACGGATGGATCACTTAACTGCCGGTGTTTTTCAAAGACTGTATACACTGCCTTTCAGTGTGAAACATATCCTGTCTGAAAGCCACCCCTTCCACTTTTGTGTAGTTTTGACTGGCCGATTTAGAAGGAAAACGGAGAGATAAGCCACAGATTTAGGTTGTGATGGACATTTTAGGGTCCTATAATAGAAATAATTGAAGACATTAATGTCGTGTAAGGAAAATCTGCCGTGCCTACTAACGCACAATAAAGGGTATCGGTATGTAGTACACCCGTATAAGTAAATGTGAAAAAATGCTGGGTTGGATAAGCATATATAGAGCTAACAGGAAAATGGCATTGCATGGGGGCGACGTTATGTACTAATAATAGTAAAATAACGGGTTTTACCTCGTAAAACCACGATATCATACTTGTGACGGAAAACCGAGCTAGAAAAAAAAAAGCAGACGAGAACCATATGAAGACACGACACGGGTGCTGAGCTCATGTCTTCTTAGAGTACTTGCCCGTTTTTTAGCGCACTTTTAAGCTACCAACTAGCCTAAGTTTCTCTTCTAGTGCACGTGATACCATTATGAGATTGCGTAGTGAAAGGCTCCGAAATTTTGCACCACCTGGTGTTCTTTAAGTGGCACTGATATCGCACAATGCACGGGCCTCCACAATTTCGCTTAAGCTGAAATGAGACCACCGCGGCTGGGATCGAACCCAGACCTCCGGATCAGCGGCCGAGTGTCATTACAATTGATCCACCATGGCGGACGGCGGCATTGTGTAAGGCTCGGTAGACGTGGAAGGCGCAAAAATTAGAGTACGCTTGAGCTTCGCCTTCAAGAGTAGGTCACGATAGCACGTGCCCACCTTTGAACAAGCGATTATGACGTGTTATGGCGCCATCATTTAACGTCATAATTACGTCACAAGCATTCTCGAGCCGTAACGTCCCGATCACGTCATACGGCGACGACTCGACGACGGTTTTTTCCATCGCTCCTGTCAATGCCGACGCGGTAGCTCCCTTTTCACGTTTGATAAAGAATCGAAAGCTGACGCATTGAATACCTTTAATACGTATAGGCGTCGTACCTGACCGCGCTTTCATCATCGATCTTCATAGCCGACGCGACAACGTCGTCCATCGAGTGCATTGAGCATCCACGCCCCGATGTGAGCCTGTAACTAACGCTCTTACCTTGATTATGACATGAACTTACGTACGTGGTAGTGGTATGTATATAACAAGAGAATACTAACACCCCTTCCCCATAACCTTTGTCAAACCTCTCAGTGCAGCGAGCATCCACGATCCGGGAGCAAGATTACGGTCCGAACCGATTGCATGAAGGCAAATTATGCCGACAGGCGGCGCCATAGTATAGCGAACGAACTTTGTTGTACTACTGCGCAACACAGGTTTGTATGCGACTCTGACGTTGGCGTGACCGCTGAAGCAGCGATTGGCTGTTGTCGTGACTAGGACAGTGAAGATACAAGGAATAAAGAAAGAAGCGATGGGGGATGGGTGTATTTACCTGCAGTGTACGCACGATAGGGATACCAGTAATTTTTTTAGGATATCGTGGCAACGCCGTCATCAAAGGCAGGCCGCATAACCGTACAAAAGCATACTACTATTCATGTACTTTTATGCGCGTACTTTTTCAGCACCCAGCCTTGAAGGAAGCTTATACACGTGTATGATCTTGTGCCGGACACCTACAATGCACGGTCACGCAAAGCGGGCGTAATCCCCGCAAAGAAGCGCGCCGGCCCCGCTATATGTTGCGGAAGGATTACGCTGTCCGAGGATAACAATAGGACGTAGAAAGGCAGAAAGAAGTAATGCTGTAAGAATTAAGAAGCCGCGGGGTTTCTAATGCTGCGCGCTATAGCCGCTATCCGTCCCAGCTCGATCCGGCGCAGTGCGACACACATCTCAGGATCCGCCAATCAACGATTGGACACGCCAGCCAAAAGAAGATAGGCCTGCCATTGATATGCAGTGGAATACCGCGACGCTGTGCATGGCCGTTCAAAAAAACCTTGAGTTACTGCTCGCCTGCACGCTACTTTTCTGGGGTCCGAAGGCGCGTACGCCTTTGTATACACCGGCTTAGTCACGTTTGCGAGGATGTGGTGATTTGCGGTGGGATTGAAAGAATTCATCAAACGTGTGCCTGTATTCTTTCATTTCCGAATAATTCCTAAATCCCTCTTTGCTAAGCTACGTATTTACAGGACCTGTAGATTGGGCTGCAAGCAGCCGAATCAGCTGTAGATACACTTTTTTTAGGTAATATTTTCACTGCAGGCACTTTATGTAGACGCAAGGTATGCTTTTGCAACCCACTTGCAATTTTTCGACAAATATTTCTCATTGCAATATCCTAAACATATGTGCACTTAATGCCTAAAGGATTCAACTTCCAAAAGTACATTCAAATCCGATACTTCGACGTCATATACCTCGGTGAGTATCAATCCGACTCTTATCGATACCACACATAAAGAGAATAAACCTTCCGCATGTGCCTACAATTACGCAAGCTACACTTTCTTGGCTCCAAGAGCTAATATAATTTCTCCAAAACTCCCTTTCAGTACTTAAATCGACGTCTATTCAGCAAACATTCCTTAACCAGCTGGCTTCATCTGGCAGTCTTGACGATGTGCCTTCAAGAGCAAGTAACTGCTCACAACGCCACCGCCATATTAGCAAGTGCATGCATACTCTTGCATGCACTTTCACGCGAAAGAGTGAGAAGGGGCACGCGGACGAACACGAACAGATGAATATGGGTCAAGGACAGGAGAACACGAACTTTGCTGCACAGACGCTGTCACTTTCAGCACTAAATGGAGACAGTGTAACAGGCACGCAGGAATACCCATACAATCACGTGTATGTGACGAAATTCTGGGACTCGCTCGCTGGATTCCGTGCCGACCGGTTGTGTCCTCGCGATATCCGACGACAGCGCAGCTCTGGCCGACTGGGTTGGTCCTACGCCACCTCCTGCCGCCGCTTCCCGACGACGATGACAGCGTAGCTCTGGCCGACTGGATTAGCCCTACACCATCTCCTGTCGCCGCCAAGAGCTCTCGCAAGTGGTGCCCCGTCCTCGGACTCCTGTGACCGTGTTTCCATCTTTCCTATCTCTCCTATCTCTCATATGTCGTCGCTCGCTGTCCTAGCGCATCTCTCTTTCTCTCTATACCTTTAATCCTATCCTTTTTATTCCTCCGCACCCCCATCCCTTGTGAGCAACTGTTGAGGTGTCGCACGCTGATGCAGACAGTTACGGGGCTCACTTTTCTCTTCTTTTCCCTCTTATAACCACAATGTGGCAAAATTCATCGAAGCTGGCTTTCGTACACTGAGAGCCTGCATAAGGTGAAGCTGGCTTTTTTTTTCGAGCATATTGGTTTACTACAGCACAGGGGTCTGTAACTTTCTCAAGTAGGGCTATTGATTGATTGATAAATCGGTCAATCGATCGATCTATTATTTGATCGATTGATTGATCGTCAGAGTATACAGCGCTTTTGTTGCTACCCGTAGGCATGTAAACCGTTTACGCGACGTTGACATCAATGAAGCTCGTCGTTTCAATAGCTCAACCGAAGTGAAAAATATATATAAAGCTAGTTAAATATTCCCTAGAAACCAATGGTAGCAGATACGCCCAGTGTTACTTTCAGAACCATGCAAACATATGAAGCTTTGGTCAGTGTCTTTTGTCACACATTATATTGACCAGCTTTTGGATCAACGTACTTCGCCAGAGATGGCCGAATATGTCGCTTGACACGTTCGGTGAATATTTTGAATAAGCGGCAACTTCCATATGACCGATAGGCTCTTGCTGATAACGTTGGTGTCAAGCTTACTAAAATGTTCTTGAAAGAAAAAAAAAAAGCTCTGACAGTGCGAGAAAACATTGAAAGCTTTCAATTAACCGAGGTTACGAATGAACGTAGTTTCTGTTGGAAAATATAGTTGTACTAATGAAGTTAGTTTCAAACGTTGAGCAAGTTATTTACATATAAAAGGTATCCTTACTACATCAGCATGAAAAATGCGACGTGCACTGCTACAAACAAACAAACAAACAAACAAACAAACAAACAAACAAACAAACAAACAAACAAACAAACAAACAAACAAACAAACAAACAAACAAGCATTGCCTAACCTCAAAAATTGCCAAAACACCTCAATTTCCCTTTACGGCGACCCATGTACAGCTGAAAAGAGCGGACAACAAGAAGGCAGACAGGGTACCTTCGAAGGCATCCACGTAGCTTTTTACACAGCTCCTGCCTAAAAAGGAGAAATCGTCACGCCGAAGTAGAGAGGTAACATCCTGTATTCCAACGGTGCTGAGGCGGAACAGTTGCAGAGGACGCAAAGCACACTCTCACGGTATATGATCTCTCTCACCCATGGGAAGTCATAAAGCGTGGGGCGGGGCGCCAGCGCAGACCCGCAGCTCTGTTGAGACAGTGTAAAAAGATAAAGCCAAGTGCAGCGCCGGTCTCTGTGGCATTGCATCTGGGCACTGCATCGTCTCTGCAGTTTTGCGCCTCCCCGACGCCAGCTGCGCCCCGGACACAGCCACAACTTTACTCTTGCGACGAAACTGCCTAATCGCGTAGCAACAGGTGACCAAAGCAGACGCAAAGAAGAGGAAAACGGGGGGGGGGGGGGGGGTAGACGCGCCGTCGGCGACGCTCCTTCGTGTGCGGCTCTGAACACACGTTTTCGGCAGGACACGTGGTGCTTGGTCGTTGACTGCACGCCCCTCAAAATCGTTCACGATGCTTGCGTCGCTCTCACCCCGTCTGTGCACGCCTTTACCGGCGAGATTTTCGCGCAGCTGTTCTCTCTATTATGATCGACTTCATGGAAGCCATAGAGGCACCCGCATAATGCGATGCGCTACGAGTCAGTTAAGTTTTCGTATCTGTGGAAACTTGACATAGAGAGAGAGAGAGAGCGAGAGAGAGAAAAGAAGACCTTCTGAAGTCAATGTAAGCATTCATCTTGGGTCGGAATTGTTATAAGCAAGCGATGGAGATTTAGCGGCATGTCATATCCTTGTTACCGCATCCTTTGGAAGCAGCTTGAAAACGAACCTTTATCTTTAATAATTAATGACCCGAGACTGATGTGTAACTTATAACAATGCTTTTGGAACAGCGTGGAACGCGAACTTTGAATACGCTCCGCTGTTTAGTGAAGCCACCTGATGATACCAAATCGAAGTGTTACACGTGTGGCAGCGTTCGAAAATTATCGAGGAAGTGTCATGTTTCTCCCACTAAGGAGCTTCTTCGATTTAACTGTTTTGAAAAGGAAACTCGTGTGAATGGCAGATCGGACGCATGTTATGTATATCCTGACACCTAAAGTGTCATAAAACGTATTTCACACGATTGCTTGTCGACTGAAGTTTCGGTTCATCCAAGTTCATTTAAAACAAAAGGTAACAGCCTTTCACCTCTTGCACGCCTAGCGTCTATGCCTGCTCCTGTCATTATTAAATGTGTTTTAGCAGGTGTGGGTGCCTAGGTTTGCCTTCGGCTACTTCTATTCTCTAGCATCATAATTTGCCCGATGAAGCAGTAGCGTAGCTAGGGGTTAGGACACCAAGCTCATGCCTCCCACCCCCTCCCTCGAAGTTGTTTTATTTTTTCGCCAAGGCATACAGAGCGCAAAACGACCATTTGCTTGCCAGACTCCCACTTCAAACCCCCCCCCCCCCCCCGGAAAAGAAAATCTGTCTATGAGCCCTGTCATGAACTTATCGGTAACAATAATGTAATATGAAATTCGCGCACGAAAGATGCCCATTCAGAAAAGAACAAAGAACTGTTCGCATGTAATAAGCAATGTTCACGTGTGAACAATATAAACACGCAAGAAACACATGAAGCACTCATTAGCTTTTTGTATACCTGCATACAAGGAGGGAAACGCTTTTCGGCTATGTCAGTTTACAACAACTATTTGCTACACTTTCTGCTTTATGCATCACGAGTACGCGATCAGGACCCCTTTTGTGAATAATTCTAAGTGATTGGCAAGCCTCATCAGTGTGTCTAACAGACGTCAGCTTATAAGTGTTGCTCTTGCGAAATAAAAGTTGACTTGGTAGCCACCTCATATTTCTCTACATTCGTACCAGCTGACCAAATTTATTGTCGTGATACATGTTGTTTTTGGGAAATAAAAATTCACTTGGTAGTCACCTCGTATCTTTCTACATGGTGCATTCGTACCAGCTGCCCAAATTTACTGTCGTGATACCAATACAGCATATCGTCATTATGCCCGCGCCTCCAGAAGGTGCGTTTGATTCATCGTCCACGGCGCTGTGGAAATAATGAACGAACACTAACTCGTCCTAGTATAACAATAATAATATTGCAGGGGTTTTACGGGCCAGAACCATGATATGATTGCGAGGCATGCCGTAGCGGAAGTCTCCGGAAGTTTCGACCATCTAGTGCAGTGAGGCATCGTATACTACAAGGGCCTCCAGCATTTTCCGCTTGCTTCGAAATCGATGGCTGATGCTGGGATCGAACACACCACCTTCAGAGGAACATCCGAGCACTGTAAACTCTTTATCATCGCGGCGACCGTGTCCCCTCTTATCGTTCCCCCAAAACAACGCACAAGAACAGCAAGCTATTGTTCTGGTTCCATTCAACAATGCAGGTGGCCCAGATCAGTCGCGAACGACGTTGTTCTCACTGAGAATCCACCCGTTAAATCAGGCGCGGAGAAGTGAAAAATCGGAAGTTGGGCGTCACGTGGTCTACTCGTGCTCTCGACATCCGGCCGCCCCTTACCGAGTTCGCTGAGGCTGCCGGAGTGTGTGCCTCAACTACGAATTCGAGTTGGCGGCGGCGCGCAAGCCGAGGAGGCCACACTCGACGCAATTTGACGGTGGGAGCTCTTCCCTAATGATCACGACCTAGACGTGCCGCGCGAATGGCTGACCTTGACTCGGTGAGCAGCCCGAAATAAATGGAAAGATGAAACCAACCGGCGCTGGAGCCAATCTCTTCGAAGCCCTGCCTTCGGTGACGTGGCCTTGAGTTACGAGATGGGATGGAGGAGGAAAGTGGCGAAGAACGGCGTCCTTACACCGAAGGCAACTTTCACTGCTGTGTACCATCGAATCTGGGCATGCGCAGAGGAAAAATAGTGAGAAACAAGCGAGTGTGGAGGGAGCTTGCGACGTACTACGCTGTAGCTACTGGTTATGGGACTGTTACAGCCAATAAACATTGACACTCTCTGGACGCCACCGCGGCTAGCGAATTGGTAGGGGATTTGCGTTCGACTAAGGGCGCACGAAGAACATGCATACCAGTTCCCAAGATAGGTGATCAGATGTCGTGTACCAAAGCTGTCCTCATTTTGCACACGTCTTTTCGAACCACCGCGTTTGTGGTGCCTGGGGAGAACACGCTCTTCCACTTTCATTATCCATGCTCTTCCACTTTGAGCGGCAGCCTGTCACCTTACCGGTGACTAGTGATCCAGAGGTTGTCGTGCGAATGTAAGCGCCTCTGCGTCGATTCAACCTCCGGAACGCCAGAGTATTCCCTGTAGCTTCTCCTCATGGTCGTCATCATCATCGTCATCTTCATAATCATCATTAACATGAGAATTAAATATCCTTGCAAAGCATGTCCAGTTACTGACCATATTCCTATACGACGCCTGCAGATTAATGGATGAGCCTTTTCACCTCATCCATTATTTCTCACAATCCTCGAAGTGCACATCGCTTCCCTTGGCACCACTTTGGCATTATAATGCAGCCATTGTTATCAGCATCACGTACTACGCGACCTGACCATCTCCATTTCTACCTGATAATCTCAACCGCAAACATAATTCATTTACGTTATCTCTCTCAGTGGCACTTTATGTCTGTCTTGGAAAGCTGCGCCCATTTCCCATTCAAGCGCTCTATCGTAGCAGTATTTCAGGCTTTCTCTCAGTTTCCTTCATCGTGCGAGTCTTTGCCCGACTAGCTAGTACTCGAATAATGTAGTTGCCGAATAGCTTTCTTTCTCCCGCACTATACGTGGGATAAAGCGAATAATTTCGCTTTTAGGAGATATTTGCATAAGGTAGCGTGGGCAATACGACACCGGTATACCAGGAGCTCGGCCGCGACATATGCGAACTAGGCGACTGCCAAGCGAAGGCCGCAGGGCGGCCGCGTAATCTTGTAAATGCAGCGCCCGCTGTGGCGGCGGCGTGGTTGCTGCGGCTGCCCCGGCGATTCCCAGAATCATCGCGCCACGCCGCTGCGCCCGTTCGGTGGCGCAGATCGGCATCAAGGTTCGTCGTCGGTGCAGGCCGGCCTCCTCCTTCTTCGCCTCTGACGGCCGAGCCCTTACGCACTTCACGCAACGTACGCGCGTACACGCACCACCCGGTTTATGAGACGCCCCGGCGCCTTCCAGGAACCTGCTGCTGGAGAGATGAACAAGCGAGAGGAATAGAAGAGCGATGCGAGAGGCTCGATCTTAGGCTATAGTTACAAACCGCGAATATAGGAAATCTCCGTTGGTTTCCTTCCTTTGTTATGTGGCAATAGACTGTTGTATACCTACGTCACGCTTAACTAACCACTATTAAATCCTAGAATAGTACGTACCGAGATAAGCGATTATGATGATAACAATAATAGAAGTTGGGGCTTTGTTCTGTAGCACTGAAATAAAGTTCTTGTCATGTCATGTCGGGGTTTCACTTCTCAAAACCACGATACAGTTATGGGCCTCTACGATTTCGCCTACATTTAAATGAGCCCACCACGGACGGGATTCAATCCCGCGACCTTTTAGTTGAGCAGTCGAGTGCCATTACCACTGGACCACCGTTGTGGGTGACGTAATTATGCGACACGCTGCAGGGAGGGCACTCAATATTGATTTGGCCACCTGGCAGTTGTGTGTTGTGCACGTAAATCCACGCAGGTGTTTTACTTCTACATTTCGTCCACGTCGATACGCAGCTGCCGTGGCCTAGATCGTTGCTGCGCAACTGCAGCTCGAGCTTACGTCATTGAGAAATCGACTGTTACGGCTCAGTCAATAATAAAGATAGGCAATGTGGAAGTAGGAAAAAGTCAACTACTGCTTAATGGCAGTTGTAGATGTTCTGCCGAGATAACCTAACTATCCTGTAATTGGGTATTCCACGTGCATTGCGGAACAAGCGTATGCTTTGAGAAGAAGGTCACGCGATATTTGCCAAGGGCTCGAACAGCACGTGGCTAGTCTTAGCTAATCCTGTACGCGTGCTCCGGTAGGCCCTAAGGAAAAGACCGTATAAGATGTCCGTCGCTGTTACACAACTGTCCGCTTCGGCGTTACAGTGGTCCCGGTGCTCTGCTGCCAACACGAAGGTCACAGGTTCAGTCCCGGAGTCGGCGATCGCATTTATATTGGATCGCACTGTTAGAGTTCCGTGCACTTAATTTGAGATGTGAGTGCACGTTAAAGAACACCGGTCGGCCGAAATTTCCGAAACCATCTTTTACGGCGACCCTCATATTGATACCATGCTTTTGGCACGTTACATTGCTAATATTTACATTATTGGTAATTAGGTGCAAAGCGAGAAGCGTCGTCAATTCATCTCTCACCCGTGGTAAGTTTGATTTTTGTATCGTTTCATGTCACTTTTTTATTGATTTCCCATTTGAATTAAAGTACAAGAATTAATTTTCACTGTTTTTTCTGACTTTTTTTCCTGTTTTGTCTGTAAGATATCATAGTTGGTGCACGACAATGCATGAGGTCGAGAAGTCAAAGTTGCGTTTGAGGCGTTTTGTATACAATGAGAAAATGTGAAAAAAAAATCAAGAGAAGTGACAAACAAAACAAAATCTATGTCTTCTATCTATGCTCTTGGTTGTTACTAATAGTATGGCGAAAGATGTTCGCTAGCGCGACATGCAAGACCGTTTTGCACGGTGGTCATGCTGGAAACTGAGCGAACAGGTTCCTTGGCATATGCAATAGCTAAGGAACATAGATGGCACAATAGCCGTTGAGCGCGCTGTGTGATAGCACGTGTCAATGTAAACTACAAAAATGCAGCACAGATGACAGAGGAAAGGAAAAATGACATTTAAAAGGACGCATAAAGAAATGAAGTTGTGGAGCGGATGATTTCGATTTCACTTCAAACGAAGCACAATGTATTCGTACTAAAATCAACGTGCTGCTGAACTATAGTTGGTATATTCGATGTCTGCAGATTGAGGATGACCAGCTCTGAAGCAGAAGCCCGATATAAACAAGTAACTGATGCCCTTCGTCTCGCTTCGGAGCATATCAGCGTACTCAGCGTGGTCAGTGCGAGGCCGTAGCTATGTTACCTCGCGCTTGTTTGCGTTCGCTCGTCCTAACCATTGCTGCCGCTAACTTTCAAAGCCTATCACGTGAACTGAGCCGCTGTTATGGAGGAATAAATGCTTCACTCACTGCACCTTCACTCGGCGCTTCGCTCCCTCGTTTTCGCAGCCGGTATGTGATTATGCGACGTTCGGGTCAGCAGTTGTGTGGTTGTAAAGGATTAGATTCAGACTGACAGCTCAGTGAAGAATGCAATTATCAATTCAGTATGTTCAAAACGACCGTATTGTCGCGTCGCAAAGTAATTAGCACACGATAATGTCTACGTTGCTGTAGCAATGTCTCGATGCGTATGCCCTGTCCTGTTAGGTTCATGTGTGTTTAATGTTTATCTGAGGTTTTATGTTCCAAAACCACCATATGGTTATCAAAGACGCCGTAGTGGAGGGCTCCGTCTACTGTTTCGTCTCCATCGAAGTGAAACCGCCGCGGTTGGGTTCGAACCCGTGACCTTTAGGTCTGCAGCCGAGCACCTCACGTTGACAAAAGAGTTCGACCTTAGCCAGTGTTCCACTGAGGCGGACTGTGTGCATCCATGTGTGTGTTTTGCTCGACGCTACAACAATGTTCACGTTTCATGGAATAACATGACTGACGAATGAGCTACCTCTTTGTTTTTCTTTCATTTTCCAGTGGATCGACTGCCATTTCCAGGAAGAGTGGCTCGCCGAGGCGGCGCCGGGTCGCCAAGCCGCCATGGTGCTGGCGATCGATTCGTCGCTGCCCGGTCGGCCTCCGATTGGTGCGCTACTGGTGCGCGGAGAGAGCATCACCAGCGCAATAGCTGAGAGCGCTGCGGAACGGAGTGAACATGTGGGTGAGTGAGGGACTCGAAACAGCAGCGAGTGAAGGAGAAGAAGAGATGGCGGAGCAGGCTGCTCCGGCCACAAATGGCAGGGGCCGCGGGCGAGCTGACCTTTCTGCGACGCCGAGTCATCGGAGCCACAAGTGGTGACGGTCGCTGGCTGAACGCGGTGCCCATTACGCGCCGCCCAGATTATTATATACGTGGTTCGGCATTACTCGTGGGTATTGCCCACTTAGTGCCTACAATGCCAATTTGAGTCATCCAGTTTCTGAAAAAAAAAATGAGGCGCGATATTCAGCTCGTCCGTAAATGTATTGTTATTTGGGAAGTACTGGGTAACCGCATACATGAACGTGTGCGGCCGTATTGGTGACGCCACCTGAGGGCGCAGATTTACCGAGATACTACGACAAAGAGGTAATACAGCAGTAACTTACGTCCTGGCACGGATGCCGCCATTCACTGAAAGTGTGACCTACGTCGCGTAAGCGAGACTGGGCACAGCGTGGTCTGTGCTACAGCGGGCACAGTTCATCAAAGCTGGCTTTCTTGCAGTAGGAGCCTGCATACAGGTGAAGCTAACTGCATGTCTTTCAGAAAAATAATTTTACAGTGTAAGATAAACATTAACCTGATACATTATATATATATATATATATATATATATATATATATATATATATATATATATATATATATATATATATATATATATATATATATATAGATAGATAGATAGATAGATAGATAGATAGATAGATAGATAGACAGACAGACAGACAGACAGATAGATAGATAGATAGATAGATAGATAGATAGATAGATAGATAGATAGATAGATAGATAGATAGATAGGGCATGCGTACGTGGGTGCGTACGTATACGCGTGATCAACGTGCGTACGGAGGCGCTAGCCAAAGTCACTTTCTACGCCGTCTAGTCGCGAGCCGTCTGCTGTTGGGAGGATTGCTTTTACGGAATTTGTCACAGAAATGCTCTTGAAAGCAGACGGCTCGCCACTACGTGGTGCAGAGGGCAAAGGTGTTCGGCCGGCAATCGTCCCTCTAGTTTTGCTCACGGGTGTACATACATACATACATACATACATACATACATACATACATACATACATACATACATACATACATACATACATACATACATACATACATACATACATACATACATACATACATACATACATACATACATACATACATACATACATACATACGTTAGCGCTGACGTCGTAAAAGAAATGGTGTGAAAGGGAATGGTGATTAACGGTGCAAAAGGCGTCAAGCAAAATAAGCCACACACAAAAAAAATTAGGCATGCCCTTTGCAGACAGTGAAAACAGTGGCAGCTCATTTTATTTGGCACTATTCAAAACAAGGATAAAGAGACGAGGAAGACGAAAGTTTGTGCGGAAAGACAGGGAGGTTAGCCAGTTCTTAGACCGGCTGGCTACCCTGTGCTGGGGAAAGGGGTGAGGGGAATGATAGATGTTAAAAAGAAATGTTGCGAAGAGAGGGAGAAATTGCAAAAAAAAAATGCGACAGAGGAAAGGCAACATCAAAGAGTATAAGACACTAAAGTCTGTCTCTGAGGCCAGTTTTCCGCAAAAAGCGCAGCAAAGCTTTCAAAGCCTTCTGGGCTGAGGATGGGCTTGGCCAATGACCCAGAATCCTTTGTTCCGACAAAGGCCAATCGTCTAGTCTATCCAGAGCTGCAGTGAGTTCTTGTCTTTGCGCGTTGAAATGGGTGCACTCACACAGAAGGTGCGCGATGGTTTCTTCGCAACTACAGTAAGTGCATGTAGGAGAGCTGGCCATCCCAATGAGATAAGAGTATGTGTTCGTGAAGGCCACTCCAAGGCACAGGCGGCATAGAAGAGTCTCCTCAGCTCGACATATCCTTGGGGGAAGACGAAGCTGCAGATCGGGATCCAAGTTATGCAGGCGCGCGTTTGTGAAGTCTGTTGAGTTCCACTGTACCAGTGTGAGGTCACGTGCAAGCGAACGAAGTCTTGTAGCTGCGTCGGTTCTTGAGAACGGAATGGCTGTGTATTGGGTACCATCGTGTGCAGATCTAGCGGCCTCATCTGCGCGGTCATTGCCCTATATACCGCAATGACCTGGTATCCACTGATACACTATGCTGTGCTGTTTTTCGGTTGCTTGGTGATGAAGAAGCCTTATTTCAGCTACTAACTGTTCATTAGGTCCATGGTGAAAGGGTGATATAAGACATTGAAGAGATGCCTTCGAGTCCGAGAAGATCGACCAAATTCCCGAAGGTTCTTTCACTATAAACTCCAGAGCTGCACGAATGGCTGCAAGTTCTGCAGCTGTCGACGACGTCAAATGCGATGTCATGAATTTAATTGTGATGTGCCTCGCGGGAATAACCACCGCCCCTGCAGAGCTTACTGAAGACACTGAGCCATCCGTGTAAATGTGAAGGCGTCCGTTGTGCTTCTCTTGCAGGAAAAGTAATGTGGCCTGGTTCAGGGCTAGATGCGACGACTTTTTCTTATTTTGGATGCCAGGAATTGTAAGAAGGGCTTTGAGTGGGTGTAGGCACCATATTGGTATCGGCGGCTGTGCTGCATGCGTGAAGTGCAATGGAAGCACTGCGCAATGCTGAGCTACAGTTGCGCTGAACGCTGAGTGGGGCCTGGAAGTTCGAAGTGAGGCGAGGTGATGAGATGGAAGCCGAGCGAAATGTCTTATGTGCATTCTCAAAGCGTCTACGCGGATGTATTCGTTGACTGGATAATCACGCGCAATGATGACTGTCGCTGCTGTAGACGCGCATCTCGGGAGACCAAGGCATATTCTCAGGGCTTGGGCTTGGATCGACTGGAGGACGCGCAAGTTTGTTCTTCGGATCCCGCAAAGCACGGGTAAGCTGTATCGCACATAACCGAGGAACAGAACAGTGTAGAGTTGGAGCAATGCTCGTACCGTTGCACCCCACGTTTTTCCTGCAAGAAACCTCAGTACGTGGGTGATCATGGTGAGTTTAGTTTTCATGTGGGCGATGTGAGGGCTCCAGGAGAGGTCGTGATCAACTATGACTCCGAGGAATCGGTGGGTCTTCACGTAGTTGATCGTGTGTCCGTTGATTTTAATAACATATGGGCTCATAGCCTTATGCGTGAATGCTATAAGCGAGCATTTCTCTGATGACAGCTCTAGTCCCCGTTCTTCCAAGTACTTTGTCGCTATTGTAGCCGCTCTCTGAAGCCGGGCACGCAAATGAAGGCGTGTTACGCCTGACGCCCAGATGCAGATGTCATCTGCATATATTGATAGATGGACAGATTCAGGAAGTGCGTCAACCAGGCCGAGTAGCGCTAGATTGAAAAGTGTGGGGCTAAGAACACCGCCTTGAGGCACACCTCGACGGTTGCAATGGTGCGTTGTTGTGCCATTCTCCGTCTGTACAAAGAAAGTTCTGCTTTCAGATAGCTGTGGACCCATTGGTAAACCCGGCCCCCTAATCCAACATTTTTCATGATATCCAGTATGGCTTCATGTGATACGTTATCGTATGCACCTTTCACGTCCAAGAACAACGCCGCAGATAAACGTTTCAGTCTTTTTTGATGCTGAACAGATGAGACCAGGTCTGTAACGTTATCAATTGCGGACCGCCCACGCCGAAAGCCCGTCATAGCATGAGGGTATACCTCGTGGCGCTCCAGGTACCACTCTAGGCGAGTCAAAATCATCCTCTCCATCACTTTCCCGAAACAGCTGGTAAGCGCGATGGGGCGATAAGAAGTCAAGTGCAGAGGAGATTTACCTGGTTTAAGCACAGGGACGAGGCGGCTGGATTTTTATGAATGAGGGATAAATCCGCTGCTCCACGAGTCGTTGTACACGGATAGAAGGGCCCGTCGAGCTGCTTCTCCGAGGTTGCAAAGAGCCATGTACGTGATCCCATCCGGACCAGGCGATGAAGATCGTTTGCATGCCGTCAAGGCCGCTTGTAGTTCCTGGAGAAAAAGGTGTCCATTCTTGAATCTCTGGAAACTGGAGCGTTTTCTAGGTGGCGCGTGGTGCACGCGGACGCATGACCGGCAACTTTCATGCAGAAATCTCCTGCTACTTCAATTTCGGTGCGTCCTTGGTGGAGAGAAAGACACTTGAAGGGGCGATGTTGATGTGGCGATGTTCGTAGGCCACGGACAATCATCCATGTCTGCGTCAAAGGCTTGTGGGGATCCAAAGATTCGCACAGATATTTCCAGCGAAAGGATTGAAGTGAAATGATTCGCCGCTGAATTTTTTTCTGTAGGCGCCTTGCCTCCCTCAAGTCGTGAATGGACTTAGTGCGCCTATATCTTCTTTCTGCGCGACGACGGATCGCTCTGAGCCGTTCCAATTCCGCTTGATATTGACAATAATCTGAAGTATGTTGAATATGATAGGTCGCTTCTTGAATAGCACCTCTAATCATATCCTCGAGGGTGTCAAGAGGAGGCGTTTTATTTTCTTGACACCAGAGGTTATGTTATGCGTACAGCACATTACCTCTAGTATAAAGATCAGCAGGAGGTCGAAATATCCGGAGCCCTCCACTACGGTGTCTCTCATAATCATCTGGTGTTCTTGATACGTTAAACCCCAATTATTATTATTATTATTATTATTATTATTATTATTATTATTATTATTATTATTATTATTATTATTATTATTATTATTAGCTTGTACATCAGAGCATGGACGAGGCTAGTGTGTAATTTGGTAAGATGAGAAAATCAGAGTTTGAAAACGCAAGATTAAACGATCTCATGCAAGACAATGGTAAGGTCCACTACCTTTTGTCCTGCATCGAACGTTAACAGTTTGACAATCATGATAATAAAGACCTACTGCTTGGAAAACGCTCTTGACTGGTTGATGATCTTCGGACCGGGCTACAGTCATAGAAGTTCTTTTTTCTTTCACTTTGTCAAGTTTGCATACACATTCAAAGCTGTATATATTACGTTTAAAAAAACACAAAATATTTCTATGTATACGCAATTTGATATAAGCGCTGTGGGCGCCAGGCATCAAAGTAAAACTGGTATGCGCGAAAAAGAAATGTTTACAGTAAGAACAAGCAGAGACAGGCGAATACCTGTTCGTTCATAGCATCTTTGTCTTTTCCGTGCATGCCAGTTTTACATCGAAGTATAATCAACTCGCCGACCTACAAGTTTTATTGAGACGCCTGGCAGTACGCTTTGCCGCACTTCAATTATTTTCTCTATAGCTCAATTCACCACATTGCGGCAATTTAACATTGCGGCACCACATTGCGGCAATTCAACGAGAACAAAACCGTTGTAGTGCGAGCCGTCGGTATTTTTAAGACAAGCACCTTGCTTAGGTTTAATTTGTTGCACGTAATTGCTGTAAGATTTTATTCATTTTTTGACAGCATCTATAGCAACACTTGTGTTACGTCCGCATCCATATTTTCCACTGACCCGAGAATTGATCAGGAAACTGTAAATCACTCGCGAGGGCGTACTGCATCGCGGCGCTCACTAATGTTGATATTAGTGGCTAACTTCTTTTTCGCCACACGAATGACGTATTCTATAGTTATTCTTGATGACCAATTAACAGTGGTTCTCGCCTGTTTTGGCATATTAGTGAAGAATTTAGCGGTTGTCATAGATTTTAAACTAAAAATTAAGAAGGAGCTAATTTATAGACTAATGGCGTTACGAAATACAGAGTACTTTTGGTTCATGATAGAATCCACTGTAAATAACATCGTTTTCTGTAAACAATGATAGCGTGCAATAGATTTAAAAAATGTGTTATACTTATGCAAGGGATGCACAAGGAAACATTGTGAATTATCTATGTATAGACAGTAGTTCTATAAAGCCTGTGTCGATGTTGTCAGATTCGACTGCATCATCCCGATGGCAATGATGATGATGATGATGATGATCGGAAATTGTCGAGATATTTAGTGAAGCTTTTTTTGTTTTTGGCGATTCTGGCTGGTGTAGCGACATTTGGTTTTCTTTGTTTGTTTTTTATGACTTCTGCGCGAATAAACAATGGCAGAAGAAGAAAAAACAGGACAAATGCGTGCACTGCGCGTGTAGTGTCTGTGTTTGTGCGCGTTATTGTGTTCGTGTTTCCGCCAGCGCCTAAAAGTAACGATCGTTCAGCGGCACACGTCTGACAAACTTACCGCGCGACTACCAAGGGTCCGAGGGAGACGAACGAGATTTTCGAGTCTATAAGAGCGGGCATGTGGCGCCTCCCAGCGGCAGTAAAACTAAGCTTTATTCTTCGCGTTATAACCTTGAACCATCCTCTGAGAGCTGTTTTCGCGAATCTTTAATGCTATGTTCCATACGAGCTAGCAGCCGCCGCGGTTGTCGCGGTGCTCGGCTAGAGTCACCTAGGTCGCTCTAACTTGGCTGCTGATCGGTAGAGGCCGCTTTAGGCCTCAGAAAAGTGTGCAGTAGGCGTCAAAAATAAGCAGATAAGACAAAGTTCTAGGCACGTAAAAGAGCCAGGCAGAAACATGTTTCAGGACTCCATCGTCGTAAATATAGGCCCTTGGAAAGTGTTACAGAGATGCAAATGATTTCAACCTAAAGACGTGCGTGACTTCTATCTACGACGAGAAAGCAAGATGGAAAAAAAGGCGCCAACTATTGAACATAGCAGTGAAATTGTCATTTTCCTCTCTTAGTTTGCGTGAATTGCGGTGCTCGCTGCTTTCATTAACGCTACAGCATTAAAAGAGTTCGTTTCGCAGAAGTGTTGGTGTCGTTACGGTTGCGTGTGAACGAACAATCGGCGTTTTAATTCATGAAAAAAATAGAGACAGCTCCAAATAATTTAGTAATAAAAATGTTTAGTGTGCTTGATAGTCGAACCCAGGCTTGCTGAGAGGTAAGGAGGTGCTCCACTACGGAGCCATGGCGGTGTTTGTAAAATCTTCGGAAAAGAACGCTAAAAGAATGTGGCGTGGTGGAAGGAGTGTTCCGAACGTACGTAGTGTCGCGTAGTACAATCGCAGAATCGCACCAGTCGACGAAACAAGCGAAAGGCTCAACGATAGGTGGTTGGAAGCTGCCAACGCGTTACGAAGTGTGCAGCTGCGGGGTTGCGCGTGGTACCCGATTAGTATAACCTCCATGGCGGTACCTTGCGGACGCCATCAACCTAACGTCATCAACCTAACAAGTGGGCGTATGCACCCACTGCAGGGCAAGCGCTAGTACGCGCAGCGGGTACTTCCCAAATTTGCGAAAGGAAAAATCATGACGTACGTTAAGCAACTGTAGATCCAGTATCCATACTATAGGACAGTTCGAAACGCCAGTTGTTGTTGTTGTTGTTGTTGTTGTTGTTGTTGTTGTTGTTGTTGTTGTTGTTCACCTATTGATCGTGGCGCCTACCCACTATGGGGGATTGGCCGATAATCGACTGGTTTTTAAAGTTATTATACAGATTTAGAATAATGAAGATATAATAGGAAGATTACCAATAACCTAGGAAAGCGTGGTGCTAGATGTAATACATACAATTATTTAAATAAAGAAACGAATTTATTCTTAGAATAGAGCATTAATCTGATTTTTATACGTATATAGTTTTGTAGACATGCTAGGAAAATGAAACAGGTTAATTAGTTAACCTATTAGTTTCATCAATATAGTCTCGGACGGCCGCGCATATTGTCGCATTAGAGAACCCAGAAATGGAAGCTCCAAAATACAAAATGACAGGCACAGATAAGTCTATACCAGTACCACGCGAAGGTATTTATAAAAGGGTTTTTCGTAATGTGTCCACCTGCAGGTCAAAAACAAATTATCTATTGTTTCCAGTTCATCACAGTACGCGCACAGTGGCGAAGGTGCCTGATCAGACCTGTGTTTATAGAAATTTAGATTTGGTACCCGGCAACGCAGCCGTGTGATAGCTACTTCTTGTTTACGAGTGCGGCAAAAGTCTTTTCACCAGGGATATAATAAATGGCGATATTCTGTAAACTGGCAGTGTTACGTGCACAGCTGTGCCCTTCTTCGCGGCACGATTAAAGGCGGGGAGCACGGGGGAGGATTGCACCATCGCGGCTACCGTTGCAGGTAAAGCTCAAGCGTGCAAGTTTTCCGAGGAGATTCACGAGTCCACAATCAAATTAACACACTCCTGGATCGCTTTGTTTAAGGCATGGTTGATAAGAGCAGCACAGGACCAAATAGCTAGCTAGAGCGCCAAAATGCCAGAAGAGAAGGATTCCTCGTTTTTGCCTAGTGTAACCACGTGGAGCTAATTTCTCGCCTGTCGGTGAACACGTTAAGATGTAAATTACAAGAAAACGAAAGCCACATTCACAGCAGATTTTTCTTAATTTTGCTCTTCCATCTCCTTTCCGCTAGCTGCTTTCCAATGTTTCGCATTCGCCAACCGCTGGCACCATGTGAGAGCATCGGCGCTTGGTGGACGGTACGTCCCGTCGTTTCGGTCCCGCTATAGCTGCTGTTTTCGGAAGTCTGATTGTACTAGATGACAAGGTTGAATCCCATAGAGTTGCAAACAGTAAGTTATGCCCGGTAGCACGAATATTGTTCTCAAACGGCACTCGAAAGCAAAATTCCATCTTATATAGGGCTCGTACAGGTACTGCTTTTGAAAGAAAAAACAAAACAAAACGGAGCATATGGGCAATTATAAGGATTTAGGCACTGACGCCAAAAAAGTAGGCATTTAAAGGCACTATACAAACACTACAGTGGCCCATTTTGACCGCTAATTCATTCTCATATATCGAAATGGGGCAATAGAAAAGCAAAAAAAAAGGCATTGGCCTATAATCCGGGCTCTAGCAACTGATTAGCATAGGCGTGTTCAGCATTCCCTTTTATGTGGGGTGAAAGTTCATCGCAGTGCAGCCTCCTCCTTATTAAAACCAACGCACGGGAAAGAGATTGCGCTTCCCCCTCCCCTCTTAGGCGACCAAGGGGGTGACCACCCCCCTTGTCAGCCATATCACTCCTTCCCCCACCCGCTTCTGTGCGCACGCCTATGCTGATCAGAAAGCGTCCAGTCCAATCTCGGCCGCGGTGGTCGCATAACGAAGGGAGCAAAATGCAGGGCTTTCACCGAAATGCGAAATTTTCGGGGCTCACTACTGTGGCGTATCATAACTTCCACGTACGTTCACGCGGTAAGTGAATCCTGTGTGGGCGCCGAACGCGGCGAGCGAACTCAAGCTTCAGCTAGCACATAGCCTCCGAGATTGCGGGCACGCCCGCGCCCACCATCTCGGAGACCATGGCCAGCACCACAGCGTTTCCTGAATATACGCTAGAGGGAACACTGGCGCTAGTGTCTATGGGAGCTGCAACGCATGGCGTTTCAGCGAGCATGGGAACTATGTGTATGACATAGATTTGCCTTGTCTTCGTACTTTACGTTCGCTCTGGCGTCGCGTGGCTTGAAGCTGCTTTGTCGCCAAACAACAATCGGCAAATGTTCGGCAGTTCGCTTCACCACCTTGATCTTTTAGGCTTATCACTTCAAATAGAGTCACGAAGTGAAAACCAGTTTTTTCCTTCAAATCAAAACCAAAACACCGCTATAAACGAAGCCGCAAGTGCAGTTCGCCGCCCGCAAGCACGAAGACTAGGCAAATCCATGTCATACCCAAGATTCCCATGGTCGCTGAACAATCGTAGCACCTGAGCCCCCTCTAGTTATTTGAATTAGCTAACTCTATGGCCAGCACACTTCTGACCTTGGCCGATAATGTCTGTTCAGCCGCAAAGTACGTGCCTTCTAGCAGTCTGCCCCAGTTTCGTCAATCATTGTAAAGCGTCCTCCAGCTTTCTCGATCCTGTTTCATTCCTCTCTACTGAGGTCATGCTTGCTTGGGGAGAAAGCCCCACCGTGGTGGTCTAGTGGCTAAGGTACTCGGCTGCTGACCCGCAGGTTGCGGGATTAAATCCAGCCTGCGGCGGCTGCATTTTCGATGGAGGCGAAAATGCTGTAGGCCCGTGTGCTCAGATGTGGGTGCACGTTAAAGAACCCAGGTGGTCAAAATTTTCGGAGTCTTCCACTACGGCGTCTCTCTTAATCCTATAGTGGTTTTGGGGCAATAAACCCCACATATCAATCAATGCTTGGGGAGAAAATTCATTCACGTGCTTTGCGTGGAGGACGAAATAAAGACGCCACGCAGTCAGTCTCGGCATCTAGAGCATTTTGAAGCCGCATTCCTTGCACTTGTCCTCTCTGGCTGTATCAGCCTTACACGCGACATCCGAGATGGAGCGTGTTGACCAAGTATAATAGTTGCGCTGCGCTTACGCAACTTTGCCTGCATTTCATCTTGGTGTGGTAATCACATCATGGGTCCACCTTTTTAACATACCAGCCTATAAGCACTTTGGACCTTTGCCTTAAAAGGCAAAAGTCCAACGATAGGACTTCTGGTATATGGCACCAGTGCCAGGTCCACCCAAACTTCTTGGACTCGCAGCGCCTTGGGTCAGCCACAAGCAGCGTGCGGTAGTACCAGATCAAGGTGTCCTTGATTTCCTTCTTGGACTGTTCGTCCACATACTTCTGGTAGTATGCAACATGATGGCGAGAACTTTCGTAGAAATTTCCGCATCTTCGACAGTGAGAGAAAAGCTGTAAGTATTCGCTACAGAAGCACTCTTCGAGTCTTAGATATTTACCCTGCCACCAAACCGCTGCTCAAGAGCCATCATCCATCTAAGTGAGGCGAAGTACAACTATTATTTATTAGATCAAAGCTGACAGTCAGACTTTGTAAAGACGCGGCAAAGGCGAGCTAGTAAAATACACTGCACTTCAGTCGGGGATTCATGGGCGCACCGCCCGGGCAACGGAAAACACCCGGAAAGTGTCGGCTATGCCTCAAAGGCTCGTTGCACGTGAGTTCGGCCACTCCACTCTGGTATCCGGCACACAGCGGAAAGCAAGAGGCCATGAAAAACAGTTGTTGCTCGGTGAAGGATGCGAGGCCGTGCAGGCGCCAATTATAGTCACGTCGTCGCAGTGGAGACCGAAACGCGTACCACAGAAAGGACTGAGCGATGGCGCGGTTGAAAGCTGCACGCTTGACAGGATCTCCGTGAAGACCGCGCAGTGTTCCAGCGGTTTCATAGCAGTGACTGCGCTGGTCCAGGAGGAAGTGGAAGCTGCTCTGCTCAGGCAAATGGTCCACGAAGAACTGAAACGTGGCTTCAGCGATCAGCGAGCCAAGACCGCCGTACTTGACGCTGTCCACCACCTGCGAAACAGTTTTGTTAAGGCGAGAGCCTCAGGTGCCCCATGAAACCATAAAAAACGACCGTCAAAGTCAGGCGCGTAGCCAGATTAATTTTGGGAACAGGGGTGGGGGGGTGGTGGCTTTTTGATTTTTGCAAGGGCGCGCTTTCGCTCTTTATGTCATGGCGAAAAACATTGGGGTGGGGGGGGCACGAGTTTGATGTGCCATTTCTTAGCTACACCCCTGTTCGGCGTCAACACCAGTAATCACGTGATGATGCCACCGTAGGACGTCATATGATGACTTGATCACATGACATTGCTGCTTGGTCAAATGTGTGCCGGTCTTGGAGGCTGTGCAAAACCAGGTGACATGCAGGAAGTTTGCATCATCTTAGATCCTGGAGGCATGCAGTACAAGCCACGTTAGGCACCGAAAGTTCTCGAAAAAGTTTTTCTCGTTTTTGTGCGTTGGGGGGAGGGTTACTAACACATGGATTGAGGAAAAAAAGGCTGCTTGCACCTTCGACTTATTTTGGGCGATTTCATATGGTACCCTGTTAGCTTTTTTTTATCTCAAGACAGCAAAAGGTTCGTTGAACGAGGTACCGCAAAATGTTAGATACTTACATTCGAGTCGTACAGTGGCAGCAGGGTCAAGTAGGGTGCGAGTCCAAGCTCTCCCTTGCTGCCAGCCTTGTGGATCGAGTAACCATTGGCTCCCCCCACGATGCTCGACAGGTACCAAGAGCTGATGGCTCTGCGCACGTCGGAGCTCATCCGACGCAGTCCCCTTTGTAGCTCCAGCCAATTGCGAGCGAATGAGCCACGAGCCATAGATGGCACGTCGGTGAACAGCCTATCAAGTCGGTCCTTGTTGTCAAGAAACTCTAGCCTCGGAAGAAGCGTGTGCTCTAGCTGCCGCAAGTTAATGGACGTGTCGCGCATGTCCAGCTCTGGAATCACCTGAAGGTTGCCCAGAAGCGCCGAGTACACCACATTCACCATTTCGTGCAACTCAACACGTATGTCCTGTCTGAAGTTCTCGGCTGCGTACCTCTGGTACATTACCACACCCACAGTTGTCTCCGTCAGTCTCAAGCAGTGAAGGGACGACTGGTACCGCGCTGACTTCTTGCTTCCGTAGCTGAGTACGGCCAGGCCGTAAGACATGAAGCGAGCCAAAGCCTGGACGACGGTCCAGCCATAGTAGAAGTGGAGCCGCTGCTCGCCGATAGCAAGCAATAGGTCATCCAAAGCGCGCAGGTATTGCACATCCCGCACTGTTATCTGTTGAGAGCATGGCAGGGACGCGAACGATAGGTTTTCCGATTTATTGAGTGGCGCGAACATCATTTGACCGAACAAGTCAGCCCAGCGTTTCGGCGATATAGACGGAGACACGTGATTTAGTTTGCCGACATCATCGAATACAGTTTTCACAGCCGCTTTCCGTCCAGTGAGGTAGTGGAAAGCGACGTTTTCAATTTGGAGGAAATACTCCCAACGCGTCGACGTACTGCCAGAGGTAGCCACGCTTAGCAAAGAGCCACTCATTGATGCATTCCCATCATACCCTTCAAACACTTGGATAAAAGAGTCGTAGTAAACCTCATACTTGTCGCGGGATTCGAGTTCTTGGCGACGTCGCTTCAGGTGCTCCAGGACGTCTCCCTTCCATATCTGAATGAAGCACGTTCCCCTGTCATATTCGGCCACGAAAAAGGCGAGGGTGTAAACGTTCAATGCGACGGCCATCTTGAGCATCGATGCCATGATGTTTGGTCTTTTGGAAACTTGTGGCCAGAGGATTCCGGCGTCAGTCATGATCGCTCGAAACTGGTCGAACTGGCTCACCCCATCGGCGACAACAGCAACGCACGACTGGTAGAAGACGGCTGCCTTTTCGAAGGCGCTTTGAGCCGACTCCGGCGCGACGGCTGTGCGTAGAGAGCGTGCCACGAGGTTCGTGAAGGTGTCCATGTGGTCCCGGAACACCGAGCGCGACGAGTTGGCGTAGCCTTCGCAGACGAAGCGGTAGAAGTTGTGGCACGGGTTGACCGATCCCGACGTGCTTTGCGCCACCATGCGAGCGTACGAGGTGCACGCCGTGGTCTCGCACAGGCCGACGAGCTGGGCGGCGCGTCGGAGGCGCCGCGCGATTGGGACAGCGACGACGGACACGACGCAGACTGCGACTGCGAGTGCGAGAAGAGCGGCTACCGCAGCAGCCCTGCTGTCTCGTTTCAGACGCTCAGGAAGCGAGGGAGGGCTTAGCTTGATGCGGTTTGGAGGCTGGTACAGCCAGTCGATCTTCTGCGAAAAACACAGACAACGTTTTCAGAGAACGTTATGTTACGGCTATTTCAAAGACCCGTCAAATTGTTGTACACCACTGTTCGTGCATTTGTATATCTACACTTCGTGGCAAGACAAAGTTCAAGAGAAACTTATGCTCTAGCAATTGCTGTCTGGCCCGTGGCTATATGTACACAGTCAACTTTCATGAAAGGGAACATGCAAGTGCGTGGTGTTCAAGCGAGAACGAGAGCAACCACAGTGAGGAGCCTACATGACCAAAGTGGTAATGCAGGCTCCCTAAACCGCAAGCCTCCTCCCGCGTCATGCAGAGGCGAGAAAAACAGTCATTTGTGATATGAAACTGGCGGCAAGATTGCAACAATTTTCTTCTTTCATGTGATTCTGCAAGAGGCCAGGTCCGAACTATTGCGGGTATTGATTGGGTCTAGCATAATAGGAGATGACGTGAAAAGAGGCTGTGGTTGCCCCGTTCTCGCTTGAACGTGCTGAAAGCAGCTGCGAGAGCGTGCAGGCCAGCTGCTCGCGTGTTCTCTTTCGTAAAAAGTGATAGTGTACGTACATATTTTGAATCACAGCTTATCAATAGGCACATGCTGAGACAACAGCGTTGACAACCCTATAATGCCACATGAAATAATAATGATAATACATCGTTCTTAACATGGGTCATGAGACTGATGACTCTACAAGCCCTTAAACCCCGTATGCGTATACACATTCGCGCGAACTGTTGAAAATGTCTAAAACAGTTCTTTCAACCATAGTTTTCTATAAGTACTCCAGAGGGAACTGTGGCGCTATTGAGTCTATGGGAGCTGCAACGCACGGCGCTTCAGCCAGCATAGGAACGGTGAACACTACACACATTTGTTCAATCTTCGTACTTTCGCTGCGTTTAAATTCACGTAGCTTGGAGCTGCTTTGTCCCGAAACGACAATTAGCAAATGTCCAGCAGTTGCATTTCACCACCTTCAGAATGAACGAAGTTCAAAACGGTTCATTCTTTTATTCAAAACAAAACAAAAACGCAGCAGCAAACAAAGCTATACAAGCGTTCGAAGCCGGCAAACACGAAAGACTGGGCAAATTTGTTTATTATCAATCATTTCCATGGCGGCTGAGTGATTGCAGCACCAGACTTCTCTCTAGTTAATTTCAGGAAACTCTATGCTTTTAGCGACCAATAGGTGTTACTAAATCACCTAGCGTTGTTACTTGTGGTAACGTCAGCGGTGTTTCCAGAGCTGAATTATATGAGGACGCAGATTCCGACTCGCGGCACATTGTAGTTCGTCCACAACTAATGTGCCGAGTAGTGTGCTGGAAGTGACGGTATACAGCGGGACTCTTGAAGGTGCACTGGGCGGTACGACAGCGTGCAACATCTAGTGAATTCGGTAACTCAATATAGTTCACGACAGACGGAAAAACGTTCAGCACAATAGACTCACCATTGGTGGGCGAAGCCTTTTAGAGGCCTGTACTTGCTTGGCATTGCTTGGCTCCATTTCAGAGTAACCGTTTGCAGGGCCCACCAAAAAAGAACTGCAGGACGGCAAGCAGAGTATTCTTCTTCTGTTTCTTCTTCGTGCCATGTGCTGGTACCAACCCTGCCAGATGAACCAAATCTATTGAAAAAGCAAGTCTACGAAATATGGAAATGGTAGTCTGCCTAAAAAAATAAGTATAAACAAGTACTATTTATGCAAATGGTGAAAGAAAATACATGAAGCAGCCGACTTGAAGCCGATTGAAAAGTATCATCAGAAAGGTACATTTATCGGGAGAACTGGTCGCAAACAATTAATGAGTGCCAGGACGGCTGATTGGCATTAACCAAGCGCTAGCCGCCTCGTGATACATTTTGAATACCTACTTCAATGTTGTAAATTTTATTAATGCGAAGAATTTCTGAAAGCACATCCGCATGATTTTGTCAGGTCTCACAAGGCACTGTGGGGCCTATAGCTGTATACGTTATTGGATCTCGCCGAGTCTCACCAGTTCTCGCGATGTCTAAGGTTCTCAAAAAACCTCGAAAAACTTTTTTAAACATTTCCCTCTAATCATTATACGATCCATAACTGTAGCAGTGCGAAACTTTACTAAGCACAGATACAAAAGGGACAAGCGCGCTTATTGCAATTGAAAAGTTATTGCGAGATGCGCATACATATACGAGGAAACAGGCCAGAAAACAAAAGAAGAAAAACAAACCCACGTGTCGAGCCATCTCCATGCAGCAGGATAGTGAAGTTCTTGAGTTTTTCTTTTCATTAGGGGAAATGAACGGCACACTCATTTATTCTATGTGATTACGTTTGATTTCGGTTAATCGTTTCTTAGATAATCGTTTCTTTGGTTTATTCGGAGCAACCTCTAAAATACCTGCGTAGGTCTTCAGGGCCAGTATTCACCGAAACAACTTACGATGAAGGCTTTCGTAAAAAAACATTTCGGACAATCGTGATATGGTACGTATTAGAGAAGCCGAATGACCGATAGAAAAACGCACTCACAAAAAAGGTGTTTTGTGAATGAGACCCCTGGTTGGGCATTCAGTTATTCATCTGCACAACTTGGCAGTAAAACGGCAAACTATACCTAATTATTCTCAACATATTTTAACATTCTCTTTATACAACAAACCTGCCTAAACACCATTTCTGGGGGCTTCTGGTTCGGTGCACCTGCTTGGTATTGGTGTCTCCAGCATTGCTTCCTTTTGCTCTATCCCCATCGTAAATTGTTCGCATATTATTATAAGGCTTCAGCACTGGTCACGCCGAAGCTTGTCATATATATGCAACTTTCTTCTCTTACGTTTGAAGCACTCTAGGGGCCGGTATGTCGAATGCTGTCGTCTTCTCTTGGTGTAAGCACATACAGAATAGCAATCTGTTGCATATTGAGCACGCACTCGCGCCAAAGACAAGTCTGTTACCTCTTGTTCTTCGAGCGCGTTGATGATTAAACTTAGTGCGGACCCCCCCCCCCCCCGCGCCCCTCCTTTTTTTCCCTTCTTTTGGCCGTATAAGTCGCACTGTATGTATACCTGCAATAAAGCTGTACCAACTCATCCAATTTCCCATCGCCGCAAATTGGCCTTCTCCTGCGGCCACCTCAGACCACCATTCCACGACTTGACAAACGTCTGCACGCACTCGGGATTAAATATGACGCGATTGTACTGTAGTGACGTAACAACTTTTTACAGCGAAAGCTGTTATGAGACCACCACTCGGGTCACGCACAATTGTCCGCCGCCGCCCGTGTCCGTAATCACATCGCGCGAAACAAAAACAGAAAAACAATCACCAATGGCCCAGTCAGCCTCGAGAGAGAGAGAGAATAAACTTTATTGGGTTCCAGCATGCGGGATTCCCTCCGGCCGCGCAGGGCGTGGGGTTCACCCTATCTCACGTTACACTAGAAGTCCTAATGTCACGCGGGCCTAGACCTCAAGGCCTTCGTGCCCCGGCGCCGCTCGGGTTACTGAGGGTGTCCCCCTTTCGCCTTTGCAGCGCCAGTGCGACCTCGAGCTGCCGGACGGCCCTTCGCTGGTCTTCTGGGTCCGTAGACCCCACACGCTGTTCTACTTGCGGCGGTAACACCGGACCGTCCGCGCTGTCTGCGTCACATCCCCAGAGCATGTGAGCCAGGGTGGCTCTCGCGCTCGCGCACACACTGCACATTTCACTCACGTAGAGTTCGGGGCACACGTGTCGCGCTAGCGATGGGGTCAGCACAGTCTCGGTTTGGAGCTGGCGCAACCTCACCGCCTCCCACCGGGTAAGATCCCTGTGCGGAGGCGGGAAGCCACGCCGTTGCTCCCTGTACCACGCGAGGATGTCGCCGTAATCGAGCAGCTGCTCCTCGCCTTCTTCTTCGGTCGCCGTCGCGTCTTCGGAGGCGGGCGCGGCCGCGGTCCGGCACGTGGCGAGACCACGGGCCGCGGCATCCGCCTCCTCGTTGCGGTTCGGAGATCCTGGTATCAGGTCCCTACCCATGTGAGCCGGGAACCATTTTAGCGTCAGCCTCGACTTGGACTCGTCGCTTGCCAACGCCCTAGCAGCCGCCCCGCACACGGCTCCGCGCGAGAAGCTACGGATGGCCGTCTTGCTGTCACTGAGTATTGTCCGCACGCCCGGGGAGCGCGCCGCCAAGGCTATCGCCATCTCCTCGGCCTGGCTCGCGCTCCGCGTACGCACGCTGCATGACGTGACGATCTTGCCCGTCGTTGCGGCGACCGCCGCCGCCACGTAGGCGTCCTTGTTCTTGACTTTGGCCACGTCCACGTAGACGGCGCCCTCGTCGTTCTGATGTTGCAGCAGCAGCGCCCTGGCTCGCGCCGCTCGTCGTCCCTCGCTTTCGCCGGGACCCATGTTCTTTGGCAGCGGATACACCACCAGTCTTCGCATGGTTGACTCCGTGAGTGGAGACGTTTCGTGGTCCTGTTCCTCGGGGGAGGACAGGCCCACTCGTTCCAGCAGCCGCCTGCCGACCGCGGTGCGGCCCAGGCGCGTCAATTGAGCAGTACGTTGGGCCTCGCCGATCTCCGAGAGCGTGTTGTGCGCTCCCAGAGATAGCAAGGCCGTCGTCTTGGTGCCGTTGAGCAGGCCCATGGCACCCGCATACGCCTTGCGGATGGCCGCGTCGATTCGCTTCCTCTCCGCTTCCGTCCACTTGTGAAAGGCCCCCGCGTATGCTGCGTGGCTAACTGCAAAGGCCTGCAGCAGTCGCAGGAGGCTCGCTTCTCGGATTCCTCGGGACCTCGACGTGACCCTCTTGACGAGTCTCGTCGCTATCCCGATCTTCGTTACTATGTGGTTGGCTGCCGTCCCGTTCGTGCGGTGGGCGTCCACGTACATGCCTAGTACTCGGAGGCTCTGGACGTGCGGGACCGGCGTGCCGTCGCTGGCTCGGACGACTATGTTGCGTTCCGCTTCTTCCGCGGCCCGCTTTCTCCATCTTCCCGGTGGTGGGAGCACCAATAACTGGGACTTCTGTGGTGAGCACTTCAGCCCCGTGTCTCTCAGCGTGGTCTCCACGGCGTCGATCGCTGCGTGCAGTCCGGCCTCGATGTCGCCGTCACTGCCGCCCGTCGCCCATATCGTGACGTCATCGGCATAGCCTCGAACCCGTGCCCGTTGAGTGCCAGCCCAGTATTCTACCGCCGAGCTACACCGGAGCTCGTGACTTATTGTCAAACTTGCCTTAGGCAAGCTTGATGTCGGGAAAGCAATCGCGTTATACGACTTATAAAGCGTTTTAAAGCAGCGAAATAACAACCAGTCATCGCGCAATGCGAATAGCATAACGAGTGGGCCGTCCAATACTTTCACCAATCACAAAAGCTTGTCCTTGTTCCCCTTTTAACTGTGGCACATACCCAGTCAGCCATAATTCCTCATCATCGTCAGCCACTGCAAGAACAATTGGCACAAACTTCCTTGCAAGTGTTTAGCGCAGAGCACGCTTTTCAGAAGAGTGACGAAAAATAGAATAGCCAATGCTGCCATACTACCCAAATAAGTTTATTATAATGACCTGGTGGGTATCAAGCAAGTGTGGTTGCAGTATATGCCCAATGAGTGTGTCGAAAAGGCTCTGATAGGCCGCTCTTCTAGCTTTCGTTGTGACTGCAGTGCTGTGCTTTCCGTGCAGGCCTGGAGTTTTTTTTTTCTTACGAGTTAAAACTTTCGCGACGGATCTACCGGCCTCAACCATTGTACACTCGTAGTGGTGACAGGAGCCGCAGCGTTTATAGTCTTACCTGGTATAGTGACAGCTCCCACATTTCGGCCGCTCTTCTATAGCAACACAAGCCTCGAGTGACAATCTACTTTCCAAGCAGTTCTGATAGATCATCTTGTATTCCGAATATTCACGAAAAGTTTTCGAAAAAAGAAAGAAATCTATTGTTCTTGTTATATTGGGTACATCGAGGCCCGTGTACTGTGTTATGTCGGAGCGCGTCAAAAAACACCAGTTTCCCTTCACTACGGCGTCTCAATTATATCGTGGTTTTGGGATCTCAAAAGGCCAAGAATTATTAGTAGGGCGCCTATACATTTATGAGCTTGTTTGTTAATCTGGAGTTTTCTGTCCGTGCCATGTAGCATCCTTACTGACGGGAAGTGGTATACCTTTCAATCTGGAGGGTGTGAAGATGACAGAGAATGAACATACCATCGATGGTCAGCCTTCAAGGACGGTCAAGTTCAAGAACTTTCAAATGTGTATTTTTTTCCCGATAGGTTTTTCGGGAACAACAAAGTACTTGGTTTCATAGCAATAAGTAAAAAATAATAATATCAAGTCTGCACAAAACATAAGTGCATACAAATAACCACGCGCATTTTCATGCAATCGCCAATAGAAACTATTCATCCAACATGTATTTTCTGCGCCGAGTAGTTAACGTCGAAAAATGATACAAAGTTCGGTTGAACGACGCTACCGCCGAGAGTCGACGTAACAACAAAAACAAGTAATAAAGCGTGAATAGAAAACGAAGGTTTCAAGAACGGCCTCAGTACGAGCAACTCGTAGATCAGAAAAAAGAACAGATACTTCGCAGCCCGAATCGGTGGTGGAAACACATCGTCCGAGAATATACAGGAAAATCCGAAGCAACGTCCGCGCAGCGTGGTGCGAGCGGACGTCAGTAGAAAGCGCTGCACTTCAGCCGCGGATTCATGGGCGCTCCTCCGGCACACTGGAAGGCGCCCGGGAAGTGTCGGCTGTGCCTGAGCGGCTCGTTGCACTGAACCTCGGCCACTGCCCTCTGGTATCCGGTGCACAGCGGGAAGCAAGTGGCCAAGAAGAAGAGCTGCTCCTCGGAGAAGGAATCGAGGCCCCGCAACCGCCAGCGCGGGTCGTGGCGCCGCAGCGGAGACCGGAACGCCTGCCACAAGATGGACAGGGCTACTGCGCGTTCGAATGCCGCGTGCTTGGTGGGGTCCGTCTTGAGTCCGCGCAACCGACCAGTCTCGTAGCAGTTGGTGCGCTGCGCGAGCAGTGCGAGGAAGCGGCTGTGCTCGGGCAGGTGTTCTTGAAAGAACTGGAAAGTGGCCTCTGCGATCATGGAGCCCAGGCCGCCGTACTTGATGCTGTCTACCACCTGGCAAGAATGTTCCCCGACACATTAGCTGAAGCGCCGACGGTTCTACTACATGCAGTCGTACACTTACACTGCATGCAGGCACATGTGAGATATCGACAAACCACCGGTTTGCAGCATGAAATCGCAAGGCGTTGGTTCAGGGTTAGATCAACGTAAAAGGACAATTCTTTGGGTGACAAGAAAGCTTTGTTTCTGCAGGATATCCGGATGGATTTTCTTCTGGCTTCGTGCTACAAGCTGAACTTTCTTCTGGCTTGATGCTACAAGCGGGTGGTCGTCAATTTGTTGTTGCTAACCCTTCCACTACCTTGCGGGTCTTTGCAGAACCGATTTGCAGCGCCGCTAGCATACGCACCAACACAGGACCATGTACTGTGTGCACTCTCATGTGTTTTCCGCGTCGGTAACTGCCTGCACTGTATGATGGCATAAAGTTTGCGAAACGTTTATCTGTATTTATCTTCGAAATATTGCTCACAAAACAGGTGTTGGGTCTTACCTGCGTGGTGCTTTTAAGTTTAAGTTATATCGACTCCTATAAACGTAAATTACATCCTTTTGTTTCTCAGTTGTCAAATCTATTATCTTGGACCTTAAGGCATATATTCGTTGTAACTTTTAGTGTCTTATTTAGGAAACTGTGCATGTTGATATACTTACATGCTACTTATATAAAAGAAACAAAAATACCAAAACCATCGTATTTGTATGTCATCTTTGATAAAATCATATGAAACCTAAAGCAGTTGTGCATACTTTTATGTTTTATTTTAGCCTAGGTCCACAAGATGCACTTCTAAATTGCAGAGGTGCGTTCAGCAATTACTTTCCACTGATCTAAAAGATTCGCGCTGTTGCTTTCTTTCACCAACTGTAGTGTTGATTCTTTACTGTTCAGCTGCACTGTACGTTCAATGCAGACGTACGCTCAAAAGTTATTTTCCACTGATCCAAAAGATCCCTGCTGTTTCTTTCTCTTTCACCAATTACTGTTTAACGTTTCGTTGCTGCTGCTCACCTGAGGGTCGTACAATGGCAGGAGCGACACATAGGGTGCCAGGCCAAGCTCCCTTCTGTCGCTTGTTCGATGAATCGAGTACCCACTGGCAGCTGCGACGGCAGATAGGTAGAACGATCGGATGGCCTTTCGTACTGCAGGGCTCATGCGCCGTAATGCCTGTTGGAGGTGCAGCCAGTTTTGAGCGAACGAGTCTTTCGCCATGGGTGGGACATCGGCGAACAGCATATCAAGCCTTCTATGGTCGTCGATGAGCTCGAACTTGGGAAGGAGCATGCTCTCGAGCTGTCGCAGATCTATCGACGTTTCGCGCACGTCCAGATCGGGGTTGGCCTGCAGCATGCGCAGAAGCGCAGCGTACACCACGTTCACTATCTCGTGCATCTCCAATCGCGTGTCTGCGTTGAAATCAGTGGCCGAGTAGCGCTGGTACACCACCAGTCCCATAGTGCTCTCGGTGAGGCGCAGGCAGTAGAGAGGCGAATCATCGCGCGCTCCTTTCACGCTTCCGTGGCTCATGACAGCGAGGCCGTAGGACATGAATCGAGCCAGTACTTGAACGACGGTCCATCCGTAGTAGAAATGAAGCCGGTGCCATCCCACTGCGAGCAGTACATCGTCTAGGGAGCGTAGATACTGCAAGTCCCAAACCGTGATCTCTTGCGAACATGGCAGGGTCAACGACGACGCATTGTCGGCACGTTCTGAGGGCATGCCCATCATTTGTCTGAAAACGTCTGCCCAGCGCCAGGCCGTGATTGATGGGGATACGCGATGCAGCCTCGCGATATTGTCAAAGACAGCCTTCGCGGACTCCTTGCGGCCAGTCAGGTAGTGGAAGACGACGTTCTCGGTCTGCAGGAATTGCTCGAAGCTCAGTGACGTGTTTCTGGGTGCAGCCGAGGCGTCTTCACCCTCACCTTTCTTGGGAATAGGGTCCTGATCGTCGCCACCGAAAACCCTGGAGAAAGATTCGTAGTACATATCATACTTGCCGACGGTCTCGAGTTCATGGCGACGTCGCTTCAGGTATTCCAGGACGTCTCCCTTCCAGATCTCGATGTGGCACTTCCCGTCAACCATATCGGCAGCGAAGAACACGATGGTGAAAATGTTCAAGGAAATGGCCATCTTGAGCATAGAGGCCATGAGTTCGGGTGGCTGTGCGACCCGGGGCCATTGGATACCGGCGTCTTCCATGATGACTCTGAACTGCTCGAACTGGTTTGTCCCTTCAGCGACGACAGCGACGCATGATTGATAGAAGAGGGCGGCCTTTTCGAAGGCGCTCTGCGCCGACTTTGGTGCCACGGCTGTGCGCAGAGAGCGTGCCACGAGGTTCGTGAAGGTGTCCATGTGGTCCCGGAACACCGAGCGCGACGAGTTGGCGTAGCCTTCGCAGACGAAGCGGTAGAAGTTGTGGCACGGGTTGACCGATCCCGACGTGCTTTGCGCCACCATGCGAGCGTACGAGGTGCACGCCGTGGTCTCGCACAGGCCGACGAGCTGGGCGGCGCGTCGGAGGCGCCGTGCGATTGGGACAGCGACGACGGACAAGACGCAGACTGCGACTGCGACTACCAGCAGCGCGGCCACCACGGTCGCCTTCGTTCCCAGTTTAGGTCGCTCGGGAAGCGGCGGCGGACTCGAGATGATATGCCGCTGAGACTGGTACAGTGTACCAATCTTCTGCATTCGAAAAAAAGATTATTGACTTTGGGAAGACCGTGTCCCGTAAGGAACGTAGCTGATAATAGGAAACGTAGCTTATACAACTGAGCTGCGTTACAATAACACCCATCGTAAGCTATACTACTATCAACTGCCTTTACGAGTAACTGCTCTAAACACTGAATAAAATTTATTGTTTTGTCAAGTTGGCAGTAGCCCATCCCACTCGCGGCACAGTTTCAACTTCGCTAATCCTTCCTTGTACAGGTAATTTGTTATGATGTGTTCGTTGGCATTATGAAATGCGTTTCTGTCGACTACGGTGCCATTAGCTGGCACGTTATCGGTGGCCGCCTCAGAGAGAAAGAATATGGAATGAACAGTGAGGAACTTGATGCTGTTCAAAATTCTGGTGACGAAGGTTCATCGCAGTCTATGTTCTACCGGCTAGACCCTCATCTGTGCGTTCATTTGCCTGTCATCCTGCAATGAGATTCGGGGCTACAACTTCCACCTCCATTGTTAATGATGCATTAAGTAAAATACACGAAATAATAATTGGAGAGGCTATACTGCGTATTCACAATCACGCAACTATTGCGTTTCCCTTGTCCTATATTTTTACCAGCAAACTTGAATTCTGCTACGAATTTAGTTAGCGAATTCTAGAATGCAATAATGTCACCCGGTCGCAATCAAGAATTTTTTTAAACCACCTTAATCGCAATATTATTCCACCTCTTTTTGCAACATTGACTAGTTAGTTCAAAGAGCTGTACAAGGCCGGTCACCGAGATATCAACTACGTAGCCAAGAAAAATATGCTTGCCAGTGGTAGCGGGCGCATAGTAGAGCTGCTCCGAAGAGATGTAAGCACCAGTTCGGGTGAACTGCGTTGAGTCTCCATCGGTAGCGGGCGCACAGTAGAGCTGCTCCGAAGAGGTGTTGACACCAGTTCGGGCGAACCGCGTTCAGTCTCCATCGAAAAAGACACGCAGAAGCGGCCGCGGACAGGAGCAGATGCTCGTTTGTGTTCTTCTTGCTCTTCTTCTTTCTTCTTGCTCACGCATATTCTCACAGTTTTCGTCTTCTACGAATAGTGAGATGACTGAAAAGTTTGAAAATAAAATAATGGTGACGACAAAACAAAAGCACAATCCCATAATAATAATAATAATAATAATAATAATAATAATACACTTGACTTACCAGTACGATATTTCACTTGTCTACAGGTGATCTTTTCCGCTTTTACCCCCCAAAAGTTCCACTGCCGCACAATTCATGATTGATTGATTGATTTGTGGGGTTTAACGTCCCAAAACCACTTCTGATTATGAGAGACGCCGTAGTGGAGGGCTCCGGAAATTTTGACCACCTGGGGTTCTTTAACGTGCACCCAAATCTGAGTACACGGGCCTACAACATTTCCGCCTCCATCGGAAATGCAGCCGCCGCAGCCGGGAATCGAACCCGCGACCTGCGGGTCAGCAGCCGAGTACCTTAGCCACTAGACCACCGCGGCGGGGCGCACAATTCATGATTGACCACTCGTGGTGGATTGAGCCATATACCACTAGCACTCAATCAACCAACCAAACGTGGATCGACGAAAGCTATAAAAAAACTGGAGAAGGCGAGTGAGAAGTACTGAAATTAATAATGGGAATAATAAAGCTAGCAGATGATATTCAATAAAGCTCAAAGCTAAAATTGCTAAAATACTGAGGGGACGAATTGAAGAAGAGGAGAACGAGGTTGGCACGAGGGTGATCTGCAGATCCCTGCACTCTCGCATTCATCATCTCTTGTAAATAAAGGCGTCTCAACGTAACAATATTTTTATTATAATACTGACTTACTTTAACTTGCTTGATAACTTCAAATAAACAAAACGGGCTGAATAACCACTATAACAGAAATGGAAATAATTCAAAACTTGAGAGAGAAATGGAACAGAAAAGAATTCAGAATGTAAAACTAACTTCACTTTTTCTTATTTTTTATTGGGCAGTAATCTCACAAATGATTTCAAAATTATTCATTACTTACCATTTTGAAATTATGAACAGATTTTTTTAGGTAGCAGGGCACCGCTCGTTTCGTGGCTGATCCCCCTCGATGAGTTGCGCCAGGATAAAAGGGTAATGAATCAAACAACCAACTTCACTATGACTGAACGAGAACTAAAAAAGTTAATGGCAAGCCAAAAAAAAATCAAAAGCGTGGACATCAACGTAATTCACCAATACATATATTTTTTTTTCTCTAGGGAATCAAACCGTAGAGTTCGCGTAAGGAACCTTGTTGGCACCCGAAAGTGTAAAGTTGATTGAAGTCAAGTCAATATCAATTTGCTTGTGTGGACTGCCATACCATATATAATGATGGCTGGATGTCTTTTTCTTTCGTACTGCGCAATTGAGGAATGAGTATCGTTGATTACGTCTAAACTTAGAGGGCAAGGAAACGTGTTGAATGCTCAATCACATTGCTAGTTTGCCGATAACCACAGGAGCTGACTAACTTCGCAACAAAGTGAATATTTGGCCTTCTCATCCAACCACATTTCTTCGCAAGTCTTGTGACGCAGGTTGCGAGGAATATTCTCGGGCTCTAGTACGGCAAATGTGGCTGCAGGGGTTCTTTCGAAGGGGTTCTTTTGGTAGTCGTTTCCTTTGTATATTAAAATTTTGGCTCGTAAAAAAGAAGTGCCACAGAGATTCACTCTCATTACAGTAAAGACGTGATTGTGGCGTATGGAGCGCCAACCACGCAACCATAATCACCATTAACGTCGTCGTGAATTTCAGAAGAAGAGGAAAGTTCCATCGCCTGCCTTCGGCTGAACGCCCCTCTCAACATAATACAGCTGAAACACCTTGCCTACAGCGAACCCGCAATGACTGCTTTTTTATAAGGTATGAAGACCAACTATGCACAGATGGGGCCTAGCGTAGAGCAGCCGGAAGGATTGGAAACGGTTTTTTCTGACAGCAAAAGTGACAATGCGGTCCGGCATCCCACGTCACTATCGTCCTCTGCCTCACAACGTGACAGGGAGTGCGTTGGGGCAAATGAAGTCAGGTCTACTCATAGTCACAAGGATCGACAGAGCAAAAAGGCGGGGAAAGGCATTAAAATAGAACAAGTGGAAACTAAGACGCGGCAGCGCAGTACGAATATTCCGAGCAGTTCAGATGATGCTGGCCATAACCTCGCGTCACTCGCCGCAGTGCCGTCGGAACGAGGTGCGACAGGTAGAAAGAAGGAATCGGTGCTCGGCAAGTCAGGTGGTGTCGCTCAGGACGCCCAGGAGACACCTGCTGCGAGGGAGCCAGACACGTTCGAATTTTCGCCACGGACTGGACGCACCGGCTCTACAGACAGCAACGAGACAAAAAAGCCTCGCAAATAAGTCGTGCAGGCGTTGAAGGCGTTGCTGGGTTCCCCGTGTCCAACTATGAACCCAAGCGGCCAGTCGAAACACCGCAATACGGTACGTCCCACGTGCAGAACGACTCGGCGGAAGAAGTAGCCCCGAACGAGCGTGCAAATTACGGCACGGCGAAGCAAGGCAGCCCTAGGATACACTCCGCAGTGCCAGTGTCTGGTGTCAGCACCCCTACTTTGCCCAAACGAAGCGCGGTGCCATCGACGCCGCCGACTGCAACACCACGCTGGAACGCAACCCAACTCGGGAGTTATCCGATCACGAGCGAAACGGCTCAAGCCTCTCCTGAGCCGGTGCCTGAGTCGTCGGAGTCTGATAGTCATGCTCCGTGGCGTGGACGAATTATGGAGATCATTAAGAGCGAAAGCGTCGGAGAGACCGGCACCTCCAAGAGGCGTGCTCCCGCTTCAGCCCACGTCAAGTCCAGGTATTCTGGAACGGCGGATTATCCAGGTAACGCGAACGCTGTACTTGGCGCTGCCTAAGAAATTTTGCACGACGAGTACCGAGGAGTGTCTAAGAACTTGCATGTCAAGTTTCACCGTATGCTGCCTTAATCAGTCACGTTTACACTGGACGTTTTGCATGCCTAAACTTTGATGGAATGCGAATGTGAATTGCTCAGGTAATTGAAAAAAAAAAACACATGACAGCTTACACATGGATGCCGCAATGAAATTCTCTGAAACTTGCCAATCTAATGAGTAGCTATTCGTGTATCATTTTGGAAGACAGCATGCCTCGTTTGATAAAGCTCCTTGTATGGCCGTGTTAACGAGAGAAAACTATATGGACGTCCGTTTCCTGACACTATAGCTACTATTTCAAAAGAGTCGGCACACTCTGTTTTCCCATAATCTTGAATACAAACACGTGCGACTCCTCCGCTCTCCGCAGTTTGACGTCTCCGTAGTCACCACCCGATAAATGATTCCATGAAAGTGAAAGAGGTGGTCACCCAAGTCGGGTTTCTTGATCCCCAACACTTGATGAATTTTGCATACACGCATGCTCACGCGAGGAAGCATATGAGTTTAAGCTCTTTCTCTCACTCTCACTTCCTTCCTTTTTAAATACAGTGACGCTGAAAAGGCTCCGCGTGGGCCTATTCGGCAACGAACAAGACGAACCCTCGGGTCCCAGTCGGGCGAGACGGATTCTGTTCTTGGCGCCACTCGCTGTGCTCATAATCGCGCTGATATTTGTGCTCTTGGTGCGCCGGAGTCGCATTCTCCACAAGATGAACTATGTGCCTGAGCAGGTGGGTGAGCATATAACTCGAGAACTTTCATCTTCACTTGGTCTTGATATATGGTGCCTAGTAAACCAGATTGCTATGGTCTGGTAGAGAGAGAGAGACGTGTGATGTGATGGTAGCGGTGACGTAGTATAATTACTACAAGTTCTAGGTGATTTCATGGATCGTGTAGTGCCCTTAGTTGACGCATCTCAGGAGCTGGTTTCAGTAGTGTGGAAGATACACGAGGTGCAGCAAGCCGCATGCTTGCGCAGTAGAACAAGTTTCTGTTTGTGATTGAATTATAATTGGCAAGGTTACGACAACTGAATTCACTCGCCACGTGTTACATCACAGCAATACGTGATATAGCAACTATGATTCGCATTAAGGTTATACGGTCTTCATTTTTGTATGAGCAGCCGCTAGTAATTCAGATGGTGATGCCACACGATAGTACCAATACAGGCACGACCGCCCGCTTCGATGCTATATAACTCACGCGTGGCATACTTTCCCGGAGACCTGACGACAATAAAACCATGGAATCGGCTATCCTTTAGTGCTAAAGCATACACTGAGGACTGGGTATGAGGTAGTAGGTACGTTTCTTTCCTTATAATATCGAAATGAGCTGTTTCTTCAACCACGCCTGCCAAGCCTTATACCCGAGAACTTCAAAATGAATATTGGAAAGGTCGCAAAATGATTGAGAATACGTTGCCGCCGTTGCGTCAGAACGCAGATAGAACGCCAACAAAAGCGTTGGTATAGAATTTACTGGTCATAGAGCACACAACAACCTCTTAAGAAATTTGAGACAGAAGGAACAAGCTCCAACTGGGGCCCCCGAGCTTTTTTTTATGTCGTTGTTGGCGCTTCCGCTGGCGTCAAGTACAAATACCGTTGGTTAGTGACGTGTGCTCACTCTCAGCGTTCAATGCGTCAGCCCAGACACTATGGGGACGCCGAGTAGACGACTGCGACACGGATGAATGGCCTGCACAATGCGGCGACCAACTTGTAAGGTGGAGTATAACTGTTAGGTTAATTATCGTACGCTTCCATTGGAAATTCTTTGTCTGGTCCGCAAGCTTCTTGTACTCATAGTAGCGTTTGCCAGTCGAAGTCTGGAGCGTTTTTTATGCCAAAATGACGTTATGGTCATAGGCATGCGCGCTATGGATGCAGGGAGGGTTGTCAGCCCCCTCCCTTCATTCACTTGAAGAGAGCGCAAAGTCTGCCCTATATAGTTACTTAGTTGGACCTGTCCTGCTATTGCTTAAAAAGCATAGTTATGCCCACACGCAATTTTGAGGATGATGGCGGCCAAAGTCCCGTCGAGCTGAATTTCAAAACTTGTTTACTTCCCACATTTAATCCTGGAAGGTCACGGACAATAGGGCATTGTGAGAAGCAAGTCATCGTTGTAATTTCGTTGTTTCATTTATGGGAAAACATGATTTGAACTTGACCAAGATGAGGCAGGCTCGCTCCGATGAAACTTCGTCTCCCCCCCCCCCTCCTTCCCTACTGGCGATCACCATGCATGGGTATGGCTTTTGCGAGTTCCCATTAAAAGAACGAAAATGCAAAGGGCGAAGCCCTTTCCACATGTCTAATCTTTTATCTTTTAATCCCGCACCTTTGTGGATCTTTGTAATCCTACGTATGCATCCCCTCGAAGGGCTGACGAAACCGAACAAGGCTCGCACTACTAAACAAAATGAGCTTGCGTTTCAGACAGAAAGCAAGAAGCCGTGATCGGCAAGAGACCACAAGATTGAGATTAACGAGAGTAATGACCCTACCGTTCTCAACTTGTGACAAAAAAGCCCATTGTAGGAAAAATCCGGCTCAGCAAAACATTTTCTTGCGCTATTTGGTTCTGATGACGTTAGAAGAAAAGCCGCAACGCAAAACGACACCCGGACAGACAGGTATACCTGGGAAGTTGCACAACTACGTACTTAAAGGCAGGTTTTCCTGACCGATCATTTACTGAGGTTCTTGTTTGGCGTTATTAACTGTGGTCCCCACGGCTCCTGGTGTTTCTGGTGCAGGAAGGCGTGTGTTCCAACGAGGAGTGCCGCCGCGTGGTAGCGTTCGCCATGGAAAACACGGACCTGGAGTTCGACCCGTGCGTAGACTTTCACCGGCATGCCTGCGGACGGTGGTTCACCGGCAGTTCTGCGCGTCGAAGCTACGTCGACGAGAACCGGTTCAACTTAAGCGCAGCTGCGCATGGAGTCTTGACCCGGTTGCTAAGCAGGGCGCAGCTAGGAGTTTTTGGCATGTGAGCCGTTCAATATGCGAACTGTAAAGAAATGATATTTTCCACATGTTGGAACTGTACACTTCGTTGGCAGGGTGAAACACCATTGGTTTAAGTAATATAGCGTACAGAGACCAATAGATAACAATAATGAACAGTATGGGATATACGTTAGATCAGTGTACACTGTGTTGGTTCATTTGTTCTTGTTTTTGTCGTTTTTTACACTAGATTAGTTAATTAGGAAACGTCTGCACTCAAAACGCGTACGCTTGCCTTTAACGACTTTCACAAGGACGTTTCTGTCATGCATGCAGTTCGCCTGTTGCGACATCTGAGCAATGGGGCACGGACCTTGCGCAGTGTATAGCTGCCGTGATACGTGGTTTAGTCGTGTCCAGTCAAAATGTACCGTATAAGGGTAGAAGGTAATTTTCACCGAAAGAAAAGTACTTGTCTGGAAACCGCATTTTCGTAATCACTACTTGGTCGTCCCTCCCCGAGAGGGGACACACTGATCATTAGCAAAGCCGAGGGAGGTTACTCACTCCACCCAGTTTTTTTTCCCCATTTTGCATGCGTATATATGCATGCACACGGGCATACAAAACCGCCTCACCCCAGAATTATTTCTGGCTACGCACCTAAAACTGACAAACATTTCCCGCAAAACAAGTGACGCACTCTATACACTCTCCACCCTCTCCCAACCTTTCTCACACGCACGACTCTAAATAATTACGCGGACTACAAACTGGGAGCCAGCCGTAGCCTCTGTCGCAATATGCATAAAATGAATATGTAAGCCTTCCCATTTAAGTCCTATAACACGTATTGTTAGGTTTACAGTACTTTAAGGGTAGCAGTATTGGAGTGTAATGCACTGTGGTAATAGCAATGGTGAAGAAAGTAGGACATGGTACACATGTGAGAATGCCCGGTCGTACAGGAGCCTACATGCTGCTGTACTTGGTCTCGCTATCTTCCGCGTAAACGAGGCACCATTACAGGGAAAGCCGACAATGTTACCTAGCAGGTTCCACCCCTTCAAGATGTGATGTAAGACATAGTGAAATCAGAAATGGTACGCTGGATGACCCAAACTATAATGAGACCTGTCCGCGCTTGCGCAGACCACGCGACGTCGGAATGGCTCGCTTCTACTCCAGCTGCCTCGCTTACGGCCACAAACGTCCGAGAACCGATATCACAGCATTGCTAGAGAGAATGGGTCTCAACAAGAGCTCGTGGACCGACTTAACGAGCGTGCAACAGCTTTTAGACCGCTCCGTGGCAGCCAATCTTCACACGGGTCTCGCCGGGTTGGTTCGGGTGAGCAAGGGTGAAAGTGCGGGGCCTCTAGTCCTGGACCTAGGTGAGAGCCTTCAATCCACTCTTGGAGACCATGCCACGTCGTTCGTCAATGTGATGCTCCGCGAGCTCGGTTGGTCCAAGAGTAGCTCGTTGATTGCCGCTCTGCAGAGCCTGGACGCCAGTGTTGAAATGGCAAGGAACCAAGTAGACACCCTGCCGCTCAACACCATAACCTTCGCAGTGGTATGTACCCCGTGGCTGCATCAAAACGTTTCATAATGCCCCGTAAGACGTAACGACTTCTCACTCATGTTGATTGGAAGCACTTTACGGTGGAAGTTAAAACGACCTAGTCGTTCGATTAGCATGTTCTTCATTTCCACCACTGATACTCGCTAAATTGCCTCCGGAGGCATACTGAACTACAACGTCAATATCATGTGCAATGTCACATAGCGCTTCCCAGAACGCTAGCTTGCATGAGATAACAGCATGCGCGATGTAGTTTTTACAGTCAATTTTACCATACACCTGTCATCTGTGTCATGTAGACCACAGGGTCGCCTGCGATGAGATCTTACTTTTTAACCGACAGACATGCAAGTAATTATACTTTTTTATGCAGCCAGCCGTCCGGACTTGTAAGAAAATTACAAGTGAAACATTAAGCTACCGCACTAAATTTATGCGACGATATCTGCACAGTAGAATTGCATCAACTGTGACTGCATTTCCTCTGCAATGTTGTGCCCCTTTGAATGGTGACTTCTGAATAGAATTCAGTGTATATAGACTCACTCACTCCTTGAATTCTGGTGAACAAAGAACGCAGAAACTCCAACTCGGACGTGTCCTGGGAGCACGTGATGGAAGACGTCCTGGAGCGTGCCTACTCCTCCTCCAATGAATCGACCGACCTAAGAATGCGGTCGTGAGCGTCGGGGCTGTGGATGTCCTAAAACGGATGGTCGCAGCACTAACCAACGACCGACCTGCGATTCGCGGGTATTTACTCGCTGCTGCTGATGCTTGCGCAGGTCATGAAGTACCCTTACTTGTTGGCGACCAACTACGCTGGCTTTGAAGACATCACGTTGTGTTTACAGGTGCTAAGCCTTAATGTGTAGTCCAAACTATATCTCAAGCTGAAGACAAAGTGGCCAGTGCGCTTATTAAGGCGATAGTGTTGAAGGGCTCGTTTTCGAAATTCTGGCGTCGGCGTCTTTGGGTTGTTACACAGGAAAGCGGGCGTTTGATCATCAGCCGAAAACTTGGCATAGATGCTATAGTTAATAAGTAAAAAATATTGCGTTCGAGTGAGAGTCGAACCCTGACCTTCTGTGTGGCAAGCAAGTGTCGTATCATGGAGCCACGACAGTGCCTGATAGACAGTGGTTAAGCTATCTATAACAATGCAATCATGATGTATCCGTTATAACGCACGTATATGCTTGGCATAAGTGCAGAATACCACGAGGCGTAAAACTATGTAAATTGCACAGCGGTTGGTTTGTTCAACCCATTCGTCACAAAGTGCGCGGCTACGCACGTGTGCGTGGCACACTACGAACGCGTATTGGGTATACTTCGTCAATTTGTGAACGGAAGAATTATGGCGTAGCGGACAATTTGCGACTGTACATGCAGCAGGACATTCAAGGGTTATAGTTTGAAAGGTTCAATATCACGCGTACAAAAGTTCCCTTCCTTGCGGTGTGGTTGAAGGTGATGCATGCGCGTAAGGCCTGTTACGCTATCACACTCGACTCTTAAAGGCGAAAGTCGATCACACTTCCAATTTTTTCATAGCGAAGGATAACTCGAACTCTGGAGGCTACTGATTGAGCATTCGTGTCGGAACATTATAAACAGTTCACCTTCATGGTGCAGTGGTTTGGTGCTCTGTTCCTGATCCGAAAGCCACTGCATAATTTGCTCCTGGCCGTGGCGGTCGCATTTCGATAGCGGCGAAATGCCAGAGGCCCTGTACTGTGCGTTATCTGTGAGGAGCACCAGATAGTAGAAATTTCCTGTGTCGTTTGTATACGGCGCGCCTCATAATCTTATCATTGTTTCACACGTAAAGACCCTAGACGTTATTAGTATAACATTTTAAATACTCGAAGCAAAGCCCTTTGTTCGTGCACATCACTGTCATCCTCTCACTTTCATCTTCGTATGCTTCAGTGTCTAAACTGACTGTCTTGGAACGAGTATTCAGAAAGTCAGGTCTCCCGTATTTGCAAAGAACGCATCTTCTGCGAAAACAAGCGTGGACGCCTGCGATTCGCTTTCGTCGGTGAGGAAACGACATGCTCCTGCAGTGTAGTGGGGAATTCGCAAGGAAATGACTAGTGGGACCATCTGTGAGTGCGAAGCGCGAGCGTGGACACGAGCTGTAGAAGTTGGACTACAAGAAGGCTTGATGACTCCATGCTGTAGCATACCCAGCACCTGCACCATTTTGCAAGGGAGTTTAATAGCGACGCCAGGCAGTAGGCAGACAGCCGGTACGTACACAAATGCTCGAGCAGTCCAGCGTCTACCGCTCGTGCCCACGCTCGCGCTTCGCACTCAGAGATGGTCTCACTAGTCGTTGCCTTGCGAATTCCCCGCTACACTGGTAATACTCGTACACATGACAATTCCACTTGCGCCTTAACCTTTAAGAGCTAGAGCTGTACGGAGTGAATCTTTACTTGCTGTACGTATTTCCTTGCTCGCCCTGCAGGCCACTGGTGAGCACATGAGCGTAGAGTTCGCCTCGTGGCTGGCGCGTTCGCTGGAAGTAGCTGCAACACCGGCCTACCTCGGGAATATGGTGGCAGCGCTGAACCAGGGCATCGAAACGAGCACATGGATCAAAGAAAGCTTTGCACTGAACATCGCCGATTTCCAACAGAAGATGGTGGTCAAGAGGGCAGGTAATCATCAGGCTACCTCACCGATCAGATCATTTGTAGAAATGCTATAT
>WOVY01003301.1:0-149825 GCA_013436015.1 Rhipicephalus annulatus | reverse complement strand
TGTATCATTCAATATAAACCTTTTAAAAGTTTACCATATTTTGGTGCACAAGTTGCTAACGACAATGTACTACTCCACAATAATGCAAGGAAGGCAGCTTCACAACAGTACATGGTTTTTTAGAATTATTGTTCTGCTGTTCGTAGGTAAAACTGCAGGTTATATGCAGGGCAGGGTGTACGCTAGAAAGCACAGTGTTTTAAAGAGCACCTCTGCATCTCATATGGTGCTATGCATACTCATCGGGTACTGTAAGTTCCTAGTCTGCCTCGGCCCCAATGTTGTCGTCGTTCTTCAATGTTGTATTCATCATTCTTGGGATGCTCTACTCAGCAGCAATTCAGACTCTTTTTCCTCCACGTTCAACTGAGTTTATTATTACTAGCTTTGTGAACAAAAGCAGGCTTTCCGTTTCACGGCAGTCATTGTGTTATCAAAAGAGAAGGAGAATGGTAGAGAAATCCACGGCGATTGTGAACGACATAGTGTCACGATGAGGAATTATGGAGAAGGCATACAGCATACACCTAATAATACCACTCACTTTTCCAAATTAATGGGGAGAAAAAAAGCCCCTTTCACCAGGAAAAGCCAACTTACTATTATGGAAAGTCAACTTCTTGTACATTTCGTGCTGCCTGACATTGGATATCTGAAGTGCTTCGGGTTTTTGTTTGATACTATTCATGATGATGTTTAGAGATCACGATCCTTCTGTGATCCACATTAAACTTTAGGACCACTAATGGCGCTTCAGTTGAACAAAATTAAAAATTTTTCTTTGATACTATTATGTATGTGAAATTATTTAACAAATGGGTGTGTCACTAAAGATGTCTTGAGTCTATGATTGGCTGCAATTGCTATGGCATATCTATTTTTAAATGCTAACCCAAGAGGATCAAAATACCTTGGGCAACAGCTTGGCCGACCCCCAGTTTTCTGCTGTGACATTGTCTCAGCAGAAAACGGGGGTTACGAAGCTGTTGCCCAAGGACCATCTGATGGTGTACAATTTCCTCGCATTATATCACAATAAGTGTCACTCCCTCCATTTCACCACTTGAAGTAGCAGTGGAAGCTGCAACTGGTATGAGCTTACCAAAATTGCTGCCAATACTACATGCTTATGTCTGTGCTGCATGCTTCTTTTTACTAAGAGTGTCATCTACTCAGTCTTGATTGCTCGAGCATACCTTTCTGCTTTCTCTTATAATGCTATATTGTTGTGATGACGTTACTTTTCAATTATATGGGCAACCTTATAGGTTAAGTTGGGTCCCTTTACAAGTCAGTTTCTAACGTTCAATTCAGCTTCAGTTCGGTGAAGGTGGTTTTTGCTCCCTTCTGTCACAGTAGTATTGGAATGTTGCTGACATTTGCACAATATTATTTACTGCTGCCGCAGTGTGCGATTTTGCTGTTCCTTTCTGCTAGCTTTTTAGATTTAAAAGGGTGATTTTTCCTGTGATTTTTCACAAAAGTACTGGATTTACTGATGCTCTATTTTCAGATACTTTATGTCACTGTGAAAGAAAGAGCTGTAACAAAATACCAAAGTGCGAAATGGTTTTATCTCTGTGTTGTGTTCAGCTAACAACTAAAAATAAAGTTAGACTGTGATTTTTATGGTCATGCTCAGTATTGCTTGGGCTTAATACAGCTTGGCTTCATCTCAAAGAAGCTGCATAAGTACATATACAGTGATTAAAAGCTTTTGTGATTGAGACTGCAGCAAATGCAGTCTTACATGAATTCGTCTTAAAGGGAACTGTTAAATTTGCTGAAAGCTCATTGTATTAGCTTTTATAAGCAACAGAAGACTCCGACTGAACAATTTCCGGTTTAGTTTGAAAGAAATTAGTTTCAATGAGGTTCCAGCCTGTTTGCTGTAACAGTTTCCACAACTTAATTCCTTGAATAAACTGTTTACAGTTTTAAGAATGTGAGTGCAGCAGCATTTGATGTCATCTTCACTGCTTGATATATGGTGAAAATGAGATGAGATTTTCGTAAGTTCAAATGAGCACACATGTTAAAAACCTTGATCTCCCAGCATTCCTATTCATATCGAAACAGCATGGTGTCCAATCCTATAAAACCTTAGGCGTAACTAAATCTGCTGCCATTTTATTGCAGACATTAGAGAAAGGCTAGCTTGTGCTTGCACATTTTACTGATTCAGACTTGCTGTCCATTTCAATGATCACCTACTTTCTGGAAGTTTTCACTGTATACACACTAGCATTTTGTCATGGTATAAGAAGGAGGGAATTTTTATTTTTGCAGCAGGAGTCATATATTGGGCTTTTGTTAGAGACATCAGCTGTTAAAATAAATAATGTTTATTTAGCTTGATGCAATAATTGTAAAACTACAACTCTCAGAGTCTCAATTGTCTTATTCAATACGAATTTTGAGAAAGTACCTTCTGATGTTCTTCAGCGTGTTTCCCTCGAGAGATGAACCTTAGCTCTGCTTTGTATGAAGGGTAGTGGTCAAACACAACACGAATACTTTGGTCCTTTCTGCAAGCGATGACGGAGACTGTCAGATTCAATGGCCATTTGGATATGCAGACTCCTTTGTCAAGCGTTCAAAATCATGGCGTGGCAGCTGTATCCTCATCAAGTCCACATTGTCTTCCTGAAAATTAACCAGACTAATCAGATTTTGCTACCTATGTGAATGAAACTGTTTCAAAGCTGTTGTATAAGTGTTTGCTGAACAATAAATGCTTTGTGTGATTTGAATATGATTTGAATACCTAATAAGAAGGTCTAAGTTGAAATCTGCGTCGACTTGTGGCCACAGCTGTTCCACAAGAGGGCGGTCCTAGAAGACAATAAGGTAAACTAATTAGGTCATCCAGAGTGCAAATGCTTTGCTCACTAATCTAAACAATGCACAATGGTAGCACTTACTACTTGATATTCAACATCTCTGAAGCGAGCAGCATCGGCGAATCCTGCCCAAAGCTCTGAGGGCAAAGTGAGGTGCCAGTGGTGCAAACATAAGCATAGAGCAGCTAGAGCACGCTCAAACTCCCTTCCAAACACCACTTCTCCACGGTTCTTGTACTGCGCAGACAAAAAAGAAGTGATAAACATTCAGTTCAGATCGATCATAAAAGTAGAGAAAAGGCTGCCTCAATACTTTGTGGCCTGGATCCAAGCTTCTTAGGTGATAGAGAATTTTAATGCTCGTAATCTGTGTCACTCTTCAATATATAGGCAAACGAGAGGTATACCGCAAGGGTCAGTACTATCGCCCTTATTATTTAATGCACTACTATGTACCATTCCCATACAGCAAGATGTACAGGTCTATGTGTATGCCAATGATATCACATTTTTTTGCTGCATCGGCGAACATTCACACACTGTATTTATTCTGCCAGACATAACATGAATAGCCTGGAAACGTGGCTGGAGGATATCAACCTATGCCTCAATACTGGTAAGAAGCTTCCGAACACTGAAATTGGGTGTAACTCTCAGGTGCCTTCTAGTGGGTCTACCCAAAAGGGATGCCGCTCGCGCTGAGAGCCCGTGCTTGGCCGTTACTGTCGCCATTGTGCTTTGTGCTTGCTCACTGTGGACCGGCTAATAACGCCTTAACATTTTGGTGGAGAGGTTGCTGTGCCCTTCAAACATCATCGGTTCACATTCGATGCCATTGGAGCTTAGATTCCCGTACCGTGCCTTTCAACCATGCAACAAGACGCCGCCCAGCAAACGCTTCCTCCTGCGCCGACGCCATGTTCCGGTGTCCCCCGCATCCGCGACCCACCTGTCTTCACACCGTGCGCGGATGGCACCGAGCGTCGAGGACTGGCTCGCCATGTACGAACGCGTCAGCGTCCCCAATCATTGGGACGAGGCAGGTAAACTCGGCAACCTGGTTTTCTACCTCGCGGGTGTGGCCGGCATGTGGTATAACAACCACGCGTCTGATTTCGCAACCTGGTCCGATTTTAAGACCGCTATCACCAACGTTTTTGGCCGCCCTGCCGTTCGTAAGCTGCAAGCCGAGCAGCGCTTACGCGAATGCCGCTCAGCAGGCTGGTGAATCATTCACCAGTTACATTGAGGACGTCCTGGACCTATGCAGAAATCCAACGACAGCATGTCCGAATCAGACAAGATCCGGAACGTCATGAAGGGCATTGCCGATGATGCCTTTCACGATGCTGCTTGCCAAAAACCAGGCACAGTAGCTGAGGTCATCACGCTGTGCCAGAGCTACGAGGAGCTCCGCCGGCAGCGTTCGATGACCCCGTCGCTCCACACCACGAGATGCAGGGCTTGCAGGCTTGGAGGCGAGCTGTGACCAGGTGGCACTGCTGGCAGACCTCAAGTCCTTCATACGTGAGGAAATCACATGGCAGTTCTCTCTCCTGCCCTTTGCCCACCCACCGGCTGCTCAACATCGGCACTACCATTTCCCTCCCCCCCCCATCCGCCGAGCGATTGAGCAGGAAATAGCGGAGGTCATGCCTGCGTACCACCCACAACAGATTCCAGCTCCTGTACCCCCAAGTTACCGCCCAAGTGGTCCGCCAGGCCGCCTCCAGTCGTTCAAGCGCGCCCGCCCCAATGACTTACGCCGAAGCTGCTGCAACGACCTCCATCCTTTGCAGCGGGGTATGCCGGGCTACGTATGTTGACGTGACCTCTCAGACTCACCTCCCAGCACCCCCTGCAGCCTTTTCCAGCCACCGTTCTGTCCATCGGCTCTTGCGTCATGGACAAGACCTACCCCGGCGAACCGATGGCGCACATCCGACAACCAGCCCATTTGCTTTGCCTGCGGATTACGCCGGCCACGTAGCACGTTATTGCACTCGCGTACAGACGCCCCATAATCTCGTTGCTTGTTGCTGGCCAGATCAGGCGTACCTATCACGAGGAAACGCCGTCTATGCCACCGCCAACTCGCCTAGCTTTCATCTTCTCGTAGGTCACCGTCTCCACGACGTCGTTCCCCGTCCCCCATGCGGCCAAGTTCAGCTGCTCACGAGCGGGAAAAACTAGCCGTCGCAGTCCCCGAGGCAAGGACTGCGATGCTATCGCATTGTGAAAGCCCTCAGAGCCCGCCCATCTAAATGTCATTGACGTGCTTGTGGACGGTGTTCACGCATCTGCTCTTATTGACACAGGAGCTGCAGTATCCGTTATGGACGAAAAATTTTGCCGCTTGCTTCGTAAAGTGACGACGCCAATTTCTGGATTGTCCCTTCGTACCGCCGGTTTGCAGCGTATCCATCCTACAGCAGAGTGCACAGCTCGCGTTGTCGTTCAGGACGTTCCGTATTGTCGCCCATATTCATCATCATTTCCCGCATGCTCTCATGACGTCATCCTGGGGTGGGATTTTCTCCTCCCGCAACGACGCCGTCATCCATTGGGGCCGCCGCCGAAATTGAACTCTCCCCCTTCTCCGCATTTGACGCCGGAAGACAGTTTCTTCGAAAGTGAGCAAGATTCTCGTAAAAGACGATACCATAGTGCCTCCAAGCTCCACGATGGGTGTATCTGTCTACTGCACTGGACTCTCCGACACAATTGCACTCGTTTCGCCATCCGACCGTGCTTGCCGAAGGAAAGGGGTTGCTAGTACCTTTCGCGACCGTGCAAATCACCCAGGGCAACGTCTCTATTTTCGTGACCAACCCATCCCCGTACACTGTTACCTTGGTTCGAGGGGAATGTCTCGGCAGAGTGGAACCAGTGGATAACGCACAAGTCCTGGACGTACCTGATGACTCGCGTTGTCCCAATTTGCGTACCATCAGTGCTGTTTCCACTTTGATTCATCATCTCCTGATGTATTGGCCCTTACATTGATGACAACCTCACGTCGGTACAGCGTTCCCAGCTTCTGAACCTGTTGCGAGAATATCGCTCTTCTTTCGATGTCGGGGCGAAGTTCTCTCGGTCGTGGCGTCCGCTGTTACGCATCGTATCGGACACTGGTGCCCATCCACCATTACGGCAACGTCCCTACCGCGTGTCGCCTGCTGAACGTCGGGAAATTAACGAGCAGGTTGATGATATGCTCAGACGCGACGTTATTCGGCCCTCGGACAGTCCATGGCGTCTCCTGTTGTTCTTGTTGCGAAGAAAGATGTTCTGCGCGGTTCTGTGTGGACTACAGACGGCTCAATAAGATCACTCGCAAGGATGTTTACCCACTGCCGCGCATCGATGACGCAATTGACAGCCTTCACGGAGCCGAATTTTTTTCTTCTCTCGATCTGCGCTCGGGGTACTGGCAAGTACCCATGGCTGATGACGCTCGACCGAAGACTGCGTTCATCACACCCGACGGCTTGTACGAATTCAACGTCATGCCGTTTGGTCTATGTAATGCACCTGCGACCTTTGAGCGCATGATGGACACCGTTCTCCGCAACTTGAAATGGCACACGTGCTTGTGTTACCTCGATGACGTTGTTGTGTTCGCTCCAGATTTCTCCACGCACCTACAACGTCTGAAAGAAGTTTTTGCACGTGTCAGCAATGCCGGCTTGCAACTAAATCTGAAGAAGTGCCGCTTTGCAGCACGGCAACTCACCATCCTTGGTACGTCGTGTCCAAGGATGGCATTCTTCCTGACCCAGCCAAGCTTCGGGCCGTGGCCGAATTCCCCAAACCTGCGTCCGTCAAAAAACTGCGTAGTTCGTGGGCCTGTGCTCATACTTCCGACGCTTCATACGAAACTTTGCCACGATCATATCACCGCTGACGAAGCTCCTTGGAAGTAACGGGTCCCTCAATTCGTGGTCGTCTGAGTGCGACGACGCGTTCGCGAAGCTCCACCATATGTTGACGTCTCCTCCCATTCTACGCCACTACGACCCTACGGCCCCGACGGAGGTGCACACAGACGCCAGCGGTGTAGGCCTCGGCGCTGTCCTGGCGCAGCGCAAACCCGGATTCCCTGAATATGTCGTAGCATATGCAAGCCGTACGCTCACGAGAGCTGAGACAAACTACACCCGTCACGGAGAAAGAGTGCCTGGCGATCGTCTGGGCTCTACAAAGTTTCGACCGTATTTGTATGGTCACCCATTCGATGTCGTCACCGACCATCATGCACTATGCTGGCTTTCATCATTGAAGGATCCCTCAGGCCGTCTCGCCCGTTGGGCTCTTCGTTTACAAGACTACGACATCCGCGTGCTGTACCGCAACGGACGCCAGCATGCTGACGCCGACGCCCTCTCGCGCTCCCCTCTGCCTGAAGGTGATGTGCTCTGCTCAGTATCCTCGGCTGCTGTTTCTGCCATTGACGTTGACATAATCGCTACCGACAGCGAAAGGATAATTGGATCGGCCCGCTGATCGACTTGCTCTCTGATCCATCCGCAACGCCATCCACCGCGTGCCTTGCGTCGTCGAGCTCGCCATTTCACCATCCGTGACGGCCTTCTACACCGACGCAATTACGACACCGATGGCCGACAGTGGTTACTCGTGATACCCCGCAGTCTGCGGTCAGAGATATGTGAATCCTTTCATTCTGATCCGCAATGCGCGCACTCTGGGGGTATTCAAAAACCTACCATCGCATTCGGCAACGCTACTTCTGGCGCGGGATGTACCCGCTACGTGCAGCAGTTCATTCGCTCCTGCCTCGCTTGCCAACGCCGCAAACCGTCAGCACACACGTCGCCAGCCAGTCTGCAACCGTTACCTTGCCCTGAGCGTCCGTTTGGCGCATAGGTATCGATTTGTATGGAACCACTTCCTCTGACGTCGGCTGGTAACCGCTGGGCCATCGTCGACGATAGATCATTAACGCGATACGCCGAAACCGCCGCTATCCCTGCGGCTACTGCGCGTGATGTCGCATCCTTCCTACTGCATCGATTCATACTGCGCCACGGTCCACCTCAGGAGCTTCTCAGCGATCGAGGCCGTGTCTTCTTGTCAGAAGTCGTCGAAGCCATTCTCACAGAGTGCCATTCTGTCCACCGCAAAACTACTGCTTACCACCCGCAGACGAATGGTCTCACCGAACGCTTTAACCGCACCCTCGGCGACATGCTTCGATGTACGTCGCCGCCAACCACACGAATTGGGATACTATACTGCCCTCGTCACATACGCCTACAACACCGCCCCTCAGAGCACAACCGGGTTTTCACCTTTCTTCTTGCTGTACGGAAGGCATCCCTCACACACTATCGACACAATACTCCCGTACACGCCGGATCCATCTGAATGTGCACCTATTTCTGAGACAGCCAGGCTTGCTGAAGAGTGTCGAGAGCTTTCCAAGACATTTACGACGCATGAGCAAGAGCGGCAGAAGAGTATTCGTGATGGCTCCGCCACTTCTGAGCCCACGTTCCTTCCTGGCTCTCTTGTATGGCTCTCATCCCGACCTCTGTAGCTGGCCTTTCTTCCAAACTACTCCCGAAATACGAAGGCCCCTACCGTGTCATCGAGCGCACATCTCCGGTCAACTATCTGATCGAACCATTGAACAAACTTCGGACATGCGCCGTCGCGGGCGCGACATAGTCAACGTGGAGCGCCTGAAGGCTTACTATGACCCGCTCATAGTGACAAGCTGTTAGGTCGCCAGGCGGCCTCCCTCTTCGACCCCGGGGTAATTGTAAAGAAGCTTCCGAACACTGAAATTGGTGAACTCTCAGGTGCCTTCTAGTGGGTCTACCCAAAAGGGATGCCGCTCGCGCTGAGAGCCCGTGCTTGGCCGTTACTGTCGCCATTGTGCTTTGTGCTTGCTCACTGTGACCGGCTAATAAACGCCTTAACATTTCAAACAAAAGTACAATCGTAGTTTTCGCACAAAATGCCCCAGTGCGAATTTCACTAATGTACCGACAAGACGCCATACCTCAGGTCGAGTCAGTTCGGTACTTGGGGGTAACCTACATCGAAACACTTAACTGGAGTCCCCACATAGAAAACATGGCTGCTAAGAGAGCACATGCCATAGGGATGCTGCGCAGGCTCAGTAGTTATCGTGCCGGTTTGCGTAGAGACGTGCTCGTCATGATGTATTGCATGTACATTCGACCGATATTAGAATTCGGCTGTGTTTGTTTTCTGGCGCTCCGGCCTACAAAGTTCGACCACTGATTCTGTTAGAACGCGAATCTTTAAGCTTATGCCTAGGGCTACCTAAATATGTTGCGAACAATATCCTATATACGAAGAATCCTGCCTGCCTTCTCTTACCAAAAGATTTCATATTCTAACAGTACGTACATTCCTTAAAATCTACGCATCACATCAGCGGAGGTCACAGTATGTATTCATTAACCAGCAGACCTAATTTTTAACCACCAATGGTCTAAATTACGGTGCCCTCAAGTAATATTTACACAGAAACTTTTGGAGCCCTTAAGAGTTAACATTTGGGAAGTACTTGTACTCAACACTGTAGATGCAATTAGGAATTGAGTTTGACAATATATATCCCAAGAATGCAAATAATTACCGTACCAGTATATAAATGGCATTTTGGAAGATCATTTGGCCAGAAACATCCATTGTGATAGCGACTGACGCTTCTGTTTATGAAGAGAAGGCTGGCGTTGGAATCTTATTATCCTCTCTAGATTGGGCTTTCTCAATTCTATTACCCGACTTTACCCCTATTTACCAAGCTGAGCTACTGGCAATAGTCCTAGCATTGCGTAAAGTGCTGCTAGATCTATTTGCGGTGATTGTTCTAACAGACTGTCTCTCGGTCTGTACTGCCTTAAGCTCACCAACTTTTTCGCGTACCTTAGAAACTTTCTACTTGCTCATTCCTAGACATGTGCGACTCGTTCGACTAGTTTGGGTACCAGGCCATAAAGGTTTAGCTCTCAATGAGCATGCAGATGCACTTGCTGTATCTTCCCTTGATTGTCCTGTTTTACCTATTTTGCCTACTTCGAAATATATCACAGCAGCACGCTTTGAAAAATGCACAACGGCCAATAACTTCGAAAAATCTCCTTTGTTTGTATCAGACTACCCACAGTTAAAGTTCCCTTGGAAGAACAAGTGGTGTTTATCAAGAAAGGAAGAAATAGTAATTACCAGGCTGTGTTGTCGAGTCCCTTCATTGAACTTTTACCTTCACAGGTTGGGTCTGGCACAGTCGCCTTTTTGCCTTTATAGTAATGAGAGGGAATTTTCGGAGCACTTCTTTTTGTCATGCCGAAAATTCAAAAGTCAAAGGAAAAATCTACTAGAATAACCCCTACGAAAGTTGAACTTAAACTTGACACTTCCGGTGATTCTTTCATTTGGCGCAGTCGCATTTGGATTCAGCCACAGGAGCGTTTTTACCGCTGTTACAAATTTCTTACGAGAATCTAAAAGAATGGAATGCTAAACATAAATAACTTCAGTTGTCTTATGTATATTTTTTTTTCTTTTTTGTGTGTTTATTAAGTTTTTCTTTTCAAGGTTTCTTGTTTGTTTAAAAATGAAGCACATTTATATTATTACCTATATTACCTAATTAATCCAACCCTCCCTTTCGAGAAGTGAATTAATTTAAAAAGCAAGGCACCGTCCCATTCATGGCCTATCCCCCTAGGTGGGTTGCGCCAAGGTGTTGAGGAACCAACCAACCAACCAATTAAGTGTGCTTGCAGTAGTTACATAAAGAGTGTAAAAAAAAAGCTCTGAAAGGCTACTCTTCCAGCTTTCAGTGTGACGGTGCTGCATGTTCCCCTTAGGCCTGGCGGTTTTTTCATCAGACCTGTAAGCCTTCCCCATGAAAGTACTAATTCTCTTTCTGTACAACTCTATTTTTCTGTTCTGCCATGTCTATATGTACTGCCACATAATAATCCGTCTAGCTCCTTTCTTATGGCTCTCTGGACGGCCTTTACACATTAAATTTGGGGTCCCCTTATAATTACCCTGACTGTGTGGGGAATAAAATAATGTTGCAAGGGGCAAGGTCAGTGAACTATAGAGATTGTTCCTCTTAGTCAGAAATCATTACTTGGTGTGTTATCTTGATGAACACGCCACAGTTTGCTTTGCCACAACTCTGGTCTCTTCTCGTGTGTCATGTGATGCAGACACTGAAAAATCCAATTGTAAGCTTGCTATTGATCATCTGGCCCTGAGGCAGGAACTGGAAGTGCACGATGCCACGGAGATAAAAATTAAGATCGCTTCACTTATGAAAAAAAACACAGCAACAGATCATGGACTAGCAGAAGGGGAACACGGACAAGTGCTGTCTTGCTTGTCCTCATTCGCCTCTTTTAGTCCGTTGCCTTTTAGCCCTGTATCCCATTTTGAACTGCCTTGCTTTCCTCGTCCTCAGTAATAAAAGAGACTTCCAGCGAGACCTCCTTATCAGCGGCACAATTTTCCACACATGTCACTCAGACATATGAGTGCAGGACATTGTGTCATCCCCATACTCTTTTTTTCTTCAACTGCACCTTCAACTGCACCTGAAAATTCAAGTCCCTCTATGCTCATGGTTCATTTCTCATTTCTCACAGGTTAACAGCCTTTCAAGACAACAGTGAAAAAAAATGTACAATAAAAAGCAGCTGTGAGAATCTGATATTACATTCATATACTGTCAAGATGTCATATAACTGGAGTAAATAATAGGCTGTACCCTATTTTGCTATGGAAGCAGACCTAGTGCTGTTACTTGCAGGTGAACCTTGCCCATACATAAATCCTCCTTCCAAGTTCTTGTAATAGGCAAAATATCATGATGCAACATTCTGTCCTGAGCTTGAACAACAACTGCAAACCACATGAAGCAAAGAAAATCGGCATAAAAGTTTAATGTATCTAAAACAGTGGCACATCGGGCCCGTGCCCTCCTTGAACTATTTCTTTTTGCCATATCATACAGAGCCCAAAATGACATTTGACCACATTTGCCTGACCAGCCCCCCCCCTTCTGATCAAGAAGGTGGCCCCGTTTCTTAGAAAAAATTCTACCTACTACCCTGGTTAAAAATATTTTACCACTCATATAATTGAAAAGGATGGTTATATTTTATCACATCGCTGCAATCAGAATCTAAAATTTCAACTCAAAGTGTACAGAGCTCTGTCAATGAAGCTACAGCAATGGCTGTGCCTTCATTCACTTTCTTGAGCGCTCATACAGATTAGAAAAACAAAGGGACATATAAACAAGAATCTGCCTTAAGAAAGTGGTGCTGTATGCCTCTATATCTTGTAGCTAAATTTCAAACGGCCCCTCAAACCCCTCTCTGAGAACAAATCTCGTAAATATCATATAAGCCAGCAAACACAAAACAAATGTGTTATGCAATCCCTTTGAGCTTGTTTGTGTTTGAGCTTATGTTGAGCACTGAGCAAACACATTTCATAACCTAGACTTGAGAGAATGTCGGACAGTATGACTCGCAGCCATGTTAGTTGATGTAGGACAACTGTAAAAAAACAGACATCAAGTAGAACATTACTTTTTCCTAAGACAACTGGCTGATTACTAGTATTATGTTGATCATGTAGATTTTATTATAAAAGAGCGTATAATCAGCCTGCTAGTGTTCTGAACACGTTTAACTGCTCCTACATATTCACCTGCTTCACATATACATTAAGTAGCAAAGACCGTTTTTAAGCATCATAAAGATTTGATTTTTTAGATCCTGCCAACATTCACTACACTGCAAACACAAAAAAAATGATGTATTTAAGCTTTCCTAGTGCTTTGCAAACTTATCATTTACAGTGAAGGTGGCTTTCCTTTTATGTTTTTCAGTATTTGGTCTCAGACATGCAATTCGAGCTGTTGTTACAATGGCATTGATATAGTGAACATAACCGTGGCTTAAATATGACACAATGAAAGTAAATAATAAGGTAATCTATACCGATATCCTCTTCTGGAGTAGGGAAAAAAGGCAGTAGTTCTGTAAGTGAAATGCAAAAAAAAAAAAAACACTCTGGACTAATGATGCCATCTTCCATTTCATGCACCAGGTCCCAGTGACATTATTAGTTTGGTATAGAAGAAAATGCTTGGCACAACACCACTGCCTACCAATTATAAAAAAAGAGTATGAGTGGCCTGGATACATAAAAAAAGCTGCAGAATGTGTGACCATTAACTGACATTTTTTTTAAATAAGAGCGCACTGCTTAGATGCAGACAGAAAGACAGTCTTTCTGTCCGCGTCTAAGCAGCGCGTTCTCATTTCAAAACAGTCATGTATCCCCAACTCGCCAAATCAACCATATTGACATTAACCGACAACTGTGATGCAGGAAACAATTTTTTAATGACAGCAATTAAGCTTATTATGTGCAACATATATAAATGATGTAATGAACTGGTAGCACCAGCATAAACCTATAGTATACTACCTTGTTGAGTGCATATTGAACAAACATGTGCTTATAGTATGATGCAGTGTCATCAAATCTTGTTTGTGTTGCAAAAAGTTTTGAAAAGAAACAGTGCACCATTATGCCTATGTAAAAGATGGGTGCAACCACCTATTGAGTGAAATGCTGCTAATCATGGAATTGAAATGCAAAAAGTTCAACATTCTTAAGGTACCACACTGCAAGAAAAAAAAAGGACTTGAATGTTTAATGTTTTATTAACAAAATGCAAAAGACTTATTTACATTGTTTGGACATTAAGCCTGTGAGTTCACTAATACTATTTGCTTGTGGTAATTTTGAATTTAACGCTAAAAAAATGGCTTGAGATATTTGTCTCAGATATGCATCTCAAAAAGCCTAAATTTAGTATGTTATTGTTTTCTATACTTATTCTATCACAGGGAGTGAAAACATGAAAGTAAACACTCAATTTACCACTGCTTCGTGGTGTAACCTATGCTGGTAGCCAATACCAAGCAAGTCTTACTATATGCTTGACAGGCTATTTGGCTGCGAGATCGAGCAGAGTCGCTGCCTGGTGGCAACTGGCCGAAATGGTGAAGTGTGGATTGCTCCTTGCGTCGTCTGCTAGCCACGTCGTGTTTCTATGTGCGCGTACGTCATGCACGTTCTCATATTGTGGTTTGTCTGGTCATGTCACCGCGAGTGTGACTGTTTCTATGTATGCCTGAAATGACGCACAAAAGTATTTGGTCTTGCTCGGCTGATAATGCATTGTAATAAGATCGGCGAGTGCAACTTTCCAGAGTGCTGTTTATTGTCGTCGTACCCTCCATTCACCAGAATGATTTCAGAGTGGGTGCCGCTTTCTGTTTCAAGCACATCACAAAATGCCCTTCGCATCTTCCCAAACATGAGGACTATTAAATGCTGTGTGAATGCAACGTTTTAAAGTGACTCGGTTGTAAAGAAAAAAAAAAAACTGGCTGTAGGTAATACATTTGCGCACTGTTGGTAGGTGTACAACTACGACATTGTAGTTTATCGATCATGTGAGCAGCCTTAGTTGTGTTTATCTGGCGGTGGTACCACTATATTGAAATATTACTATCACATGATGTGTGAGACTTCGGTACTTGCACTGTACTTAAAACAGAGTTAGCGTGCGCAATCGTGTGCTTAGATTTAGGACCGCTTTAAAGAGCACAGACGTTGAAAATTAATTCAGATGGCATGCCTTATATATAATGTATAATTTCACTGAAAATTTTATCTTATTTTTACATTGTTTTTAGCGTTTCTGTGGCGTTGTTGGAGACCGACAGAAGACAGTAGTAAGTTTTTGTCTAAAAAAAAAATATTCTTGTCTCATCAACCAAACCTTTTTTGTAGCATTGTCATGCACGTAATCCATCGATGAAAGCTTTCTGCTGCACTCTTGTATAAGATTTTTACTGGTGCACAAACATGGGCATACACATTGTAAATGCAGTTTAGCGCAAAGCGTCGTCAGTCACTAAGCTTTCCTGACTAGACTTATCAATTGTCCCGCATTTTATGGTGGACAGAATGAGAAAAAGAAGATAATATGGGTAAAGATGCGAACAGTGATACTGAACGAACTGCACAGATATGCGGGCTTTCTATGATCTTTCTTTCTCTTTTTTTTTCGTAGTATGCAGATGACAAAAATGTAAATAAGTAGTTCAGTCATGCTACAGCAATGCGTAGCAGGCGGAACACAAGCTAACCACATACAAACAACACAGCAAAGGCGTGGTTTAGTGCTAAAGCGTGAAGAGGATCACCCAGGATGAGCGTCCCTATGAAAGGCAAAATGCGCTTTAGTCGCGGGTAATGTAAACGTTGCATAGGTGTCGTGCACCGATTCAATAGAGAAGAGCGTAGATATTAACAGTAAACTATAGTCAACGCATTATCCGTCGACAATTGGCTCAGACCCCACGCAACGAAGTGCTGCTGCGTGTATTTGTATACGCGCCGCTGACCGCCTATCCACACTTGCGCGGCGACGGTGCTGCCACCTATAGCCTGATCTCGCCGTGAATAGCATAGCAGAGATGAGATATAGGTATATAAGTAGTCAGTTCCCATTATGCGCCAGTGCAATCTCAGGACAAATTATATGCACAGGTTTTTTGCCAGTGTGCATATGCATTGGTTATTAACTTCTATAAAGCTCGTTCATAGCCCCCTCTACGTGGACTCTTTCTGCTTGAAATACTGTAGGCAACAGGCTTTACAAGAAGGTGCATGCTAGCAGTAGTTTAACTAGTATGAAGTCATGCAACAGAGACTATAAACCATTTAAGCCTGTACAACTGAAGAAGAAAAACAGAAAGGAAAGATCTCAGAACTCTGAAAGGTTACTTCAAAGCCTTCATCTGGCCTATGCATAAAATAAGATATAAATGGGTGCAATGCCAAGCATTCAAGACATTCTCAATGTCACAGGCATGTAAGAAAGAAATTATGACACTTACCCGTAAATGCTTTGTGAATATTTGGAGGTCCTTGATGACTAGGTTGAGCTGCCGAGTGACATTGTACATGAATGTTACCTGCATAAAGGTAGAGCGCAACATGCTTGCAAGTCATTGCTTTAGCTACGAGAGAATTGTGAACTTTTGTTCAAAACTGATATGCATAAGACAGGGTCAAGTTGCAATGAATACCAAGCAGTTAAATTGTTATGTAAAACATTAAAGTTCTTCGGAGATTTCTATATCTTTAGTGCATATTCTGCTTCAATCATGTTCAGACTTATCAATTTTCACAGGAAAAGGGCTCAAAGTGCTGAAATACATAGCTGTCAATGAAGGATTACAATGAGGGATTACAGTATTCTGTTATTAGAAAATAAGGAAGAGAAAGTATAGAGACATTACATTTTTTACATGGTGATTTCTGCCCTCGTAGTAGTATGCCTCCCGCTCTGCAAATTCTGGACTGGACTGTGCCTGTTCCAGAGGTCGTTTCACACTATTCCGGAAATCATGTACAGTCAGCCACAGCCGCTCCTGCCAGCTGACAATTCCACGAAATGCTGCAGCAAAGTAATATTGTACTTAGAGAGGCAATCATGGAAAAGTTTGTGCCAGATACTCCACTAGCAAGTTTTTTTTCTCCGACAGATAGTTGGAGTCTCTTGACGGAGTGTTTTCATCATCATCACCATGATGATTATTGCACTCCTCCTAATTACCACAACATGATGGACACTTCTATTGGTCATAACTACCCCTTCCTTGCATCGACAGACTCCACCCTATATTTTCTTATTCACTAATCACACTGAAACACTTTACCCTCTGCTGCCTCCAAATGTAGTTCCTTACCTTTGTTACCCATTCTATTACACTGATACAACTCCACTTGTTCCTTTTAAAATTTACTATAATACCATGTACGTGTGTAAAATGCCCTACAGCCATCTTTCTGTCTCTAAATCTGGTGCTTATCATTTTCTGCTGCATCATTGTGCAGCTTTTGCATGCATTGTAGAAAATTTTGTCACTACAAGACAACGAAACACAATATAAGAAAAAAATCATAAAAAATAGCCAAGCTAAACACTTTACAAATTAAATTTCACAGTATTAGTTTCCTAGGCTATCTTGTAAATACAAAGCATATAGAACATGGATGGGTGCTATAGCTACAAGAAGACAGCCACATCCCAAACAGGCTCGATTTTTCTGAAGTTTATAGGCAAGTATGTATCCCAACAGGCAAAAAGCATTTAAAGCAAAATTTTACCTGCCAAATGAATTGTAGTGGGTCAGTTGGTTCTGTGACATGATGAAACACTGAAGTGCAAAGAATACTTTTGACATGGATATAAATAAATAAAACCGAGGCACAGAATAGAAGATTCTTGGTTCCTCAGGCCTATGTCCTCATTCTTTGTACCCATGTCTAAAGTATTGGTTGCTGTGCAGTGTTGCATCATTTCAAAATGATTACCCAATATTTTACTAATGTGCTTTTCTCAATTGCTTGTCCCCACGTGCAACTAGCCTACATAGGTCCTTATGGCAATGCAAGAGGGCTGAAGGGAAAAATCGCAACCATCCCTGTTTCATTTTGTCTTTACAATGTTACAAGTCAGTGTTTTCTCTGTAACGGTTTTTCTGACATCTCCTACACAGTTCTTTACAATGACAACTAGGCACACTTCCAATGCAAATCCTGTGCCACCTGTGTCTAATTGCTATTGATTGTTGAGTATTCATAAGACTTCACATTATAAAAACGGATCTTTAGGCATGAATTTACTGTTTTTAAAGGGTAGCAGTAAGCTTAAAAAATGCAAGAAAGCATTGAATAAGTTTCTTGGACATAATGCAAGCAGCTGCTATATCATATAATGAACTTAAACCCCATGATGGTTCATAAGTGCTCAGTGACATTTGCTAATGTAATGAGTGATTTTTGCTGCTTTATGTTCCTGAGCAGCAGAGGAGCTATGTGTTTCTCAAATTAATTTTGACCACTCTTTAATGTGCACCCCAATATATGTTTGTAGTGGGAACTCAGAATGCTCTATTTACTTATTGAAAGTTTTGCAATGTTATTATAGTTACAATACTGATTAATTATTTTTAATTAATATTGTAATTAAATGGAATAAAAAAATGTCGACTTGCTACATAATATGGCCAGCAACACACATTTGGTTGCATCTTTTTACAGGACATTGGGATATTTTTAAACTTTGACTAAAGTTGGTTGGGGCATCCTGTATACCAGGGGTCTCAAACACGTGGCCCATGGTCCTTTCGCTAGTGGACTGGGCTGCACATTACTGCACATAAGAAGATGCAGGCTCTTCATGTTTAAAAAAAATTCCAATAAGTATGCTCATAAGCTGCACTAATCTGGCTGGGCATTGTTTTCAAGCATTTTTTTTTTGTAAGGCCTCACCTTTTATGTGGTCACAATTTGCTAAAACATAAGCATGAAACAAAAACTCTGTATTCAAAGAGCAACATGCAGATCATCGTCCTTCTGGAGATTGGTGTCGATACATCTCTCGAATCTGGATGCCATATCTCCTTCAGAAATGACCCATATAGAAGATATGGGAAAGATCGTCTTTCGAACTGTAATGTTAGTTGACATTTCATTCAATCTTTTCCTACTGCTACAATCTTCCTTATTGTGGTATCCCATGCAGAAGAGTAAATTTCGAGCCCCGCCGCGGTGGCCTAGTGGCTAAGGTACTCGGCTGCTGACCCGCAGGTTGTGGGATCGAATCCCGGCTGCGGCGGCTGCATTTCTGATGGAGGCAGAAATGTTGTAGGCCCCTGTGCTCAGATTTAGGTGCATTTTAAAGAACCCCAGGTGGTCGAAATTTCCGGAGCCCTCCACTATGGCGTCTCTCATAATAATCATATGACGGTTTTGGGACGTTAAACCCCACATATCAATCAATCAAGAGTAAATTTCGAGACTGCGGCCCAAGCTGAGGTGTGTTTGAGACCTCTGCTGTATACAAAGTAGAAATGTCCCAATTAAATCAGGCGTATGGTGTTTGCAGATTAAAGTCCATGAAATTTTTCTATGCTGGTATGTGCAATTCCTCAAGATAACTGCATCATGTCGCTACAAAATTGGCAGCTAAGTGTAATATTGGCTCTGACATATGCGTTCGAGTCAAAATTATATCAATATAACCCCAATTCAATATGGTGAAATTTAAGTATGTGCATTACGTCCTCCTAAATAGCCATGTTTTAATCCCTGCACACTGTAAATAATGGTATCATTGTGTTCAGAACATTTTAATAAACAACAAATTTTTTTAACAAATGCAAATAACAATGTAAAGTGTGTGCTCATTGAGCAAAATAAAACAATTGCAGCAAAATAAGAGAGAGAAACTGGAGCATACTAACATGCTGCCTATAATACAAGTGCCAAATGGTAAAATTACCAGGACTGGGCCATTTGTAGCGTGATGTTGGGGAGTAGGCACAAAGGATGAACAGTCTAGTAGTGTCTATTCCATGTTCTGACACTATGTCCTGCATTCACAAAAACAAGCAATACATGGGAAGCTTGTGCGGGGGCAATAAAAAGAAAGCAATATTCATCCTCTTCAGTAATAAACGTGTAATGCTATGCAAATTTGCCATTTTAAGAAAGCTGTGAGCAATGAACAGTTGAAGCAGGAGTCTCGACTTCACACTGTACTTCAGGGGCGCTATTTCCTAAGCTTTCCATCAAGGATGGAGGAGGGATCAAACGGAAGAATGAGAGGGAGCCACATGAGATTGGTCAAGGCTATTCTGACAGTCAGGACGTGAAAATAGCCACGAAATAAGCATAAAATGGGTGGAAGCCCCGTTCTATCGATAGAATGAGCACAAAACGGTCTCTGGACGATGTGGACTGGATTGAAACTTAGGTGCTTATGCCCAGAGAATTGAATTAGCCTGTTTTTCACCTGGCTTACCGTGATTCCACGCTGAAAATCACCACCAAATAACTCATCAAATTGTGACAACACTTAGTGCACACTCAAGACATTACAACACAAATAAATTGCTGAAATCATCCCATTCTGCAGCCTCAAGCTTTGAAAAATAATGCCTCTCAATATTGATGTTAAGTTGTAATAATTCTGTACTTCTTCAAGTGTTAATAGCATTTCTGATTTCCCTCAGCTTGTCTATGGCTGTTTATTGCTTTTTGTTCTCCCATTCCATTCCCTCCTTATTCTCGAGAAAACTCTTACAAAATAGCCCCCCAGGCCAGATGCTGGAATGTGAAATCGTACTCGCACAAGGCATGCTATGCAGCCTACAGAAAAGGGTCACGCAAGCCATAAACAACACATCATCCAGGCTGTGTCAGTGCTGTGCTTTTTACATACGAAAGCTCCAAGCTCAACGAAATTTCCTACAATACAGTTGACACACTTCCACTTTGCCACATACAGTATTGCAGATGAATGGTGACATCAAAACATGACAACAATGACTTTCTTTTCGAGTGTTGTTTTGTTTAAGTAAATATTACTCGGTGAACTTGCACTACATTTTTAAGTTGTTCTAGCTCGGAAGAGCACGCAATTTAGTACATTTAAGTTAGTATATACTTTTTTGGCAACTGCATATTTTACAATAGACATTCAAGACATTCAAGAAAAACAATAAAAAGCAAACACCTTTTTGCAATGTTTCATCAAGAGCCTGAAAAGCGAAGCTCTGCAAATTTACAAAAAAAAAGGAATTTTATGATTAGCACCAATATGGCTACAATGGTGCTCAATAGCCTGGTAAAAGAACAAGTGGTCAAGGTTAACAACCAGCCTTTGAAACCATGCAAAAATATGTATATGTAGGCCACTGAGCTTCACACTAGTCGAGCTGCCCATTGGGAGCTTTTTTTTTTGTTGTCCACCTAAGATTGTACACAGTGGAAATAAAGATTTAATTTAATTTCACTTCATTAATTATCAGTGTGCCTACTTATGTAAAGAAAATTCATTTATAGCTAAGAATTAGCTAGTTAATATATAATAGATAATTCAAGCTCATTATCGGCAACTCAAGGTGTACAACCATTTCATTTTGCAAGTAATAAAACATGAGGCAGACATATAGAGAAGAACAAAGAAACTTGAGCAGATGTTAAACATTATGCTGTAGGTGATGAAATAGAAAAATGTTGAGGAGTAACATTAAGATGCAGGAAGACAGCAGAATGGGTCTGAGAACAAGCAGGGGTAGCTTACAGACTAAGTTGAATCTATAAGAAAACAAAAAATGAACCGGGCAGGCCATGTAATGCACAGGACAAATAACCGATGGTGAGTTAAAGCAGGGGCACAGCCAAAAGTTTTATTTGAGGAGGGCGGCTAGTTCCAAACCCCTTCCTTTATGTATGTGTATACACATACAAACACATATACACATGCGAAATGTAAAAATTTTGGTGGAGACAGGGGCATTGAACCCTCAAAGAACACCCCTGGCTACAGCATTGAGTTGGAGCAATGAAATGATTATCAAGGGATGGAAGGTGCAGTAGAGTACAAGAAAATTAGGTGGGGTGATGAAATAAAAAAATTTCAAAGCATAAAATTGAATCAGTTTGTGCAAGACAAGGTCATATAACGATCAAAGGAAAAGCCCTTTGTCCTGCAGTGGGCATAAAATAGGCTGATGATTATGATGAATACAAAAAGTAATTTATTTCTGATTTATATTTTTTTAAACAGGTACCTTACAGGCTTGCATAGGAGTATTTTGTCTGGAAATTTAATAGTGATCATGATGAATTTCCTGCAGCGCTCACGAGTAAGATCAAGGATGAGAACAACAAACGAGAACAGATGCTGCCCCTCAACAGAAGTTTTTTTTTTTTTTAATCAAGAAGAAAAGAACAAAAATTTGAAGGAAAGAGGAAGGTTGCATTACTCAAGCCTCATTTCTATTATGGGACAATCAGTTTAACTAGCTGCTGAGCATATGCGCCAGCACAAGATGAGGCTATATGATGAATGCATGATAGCTTGTATTCTTTTTTCAGTTTTATTTTTCATGTTTTTCATTGGCGTAGCAAATGCTAATCTTAACTTAAGGTGCTAACTATTATGGGAGATTTTCCTACTCCGTTTCTGCTTCTTTTTTTTTCAAAATAAACATCAGTTAAGAGTCAGCACCTGTTCTTATTGTTCTTGATCCTACTCATTAGTGCTGCATGAAGTTTATAATGAGCACCAGGCAACTAGCTCTGCTTACCATACTAAGGTGAATCATAAGTGTTATGCAAAACTAAAGCAAGCAAGCAAGGAAAAAAACAAAAAAACACGTAAGCAGTAACATCTTATACAATAAATGTAACTACCAAGCCCACTGTTCAATTTTTTGTAGTTTTATATATACTGTCACGACGCAGACACAGCAGGAGTTCGATATAGAAGAGCTCACTTTAATTAAAAATGAAAGGCGCTCGGAAAGAGGACCGGGCAAGAGCTTCGTCTTCTTCTCTGGCTGTGCGAGCTCTCCTCTGCAGGTTGAATGCGGCATTTGCCTCCCTCCAGGAAGAGCATCGACCCGATGCTCGGCTACAGAATACGCGGTGTATCTATAGTACGTATTACGCAACTGGCTCACTGCAATATGGCTTCATCCGCACAACGTGTACGATTTCAGATTTTTTGAGCTCGCGAAGAACTGTCAGGGATGACCTCATAATTCACGTCACTTAGGCGCCGTATAACATTGTAGGGACCAAAGTACTTCTTCAGTAACTTTTCACAAAGGCCGCGTCGGCGAATAGGGCTCCAGACCCACACTTTCTCGCCTGGTTGATAAGTGACGTATCGGTGTCGCAGGTTATAACGTTGTGCGTCGTAACTCTGCTGTCGGGCGATTCGCACGCGTGCTAGCTGCCGTGCCTCTTCAGCTCGTTGGGTAAAGGCTTGAACATCCGTGTCTGTATCCTCGCAGTCGTGCAGCAGCATGGCATCAAGCATTGTCGTCACTTCACGGCCATAAAGAAGACTAAATGGCGTGCTCCGTGTAGTTTCCTGCTGCGCCGTATTTTAAGCAAACGTCACGTATGGTAGAACGTCGTCCCAATTTTTATGATCCACATCGATGTACATACTAAGCATATCAGCAATTGTCTTGTTGAGGCGTTCTGTTAAGCCGTTGGTTTGTGGGTGGTAGGAGGTAGTTTTTCGATGCGCTGTTCCACTCAACTCAAGCACTGACTTGAGGAGCATAGCCGTGAAAGCGGTACCTCTGTCTGTTATTATAATTCTAGGAGCGCCATGCCTCAGAACGATATTTTCAATGAAAAATCGTGCCGCTTCTACTGCGGTTCCACTTGATAAAGCCTTTGTTTCTGCGTAGCGAGTAAGATAGTCCGTAGCGACAATTACCCACTTATTTCCAGTATGCGAAGTCGGAAATGGCCCAAGGAGATCCATTCCGATTTGTGCAAAAGGCATGGTGGGCACTTGAACTGGTTGCAACAATCCGGCTGGTTTTAAAGGTGGCGATTTTCGTCGTTGACAATCGAGGCACGTGCGGACGTAATGCTTTACAGTGCCTGGAAGCTTCGGCCAGTAGTACTTTTGTTGGATTCTGGCCAATGTGCGCGTGTATCCGAGGTGGCCGGAGGTTGGCTCATCGTGGCAAGCGCTCAGGATCTCATCGCGAATGGATGTCGGGACGACAAGTAAGTGGGCATTTCCGCTGGGGGCAAAGTTCTTCTTGTATAGGACACCACTACGCAAGCAGAATGATGGCAGGCTCCTTGCAAATATCTTGGGAACGCTTGTAGACTGGCCATTAAGAAAATTAACAAGAGGGAGCAACTCACTGTCTTCCTTCTGCTTAGACGAAATGGTGACCGTGTCGACCACTCCTAAAATTGCCATGTCATCATCTTCTGAGACATCATCTTGCTTTATAGGCGACCTGGATAAGCAATCAGCATCAGAGTGCTGTCGTCCCGACTTATAGACGACCGTCATATCGAATTCTTGTAGGCGTAAGCTCCAGCGCGCTAGCCGACCGGATAAGTCCTTCAAGTTGGTCAGCCAGCAAAGAGAGTGGTGGTCGCTGACTACGTGGAAGGGACGGCCGTAGAGGTATGGGCGAAACTTCAGAACTGCCCATACTACAGCAAGACATTCCTTTTCCGTTGTGGAATAATGGGACTCGGCACGGGAAAGCGTCCTACTTGCATATGCAATCACTCTCTCGGCTGAGTCTTGCCACTGGACGAGTACAGCGCCTAAACCTACGTTGCTGGCATCAGTGTGGATCATGGTTGGAGCGTCCTCGTCAAAGTGAGCAAGCACAGGGGGTGTCTGCAGGCGCTGCCGTAGACCGTCAAATGCTGCTTGTTCCTCTTCGCCCCATAAAAATGGAACATCGTCTCTCGTTATGCGTGTTAAGGGCGACGCTATGTGCGAGAAATTGGCGATAAATCTGCGGTAGTAGGCGCAAAGGCCAAGAAAACGTCTTACGGCCTTCTTTTCTGTTGGCACCGGAAATTTTCGGACGGCGTCGATCTTGTCGGGGTCCGGACGAACACCTTCATGGCTCACCACATGTCCTAAGAATCGGAGTTCCTTGAAACCGAAATGACATTTCTCAGGTTTCAGCGATAAGCCAGCGGACCGTATTGCTCGAAATACTAATAGCAGCCGTCTTAGATGTTCCTCGAATGTTGGTGAGAAAACAATGACGTCGTCGAGGTAAACCAGACACGTCTGCCACTTAAGGCCTGATATGACGGTATCCATCAGTCTCTGAAATGTTGCTGGGGCTGAGCACAATCCGAAGGGCAAGACTTTAAACTCGTAAAGCCCGTCAGGCGTAACAAAAGCAGTCTTTTCTCTGTCCCGCTCATCGACCTCGATTTGCCAATAACCGCTTTTCAGGTCCATCGACGAGAAGAAGCGTGCATGCCTAAGCCTGTCAAGTGAATCGTCAATACGCGGTAGTGGGTATATGTCTTTCTTTGTCACGCGGTTCAGCTTGCGGTAGTCCACACAGAAGCGTAAGCTGCCGTCTTTCTTCTTAACTAGCACTACCGGTGATGCCCAAGGGCTTTTTGACGGCTGAATGATGTCATCATTGAGCATTTTCTGGACTTGTTCTTGGATTGCTTCGCGTTCTTTCGGTGCCACGCGGTATGGGTTTTGTTGAATTGGTCTTGCCGTCTCTTCCGTTATAATTCGGTGCTTTGTCAGTGGCGTTTGATTTACCCTCGAGGTCGACGAAAAACAACCTTCAAATTGGCCGAGAATATCTAGAAGACTCTGCCTCTGCGCTGGCGATAAATCTGTGCTCACGTCGACAGGCAGTGGTGTTGAAGTGGCCGGTGCCTCTGCCTGTTGTACTGCGAAGCACTCGCGGAATTCTACAATTTCTTCGAAGTATGCAACTGTGGTACCCTCTGCAATGTGTCGACGCTCGTTGCTGAAGTTTGTCAACAGGACCTCTGCTTGCCCAGACACTACACTGACGAGACTTCTGGCAATAGCGATTCCTCGAGAGAGTAAAAGCGTCGATATTTGTTCCGGGACACCTTGTCCACTATGCTGCGTGTTACACGTGACAGAGACGAGGCGGCATGACAACGGTGGCATGGTCACGTCGTCAATCACGCGCATGGGCTTGCGCTGCAGCACTGCGCTATGGTCCGCTGAGAAGGTCAGTACACCGTCCGGTATATTTATAATGGCACCGTACTCCCGCAGGAAATCCATACCCAAGATGGCCTGTTTACAACACTCGGCAAGAATAACGAAGGTTGCCACGAATGATGAATCCCCAATCTGGATTCGTGCGGTGCACTTTCCGGTAGGTGTCAGCAGCTGGCCTCCGGCTCCTCTAATTTGCGGCCCCGTCCATTCCATTTTTACCTTCTTGAGTTGGTCGGCCAGATTCGCACTCATTATTGAAAAGTCCGCACCAGTGTCGACCAGTGCGGTCACGTCGTGACCGTCAATTGAAAGTGTAATGTCGGCGGTGACAATCTCGTCTTTCGTCGGTTCATTCGAAATGTGCGGCACTTCATGCGGCGGTAATGGTGGATTTTCAAATCTTCGGCAATTCGCAACCTTCCCCCCGAAGGTCGCTGCTTTTAGTTTCCCCGGCGTGGACTGGGAGACCTTCCTCTCGCCATGTCCGTGGTGCTACCCCTATTAGATCGGGGAAAATGACCTGGGGAGGGCGAGCGTGACCGGAACCCAGGAGAAACGTCTCGCGGGATCGTCGCGCTCGTTTCAACGTTGCGTCTTCCGTCAAAATAGCGTTGAGGGGTAGTGGACGGAAATCCTTGATACCCGGCAACGCGATGAGGACAATACCGCACGATGTGGCCTGCTTCCCCACAATGGAAGCACAGGGGCCTGTAGTCAGGGGTACGCCATATGTCGGTTTTGTGGAGTCGGGGTCGCATCGGCGTCGACGTTTCCCTGTAGTACCAAGGCACTGTCGGCGGCTGTTGCCGGTGGTACTGTTGAGGTGGCGGCACGTTAGATCTAGGCTGTCGACGGAGAATATCTGCATATGTTGGCCTAACTATTTCAGTGTTCGGCTCGGGAAGTGAAAGCGCTTGCCTTATTTCTTGGCGAACAACTTCTGCGACCGACGCAATCGCGCAGTCATTCGGTGTGGCAGCGAGCTTCTTCACCTCTTCTTGTACAATTTCGCGTATCACGTCACGCAAAGAACGCTCGTCAGGTGTCACGGTGCTCACGGCGGTTGCGCTGATTTGTCCGCTGTTGTTTGGACGGTCGTACTGGCGGTACCGTAGCTGTAGTGCGCGTTCTATGGCGGTCGCCTTCTTCGAAAATTCGTCGACGCTTGAAGGTGGGTTCCGTACGAGACCAGCAAACAGCTGCTCTTTAACACCACGCATGAGGTGGCTGATCTTTCTGCTCTCGGACATATCGGGATCGGCTCGATGAAAGAGACGAGCCATGTCCTCAACAAACATTGCAACAGACTCGTTGGGCTTTTGTATCCGTGATTCAAGGAGTCGTTGTGCCTGCTCCCGCCTTTCGGTGTTTGCGAAGGTGTCCAGGAACTTCCGCCGGAACTCGTCTCACGTTGACCACACGCGATTCGTGAACCACGTGCGAGCCCCGTCTTGAAGAGGGAAATGCACGTACCCCAACTTCTGTGCGGCGTTCCACCCGTTAACGTTGGCTGTGCGCTCGAACTCCTCAAGCCAGTCATCTGCGTCCTCATATGTGTTGCCATGAAAGTCCACAGGAGTTTTAGGGGTGAAAACAGTCACCTGTGTCGTGCTTGGGCTCGTCATGGTGGGGCAACTGCTTCCCGGCGCGGTCATGTTTTCCGTCCAAGGACCGAACTCTGGGCTCAGGCCTAACAGGCGGCGGCTGGCGCGGTGAACGGGTGTTTCGACGAGCGGAAGTTTTTGTGGACTAGATCCCGGGCTGTTGGAAGGTGTCCTGGACATGTACCCAGCACCTCCACCAGTGTCACGACGCAGACACAGCAGGAGTTCGATATAGAAGAGCTCACTTTAATTAAAAATGAAAGGCGCTCGGAAAGAGGACCGGGCAAGAGCTTCGTCTTCTTCTCTGGCTGTGCGAGCTCTCCTCTGCAGGTTGAATGCGGCAATATATATATATATATATATATATATATATATATATATATGATAATATGCATACTATAACAATTCATCAAAGTACAAAAGTAAGAACATTGATAACTGTGATACTGGAACACTAAAAAGCATAATAGGTAGAATTAAAACAGAGTATGAAAAGAGACATTTTTTTTATAAATGATCGCAAACTGCAAATCTTTGTAATGCAAGGCAAAAGGCATACTTTGCTCTTCCACTTTTGACTGCTCAGCCCTCTCCTACTGCCCACTCACTGGCAGGGAAGGCCACATGAAAGTGGTTCAGGGTTAGGAAAAATATCTGCTCCTAAACCTCATAAGCAAGAATGACACAGCGTCATGTGGAGGAATGGGAGTGAAAGATAGGAGACAGCGAAAAGGAGAGACGCCCTTCTCATGACCAGCACCGACACCACCGAGCTATAGGCTCAGGTACAGCTAGGAGCAATATGAGAAAGAACATTCATGTTTATTTAACAATCGTTTGTGATGTACCGACATGAATGTGATGCATTCAAGTGCAAAACACACCTTTTCGCATCACTATTTAGTGTTGAGAACACTTTTGAACTTGCCATCTGCATTAAAGGGGTACTGACACAAAATTTCGGGGCCGAGATAGCCTGCGGGGTCTATTCTCATGAACATTCATATATCATCTGCAAGATATCAACAGAAAATATAGCTTGGAAGGTATTTTAAATTAATTTTGAAGTTTGCGTGAGCGACCGACTCCATAGCACTACAGACACCCTTGGAGGGGACCCCGAGGTGACCCCCTACTTCCCTCACATCACAATGCTGAGGTCAGCAAAACAAGTTATGATGACATCATAGCCGCCATTTTTCTTTTGCCGCATTAGTTCCCGAAGTATATTTCTCGACGGCTGGTTGCGAGTGCGTGGCCGTGGCACACACTTAAAAAGATTTGTGTTTGGCGACATTCTAGTCCCGTTTCCTATTTGAAAGTAATTCTTGATGCGGACTGTGCGGAAGTGCGTCACAGTTCTGTGTGCTGACGTGGTCAAGATTTGCACGCACTAGGTGGCGACATTTGCACCCAGTTCTTGGAACTCTCTCAAACTGAAACTGAAACCGATTGATAATGAGGGGCTTGTAATTAATTATCTGTTGCGTGCTGCATCAAACGATGTGCTGTGTCATGACTAACAGGCCCTCAGCAATGCACTGCAGCAGAAAAACGCGAGACCAAAGGTTTCGTGTGAGTACCCCTTTAAGCTGCTGTAATCAGTAATCATCGAAAAAGAGCTTTATTGTTCCCTCTAATATCGCTCATGACTGAACTTCACCCCTAATTAAAGAAACTAGTGGGTCTGACAGCAATGGTAATTGAATTCATATAAGTGTACCTCAATACTATTAAAAAAAGCGGTATGTGCTGGGAGAACTCAAAATCGAACCCAGCATCTTTCCTGGCTCACTCTTGCAAGCTTTTCCTTGCAGCCAATGCTTACAGCTCACAAAACATGATAAAATTTTTTGTGCAGAATGCTGACTGAACAACTAATTCATGTTCATAGTGGTGGAAGGAAGACTGGAGATAAGATAGACGAGGTTGAGAGTATGAAGAAGGCTGAAAAGTGTGGTACTCGGATAAGCGTGACAGCCTTTCTGGAAACAACAGGGAGCCTGATTTAGTTGATACAACCAATAATGAGACACAGGAACATTGTAGTGAGTGGCCTATTTCACCACAAAAGGCACACAAATGTTCATAGTGTAGCGGCCGCTCATTGCTATCACAATATTTTGTTGAAACTGATATCGTCATAAGTGTGTTCGACTATGGTAATCTACTAGTGCAGTCACAAACTGCTTAAAAAAAGAAGAAAAGAAAAGAAAGAACGAGAAAGGTCAAGCAACAACTAAATTTGTAGTTTGCCACAAAACATACAGTTTGCCATTGCTAGTGATGTCCAGCATAGCTTTGATTTTTTTTTTCTCATCACAAGCTTCAGATAGAGCTTGAACATGAAGCCTCAGAGAAAACAGTTGGATGCACACAATACACAATAAAACCACGTTGCTTACCTCTGGTTTAACACCGTTGTGCTTTGACTTGCTCATTTTTTCCCAGTCCATAACAACTGTTTCTCCCGTCTCCTTGTGGAATAGCTTGGTCTCCTCTTTCAGTGTGCACCAAGCAAAGTTTTGAAAATACATCACAGACCATACATAAAATAAATAAAAACAGCATGCCACATGTGCTTATATCACATGTAATGTGCTTTAGACCAAATGATGCAGTTTATCTTAGTATCTTATGAAAACAAATAGATTCAGCAACTCACTTTGAGCTACCATGTCACGGGGCAGGTACCGGCCAGTGCTGGCAAGCTTGAAAGTTTCATTCACCACCATTCCATGCACGAGCATCCTCAAAAATGGCTCTTTGGCTTCTGTCAAGCCCAGGCTATGACAGAAGTGGTTGATGAAACGAGCATAATACAGGTGCATAACAGCTGTGGGGTAAAACGCAATAAATCAGGATGGTGAGAAAAGACAGCCAGATTGACTTTAGAAATCTTTGTTCTAAAATGACAATCATTGCTACTGAACTCAAATACTATTTAGTGAAACTTAATATGAAACATAGAATGCCCCCACAGTATTGTGACGGAGGCGACATCAAGGTTTATGCGAACAGCTGATCGTCAGCCAGACGATATGGCCGATGAGTACCACGCGCCAGCTCTACATTTACTTGTCATCTTCATCTTCGGCGACAACCACCCTGATTCATGTCCATGTCGCACCGTAACATCACCCTCTCGTGGCGGAAGCGCCGTCGCGGCGCTTTCTAAGGCGATGAAAAGCTAGCAGGGCAATATGCTTTCAGTCTAGAAACCTGTACGATGTTTGTCTTGGTTGGTGTGGTTGAATAAGCTTAGTCCGGAGGTGCAATCTCATAATTGATGTCGCTGAGTCGGCAGAGTACTCCATAGGGGCCATTGTAATGGGAGAAAAGCTTCTCGGATAAGCCGACTTGGTAGCAGGGTGACCAAAGGAGTAACAGAGATCCCGGAGTGAAGAGGACGCTTCGATGGCGACTATCGTAACAATACTATTGCTGATCTTGCGACAAAGATAGTCGGTCATGAGCGACTTGTCGAGCTGTATGTGTGCTCTAACAATGACGTCGCTGGCGTATGTAGTAGACTAGGGTCTGGTCGAAAAAAGGAGGGTTTTAAATAGTAACACTGGATGCTGACCAAATAGCAAATAGAATGGTGAGTAACCCGCTGTATCATGTCGTGAAGAGTTATAAGCAAAGGTGACAAATGGAAGTGCACTGTCCCAGTCACGGTGATCGGACAAAACGTACATTGACAGTATCTGAGTAAGCGTTCGATTGAGACGCTCAGTCAATCCATTCGTCTGGGGATGATAAGCTGTGGTAAGCTTGTGCTGAGAGAAGCAGGTATGGAGAATGTCGTCGACGATACGTGAAAGGAAGTGCATTCCTCGATACGTAAGCAGCTGTCGAGGGGCACCATGATGTAGAATGACGTCGTACAAGAGAAAGTCACCGACGTCGATGGCGCAACTCGTCGGCAGTGCTCGAGTGATGTCAAAGCCTGTGTTATAATCCGTGGCAACAGCAACCCATTTATTACCCGAGGTGGACGTAGGAAAAGGGCCTAGCAGGTCAAGCCCAACACAGAAGAATGGCTACATGGGTATGTTGGTGGGGTGTAAGAGGCCAGAAGGCAGTACCGAGGGGCGCTTTCATCGTTGGCAAAGGTCACATGAAGCGACGCAACAAACCACAGTACGGTACATGCCGGGCCAGAAAAAGCAACGTCGGACTCGATCGTATGTATGAGAGACACCAAGGTGACCGGCAGTTGGTACATCATGAAGTTGTTCCAGGACACTGTTGCATAGATGGTGGGGTAGCACAAGAAGTAGTTCCGGGCCATCAGCATTGAAGCTGCGATGGTACAGAATGTTGTCATGCAGCTCGAACAGACAGACAGAGGGGTCAGGTGATTGGGACATTAGAAGGTCGATAATAGTCACTTAAGATGGGTCCCGTCGCTGTTTATTGGCGATGTCAAGCAAAGCATGGATGGGCAGTACGCAGGGGTCTGAGTCAAGGTCTTCTAGTTTGTGCTCTTCAACTGAATGATGTGACAAACAGTCTGCATCTGTGTGAAGTCGCTCCGACTTGTAATGTACCTCAAACGAATATTCCTGAAGACGTAGTGTTTAGTGACCAAGATGTACAGACTGGTCCTTTAGTGATGGGAGCCAGCAGAGAGCGTGATGGTCTGTGACTACGGAAAACGTTTGGCCATATAGGCAAGGCCTGAATTTGGTCACAGCCCACACTAGCGCAAAGCATTCACGATAAGTGATCGAGAATTTCTGCTCAGCGGGCAAAAGGAGACAACTGGTGTAAGCAATTACTCAATCCTTGTCATGCTATTGTTGACGAAGAACTTCATCTTCGGTGACCACTACCCTGCTTCATGTTCCGATGTTGCACCATAACAGTATCAAAGCGAGTTCAAAGCCATCTGAAGTTTGAGTTAAACAAGCCTTGCACAATGAACATTTTGTACACACAGATGCATGTACCTATGCAATTTACATTTTGCTTCTGCTGAAGACCAGCTCTCTAAATAAGTCTTGTACAATAGAGCGTAGCGGCATTCAATTTTACCCAATAACTTATGGCGAATTCCATTGGCAGATCAGGAGCACTCAAAAGCACGCTGAAAGTGCTCTGTTCCCAGCCGGAGTGTTCTGGTGGTCGAACAGGTGCAGGAGCACTGTCATTCACTGGTAGAGCGAGAGTGCTTTTGCTGCGCCGAGAGCAGCCAGGGACAGTTTGTAGTGCTCTCGCCTGAAAAGTGGAGTAGGTGCAGTACAATGGCGCAGTAGGCGAGTCACGTGGCATTTGAACGTCAGAGTCTCCGAATTTTTCTTCAGCCGGCGAGTGCAGCAGCAATGGTAGCAACCATGTGTAGTTGGACACTGCTGTTTTGTACGGGTGGCGACGATGACAACTGGATGTCTGCCGAATGCGTTGTTGCACAAACATACTAGGTATTAGGACAATAAAGAACATGTGGCTGACCGATTTTACGCGCGTTTTGCTGCTGCCCTACGGAGAATATGCCGGGGCTTGAAATGTTTCGATTACATGGTCTTCTACTTGTCACCCTCTCACCTGCTCTCCGGAAGTGTGCCACATTCCAGTGGCAGATCCAGTGACCCTGCTCTCAGTGCTCTGCCCCCAACTCCTCACTGCTCTGCCCCTCTACTCCTGTTCTCTCAATGGAATTCACCATTACTGAGTGCTTGTGATTCTATAGTTTTACGTGCCGAAACCACAATTTGAATGCAAAGCATGCCATTCTGGAGGACTGAATCCATTTTTGCCTCCTGCATTTCTTCAATGCAAGCATATGCATAAATGAGCCTTCTCACAGTTCGCCCTCATCAAAATTCAGCTACCATTGCCAGGACCAAATCTATGACATTATAGCAAGTGCAAGGGAGCAAGGCAGATACAGTGATGGGAACTGTGCCTTAACTAAATGCCTTAGCGCTGACCGATGCGTGTGGCCACGAATTGACAGTAACACTCACTCATGAACCTCCTCCTGCGTTGTGTGCCAGCAATAGTATAAGAGTGATCACCACACAGTTCCAGCCATCAATGCAAACTTTCTACCGAGTGCAAATTTTAATCCCTACCTGGGCACCACTGCAGCAAGTGTGAGAAGGTGAGACACAGACAAGTCGTGTTATCACTGAAGACATCTTTCTCCTCACTCACTCACTCACTCACTCACTGAGCTAGACATGGCAGCGGTGGCTAAATTGCAGTGGTGGCTACATGGTTAGAGCCTCGCTTCCAATGCGGGAGGTGCCGGGTCCAATTCCCAGTGCTGACCGGTAAACCACCAGTTTTTCTTTATGGGTAGAGGAGTACACCGACCTGGCGCTCGGTTGCTTCTGGGTACTCATCTCAAACGGTAGCACCATAAGTTTCGGCGAAGGCCCCTTGGCGTACCTTAACCCACCTCAGCCTCGGTAAAATAGTTGAGCATCTGCCACTGCTGTGGGAGGCAGAGAATTGCTGCCACCAGTTGCACCACTTTATTCTGCCGAGCACCAGGCCGGACGTGCGTGAAACGCACGTCCGGCCTGGTGCTCGGCAGAATAAAGTTATAGTCGCTTGGGAGGGCACCCACCCCGTGGGAAATCAGTGGCATGGGACCGCCAAACCAAAAGTTAAAGTCATCCTCTTTTTTCTTTTTTTTTTTGGAACATGCTCGCTTGTTGTGGTTGTGGGAAACTGCCTAGCAGTTGCTGCTACAGCCTCGGTTTTCATATGTACCAACTCTTCCTGTACCTCAACAGTCAACATGCCAAAATCTTGATGAATTACTTTTGAACCTTGTTATAACAAAACACTGATATAGCAAATAATCAATTAATTATGGGAAACAAAATATGAACTTTCGTTGGTCATTCTTTATCTTGCAAACACTTCTTCTGTTAATGAGATAAAAAACATGAGAGCTACCATAATACCAGCTGTAATGAAGAAATATTTGGATCTCACAAGGTGCAAACCTCAAAAAGTAGCATTAAAAGTAAAATAAATATGGAAAGACAATTGACAACCAAACTTTGTTTGAAATGTGATTGTGGCATAAAAATTTTGGTTTAAGATGTGGTTAAAAAGTATATATATTGAGACAAACTTTGTTCTGTTGTATTTTCACCTTGCCATGTCCTACTTAGTTTACATTCTACTTAGTTAGGAGTGCCAAAAAAAGACAGGTAAAGACTACAGCATTTACAGTGGCTTTGAACCTAAGAATAATTTGTTTTTGTGTCCAGGATTTCTGCATGAGCCATACTGCTTATTTGTTCATTGTATTCTATGTTAATTATAGCAGTAGAGATAAAAACAGCTATGCTTTTATGTACACTGCTACAATGAACATAGAATACAATGAACTAATTTGTGGTCATTATTCCACCTTGTTATTACAAGATTTTACTATACTGACTACAGTTACATACAGAGCAAGTTGCACCAACCACAAAGATTGAGCTATTGTAGCTGACAGTATACTAACAACTAAAGCGTCATCTTAAATAAAAGGTGCATTTTGCAAGTGCATCTTATCTTTTTAAAACAAGTGCTACAGTAATAGGTGAAATGTTTTTGTGTGAATTAGCAGCAGTTAAAACTGGTCACATAGTTTTCATACCCACACAAAACTGTTGGCTTCAGTAGTCAAGGTAGACCTCAACCTTCTAGCTGCATTATTATGAAGCCTGCAATTTTTTTAATGTGCTACAAATTATAAAATTGCACTTTAGTTTCATCAATTCAATATGGCTATAAAGAGCTGTATGGTATCCAGCTTGACACAAGGGTCTTTGTTACTTAATGGAAATTCCAGATGCTGGTAACTTGGTATTACAAGCCATGCAACGAAAGTGTGGCCAAAAGCGTTGTGCACAGTATTACATTAAAGATCCTTTCTTATTTGACTTAAGGAACTGTGGGATAAATGTTATCTTCCCTGCCACTCAAAATTTCGGGCACACTGAGTTCCCCATTAGCCACCACTTTCCATAATCCTCTTGAGTATCTGATATTTTAGGCAAAATAGTCAAAATGAGATCTGCAACCATTGTATAGTACTAGGAATAAGCAGTAGAATATAACTATGGCTCTGCATTTCTTGGCCTCTTAGTGATGGTACCCACAAAATTAACAGTAGATAAAATAATAATTATCAATTGGAGGGCCCCTTGCTCTGCAACTTTGCAGTCAAAGCACCACAAACAAGTGAAGAAAAATGCAACTATTCTAGCCACAGTGCTACATACATCTAGGCAAGCCTCTCAGCTGACATCAGCAGTGCTGCCATTGGTTATTCATGAGGCCAATACTACATAAGTGCTTCAAACAGCTTCTCACCATGCTCAAGGCCACCAATGTAGAGGTCAACAGGCATCAATTCACGTGACAAAGCTGGATCTACAATTTTCTGCTGATTTCTCGGGTCAAGAAAGCGCAGGTAATACCAGGAACTGTCGACAAACGTGTCCATGGTGTCCGTCTCACGTGTTGCTGGTCCATAACACCTGCGTTATAAATATCCAATATAGATGCCTCAACCAGCTAGGACTAGAAAAACAGTGTTGAGGATATGCTAAAGAAAAATGATGTACAGTGTATTAAGTACTGGCTACACAATTTGCTTTTAACACAACTTCATGCAGCTTATAAAACAACATAGAAATGGCTTCATGCACAATGTCATCCACAGTCAGAGGAACCATGTAGCACCAATTATACAGTGTCTTGAATGAAATCCTGGAGGCTAATTTTTCTTCAAGTGGTATGTGTATCGAGTGTGTGATGCTGATTACATCAAACAGTGTTTTACTCATCTGAATACTATAACTGTACTTGACATTTGAAAAGTTTAGAAAAGTAAAATACACTATCTGCTGAAGCAGTCTCATAATTTTAGGTGTTTCACAATATTCACCACAACATCAATTCCCCAGCAGTAGAATTATCAATAAAATTATTAATGCTGTGAGTGCAATCTAACCTTGTGTTTGAAATAACTCCTTTAGGTACACTCTAAATAGCCCCCCCTCCCCCACAACAGCCCACTATAAAAAAACTACCAAAACTACTAAAAAAGGGAGGCTCGTTACACAATACTTGCTAACCAGGCACCCATAAAAGAAAATCAAAGTAAAATTATTTACTATCGAAAAGACTTAATTCTGTTAGTAAGGAATATTTTGCCAAATGGCAAAAATATTGTGGAATAGCATGTGGCATACCTGATTATCTACAGCAGATAGTTTCCATACTTGCAGCAACATGGATTGGTACCTTCAGAACAGATGCCTTGGCAGATTAAATGTGATGGCTTAAATTAAAGATAATAATATCTGAGGTTTAACGTCCTAAAACCACAATATAATTATGAAGACGCTGTAGTGGAAGGCTACGGAAATTTTGACCACCTGGAGTTCTTTAACGTGCACCTAAATCTAAGTACACGGGCCTCAAGAGTTTCAGCCTCTCATCAAAAATGCAGCCGCCACGACCGGGATCTTACATAAAAATATATCTTTATATAGGTCACAGTAATGTTTTGAAAGGTGCTATGAATTGGTTATGTAAAAACTTAGACATAACACTTTGCCACAATTAATATTATTTTACAGGAATTGCTCTGCGAGATGTATGCTAGGGACATCAGGTCAGAGCATGGGTATTGATAAGCTTGAATTAAATAAGGCAATGCAACCAGTGACGTAATAATTATGTGATAATTCAAAACAAAGACATTACAATTCCTTCAAGTTTACGACAAACAAAAGCGACCTGACATATTGGATGTTTTCGTGTACAGTATCATGACTACTTATGCTGCTTCAGAGAGATCATAGGCATTCCCGTTATATACAAGACCTGGGACACGGAGTGCTGAGCCAGTCATGGGCACCACACAATGGTGAAACACCTTCCTTGGTCACGTTGTTCAAAGAAGGTAGCTCGACAGGAAGTTGCTCATATGGCACAGGAACAACCTGCAAAATTGTTGCCACCCCTAAGAAGTTTCAATCAGATCCCATTCACCATTACTAAAGTACAATTAGCCAATTTACTATGCCAGGTGTCTAAAACTCACCTCAGCGAGTAGGATGCAGTTACAAAATTTGTTCACATTAGGACCGCAATAAGACAACATTGAAATGGGGTGAAGGTGGTTGGAGTTTCAATAAAACATCGAATAACGTTGCCTTTTGAAACAAGATGGCCTTTCACAATCTTATTTATGGATCATAGGGATTTCGCCTCAGCTCAGGACTCAATAAACAGTGTGAGAATTGAGGCTAACCCATCGCCATTGCGCGGGCTTTGTCGCCTGTTTCTGCCATTCTCATGCCCTAACATGACCTCCCCTCCTCCGCGGTCCTTCGGTACTGAATTGAGAGAGTGATGATGACGCCTCTCACCCAACACCGGATCGTACCAGATGTCGATGGTGACGCTGCGCACGAGTCTCCCGAGATGTTTGGCGCGGCCCAGTGGGAGTGAGAGATTCTCTCTGGACATCGAAAGATGAGCACGCATTTTTTTCGTCCGTCAGCACCCTTTGTTCTTGGAGTTCGCTTGGACTCATCAATAATGCCTTGCGCCCTTGACGAACACTTATTTTTTGTTGCCTTTTCCAAATGCTAGGCCAAAGAGCGGTGCGGTGTAATCGCGGGTGGTCTTACTACGCCAAGTTGTGCCTCTCGCAGACAATGCGAGCGGAGTTTGCCCTCGCTCGAGCAATCAGGCCATGTTGTCATAGATCATGAGGGCGCGCAGCATAGTTGCGAGGGCTCATTTCCCTCAGTGGCGTATCATCGTGAACCCTTTTGCCCATGGATACATGCTCGCGGCACCCTTTGTGTTGTACTTTTCGCCCGTGGCATGGATAAGCCTCATTTGCTTTGCCGCCACCTTTTGCAATAGGTGCTGTATTGCGTTTTTGGTGTTGCCGCAGGCATTAAAATGCTGGGACTTGCTTGAGAGCAGTACTGTGTACTTGCCACACTATGCTCAGCACCTTGGCTGTCCGAACGCGCGTGTGCAGCGGCGATACTGACGCGAGGCGACCGTGAATGCGGCCCTGTTGCTCGCTAAGACCGAATACACGCTAGTGACTGTACTGCTGCGAAATACATGTAAAACACAACATCTATACTGATCTCCAGAATGACTGAAATTTAGATGCCAATTCTGAAATACTGAGCTTTTGTTCTAAGCTTCTGTGTCAACACATGGTGACTGCATAGGGTAACTCACAAAAAATATGGGACGAAGGCAGCCATGTGCGGGCAGCCTGTTTGACCTTTGGTATATATATAGTTCACATTTCTTCAGACATGGTACTTTAAAAAACGTTACACAGATTTTTAATAGATTTTATCTCAATTTCACCAACATAATGCTACAGCCTCTACAACATCAGTATTGGTGTTATTCACTGTTGAACTTTACACAATATACTTACCTGCTCTTTTATTTTCATACTCATAGCTCATAAATAAGGGTTGGTGGTGCCATAAAAAACACTGACAGCTCCCAAATATAGCACAATCAGCAGAGCCAGAACGGTACAGTCATCTGTACCATTGTCTTAGTGTACCCATTGTAAATAACAAAATCCCTCAATACAACACGGTAATATCACTGATGACGAACAATTGAAAATGTGGCCAGAAGTTATTTACACTTACAGGCCAATTTCTAACTCTACAGTAAAGTGATTCCTAAAAGTGCGACAGATATAAACATTTATTCTTTTACAATTTTTTCTTTGCTGAACATTATTTGTGTGAGCAGACATTATAACTTGCGTGAGAATCACCAATAAACTCTTCAAATAAATACAAGCCAGTGCACGATGGTGCTTAAGGGACACTTACTCAGTAGGTGCAACCTCTAGCAAAAGTTTGTGGGATGCAAAATTTTTAAAAAACTCTATATCTTCACTTTTTTTGGGAACATAGCCTCCAATCAAATGTTCCAGCCAGTAGCAGTTCTTGCGACCTATATAGTTACTCGCTAGATTAGAAGTGTGATGTACTAACAGAGCTAAAATTCACACTTGCTGTTGAGCCCACATTTCAAAAACTTTTGCTACGACGTATAACTTACACCTAGCACCACATATATCTATTTACATAAATGTGGTGCAGTGAAATGGAAAACCATAGTCACTCATTACTTTCGCAGAATTATGGATGGTGAGACACAATTGTGTGAATAAATACATTTCAAATATCTCGATAATGCTAACAGTCTCAGTAATTCCAGGTAGTACTGATGTAGTATCACTATTCCAGGTGGCCTTGAGTAATTACCTGCTTAAATTCTTCTGTTTCAACATTTTAAATTTCATAAAAAAGATCCAATTAAATTATCACAAACTGCTGTGTGGTTACTACAATTCACCTCTTTAAGTAGTGCCACTAGTGTCCTCCATAATAAACCTGTCAGTTCAAAGTGGCACTGGTCTTGCCCCAATCACTCTTCAGTTTTGCAAAGAACACACAGCTCCTAGGGAGGCTTCAAAAATGTGTCACCTTGCTCATCCCACCTAATGGCACACTGACAATGGGGAATCTGCCATCTAGAACTGCATGCAACACAATTTGGCAGTGCTGATACCCACCAAAAGTAACCCTTTATTGTGCCAATGAGCTCCAGACCAATTATTGCAGCCACTGCTGCCAGACTGCCTTACTACAGTACAATCGTTGTGGTTGAAGCACAGCAAGAAGTAAACAAAAGGAAACACATCACCCCCACAGGAGTTTAAGTATGCATAAGCACTGGCATGGTGTCAAAAAGACCACTTATTCAACTGGCCCACACTTAATTTCTCAATGGTTCATCCCCAAATGTTTTATTTGGACTTCTCCAACTGCAGCCTTCCCACACACTTTTCATGAAGCCCGATGTATTCCTACAAGAAACATACTACATTACAGTCATGGTTTCACTTGAATTTTCACAGAAAACTTGGCAAAAAATGTTGATGCAGGAAGAGAAAAATAAAAAGACCTCACAAATTAAACAAGACTGGAGAAAACATGATGATAAATTCTTAGTGCTCCAGCCACATTGCCAGCTCTCCACAAGGCACGAGCTGGAGCTGTGAGTCAGTGGTTGCTACAATGTCAACTGCGTCTATCCAGCTCTTGCTCCTAGTGTTCAGATGTAGCCTCACTTTCGGCCCAGTGTTTTTATTATATTTTTTGGTGGAGGTGCTGGGTATTCCTCTTCACTACAATCCCAGTTCTGGCCCAGTATTTTCATTACACTAGCAATAGCCTCATATAGAGTATTCTGTGCTTCCTTGTAAGTAGTGGTCACAGAGTAGAAGGTGATAGCAGCAAAGCATTGTGTTCTGGCGACATGGTGAGCAAGTACTGTAGATGAGACATTTTCACAGCAGCAGAAGGATTCCATTATCTGTAGATGCTGAGTTTTCCAATTATGAGCATGACTTAAGGGGCCCTTGAGCCAATCCTAAATAAAATAATTTTTACCATAACTGTTAACTTTTTATTAGTTTTGATGTTTGCTCAAATGCCAGTGTCCAAGCTACAGAGAAGTGCCTCTCTGTCGAAGAATGTTAGCTTAATGTTAAGTTAAGGAGATACATAAGGCGTGGCAGCAAAAAGTGCCTGATATAGTCTGCAGCACTCACCCCACAAGTTGTGCAGTGTATGATGGGGATAGGTGTACCCCAGTAGCGTTGCCTAGAGATGAGCCAATCCTTGAGGTGACTACTGCAAGGATAGCCACCCCGGCCTTGTTGCTGTGCCTGCTGGCACACTTGCAATCGTGCAGCCTTGGCAGACAGGCCCGTTAGCTGCCGTCAAAAAAGGATAGCACAAAATATCAAGCCTCATGTGTAGCTGAAGATAGATAAAAGAGTGCATGACTCAATCATAGGGCACACATGTACACCATGACACAAAGTAATCAAGACCCCAATGAGTACTCTAACAGTGGTGGCTATAGCCACTCCTGTAACTGAAGGGCTACCACATTGTGTGGCTGAGCATTAAAGCATGAGTGTAATTACCAGTAATGGCAGCCATATTTCTAATAGAGGTGAAATAGAAAAATGCTTGAGAACTTAGATTTAAGAAAGTGTTAATGAGCCCCAGTTGGTCAGAATTAATTTAGAGTCCCTGCTGCAGTGTGGCTCATGACCATATGTGGTTCTGGCATGTAAAGCCCCATATCTGAATTCTACACCTTTGTAAGTGTTGCCAAGGAGAAAACAAATGTTATCTGGATAAATATGATGCAAAAGAGAAGCTGTGATGTCTTTGAAGATTGCCATAAACGTAACACGAAATGATGATACATGTATGGTGTAGCTGTGCTAATGGAAGCTTTTAAAGCAACATGGTGAGTAATCCGCTATGCTATGGCCACACCAGCAGGAAAATGTATGGAGTGTAATGTGCACCACGAAAATTGGCAGGCGGCAACATTTCCAACTGCAAGGATACTATCCTACTTGTATGCAAGGCAGCATTCACATATACAGTGCTATAGATATTGCTGTAGACATCCCTTGCACACCACATGTTAAAACGTTTGAACTACGCGTGACACGATGTACAGAGGAGCCAAAGGTGAGTATATTAAGATAGCTGCAATAGTGCAGTGAGGTAATGTCAGTGTGCTCAGTTGCTCGAAGGTTTCCCTAAATTTAAAATTTTGGGGATCGCCAGTATCTTTCAGAGCACTGAGGAACATTTACATCTATGCAAACTTTTTAGCAATCTTTACTTTTACGTGAATCATGTCATGTCACATGTCATTCAAACATTTAGACAGGCTATATTAGAAGCAAATCGGACGACAGTGTACAAACTACAAGTTTATTTTTGTGTTTTGCCACATACGATTGGTCCCAATTTGCATTCCATATAGCCGAACCTCAATTCAACAAGGCTACGACTGCAGTTCACATTTTCAAATTTTGTGATACAAAAACTTAGGTCCATATGCTGTAGCACCCAAAATGACTATATGCTGAAAATACTTTTGGATATCTTATTGCAAATGTAGAAATAATTGTATGCACAAATAGAACCACTCAGCCTGATATGGATAATAGCATTTCACCAGAATTTCAAGTATAAATCACAGTGACTATACATTAACCAAAGCTACAAGGGAAATTATTTTGAGAACAGGCAGAGCATGTTTGCTGTAGTACAAGGATGAAGTCTGCAATATACAATGTGTAACATGTTCTCGTTAATGAAAAAGGCCAGCGTTTAAAAGGAACTAATAATTTTTTAAAATTATGTCACAAAAGTAGTTGTTGTCAGAAAAGTAGTAATGTTTCTCTGTATATCATTTCTTTTATAAAATATTTCGATTCACTAAACATATGGGTGTGCGAATAGTTAATTTTAGAACCGAATCAAATGCTGATAGCATTGAATCGAATACGAATAAAATACTATTTGAATAGTTTTCACATAGTAAGGCAATAAATTTCGAAGCAGGTCTAGACTGGTAAGGGGACAATTTTCTAAATAGCCCAAGCATCCCACTACATTATATTTAAAATTATTAATTACAAGCTTTTACAAAGGAATGGTAATATTACTTTTGGCGGCTTCCCCATCCATTCACCCAAAAAATTATTTAAACTAAGCAGCAACAAGGGCCTTTGAAATATTTTGTCACTGTAGGCTAAAATATAGCAGTGGCTACAGTATTGAAGGTGGTACTTTGTCAAAAGCTTTTAAAAAAAACTGATACACAGATATTAAAAAATTTTAATGAGTTAACATCATCATAAATATCATGAAGATAACTGAAGATTGGTGACACTGTTGCTTCAGCAACATTGGAGCTTTAGGCAAAATGCCTTCATCTTGTGATCAGCATGGTCTCAATAGTACAAGGACTGCACGCATATCAGTAATTTGATGGTGCAAAAGAGAAAAATTACCTCTTACTGTTCCCACATCTTGTTTCTTAAAGTATTTTTATCAATGCAGATTATTCAAAAGCAATTTAAAAAATATTCCGTATTTCAAATATGCACTATTCAATTCGAGTACCGAATCGAATACAATGGTAATCAATTCATAAATTGAAATTTTCAGATACTTGCACACTCTACATAAGAGCCACAGTAATAATTTTAAATATTAATAAATTAATGAAACAGAAACTGGGAAAGGTAGCCCATGAATCTGTAGGCTTGAAATGTTAGTGGTGATGGAGCAAGAAGGAAAGCACTTTAAGAAAAGTTGAACTAAAAGACTTCTATCATGGAAAATTTTTTTTTTCTAAAGTCATGCTGCTACAGAAAATTCATGCCAGCAAATAAGCTTGACACTGTTGCTTACAGCAATAACGATATCCTGCACATTGCTTAAGCACAGAAGTTTGCTCATTTGCTGTGTTTGGTACATAAGGCTTGCTGAATCTAGCTGTTTTTCCACATGATAACGTCCTAAATAAGGTCGATATCACAGTAGTCAACTTTCTTGTTTTTTGGTGTCTACCAGTGTTTACTAGCGTCTAAACTAAACCTTGGAATCAGTTTTGCTCACCCTCTTCTGCATTGCTACAAAAGACTTGTGACATTTTATCACATAGCTGTACTTTATGGCTCCAAAATTTTCATGCTTACCATGCCTGAATTGATAAGATGTGTTGGGTCATCCTCATTGACAACCCTAATCACTTCAATTTCATGCTGAATGGCAAATGCAAGATCTTCTTTGCACAGACTGGGTGTTCCTGCAAGAATATTTAATTTGACACTTCAAAACCTTTCACTTAAGCCATGGTAGCAAGCTGACTAAAAGAACAATGGCTTACACAAATGTCACAAAAATACTTAGAAGTGAAGATAAAGCATATTATAATTGACATACAAGATGAAAAAGACAAAATTTTGTTTCTACAAAAGTTTGCATTATTAATGTTATGTGAAAGATGGGGTGATCACACTGGAGACCATTTACAACATATATTTGCAATTTCAGTAACAGCACTCACCAGCTTAGCTGGAAGCCTAAACTAGGTCAGTTCTTCCTCACTTTTGCTGGTAACCAGTGTGTGTCACTCACCAAAACACACAGTGTGCATGTAGTATTATCCTCAGCAGCCAAAGTACCATCCTGGCATGTCTAAATGTCAAGGTTAATAAAGAAGTGACAAGGTTTTAAATGTCCCTTAACTATGAGCAGCCAAGGTCACGGGAGTGAGAGGGATCATTTCATATGTCACAGGAGGGTACTTTCCTTCATTTCATGTCATATTTGGTTTAGCCATCATGAGTATGTTCTAAATGGCCCAATTCGCTACGTTACATCATAGCAAAAAGCACAATGCATGGGCCTGTCTACCTACACAGCAGCTCTTTGAATATACCAACATGATTGAATGAAGTCATTAACATTACCAAAGAACCTATAGAGCAATGAAATATATGCATAAGTTCTATATGAATATGTAGGGCGAATTCGGGGAAATTAATTTTTTCATAAAGCACACACAGGGTAACCACTCAACATCAGTCACAACTTTCTTATTGGCAGTCAAGATTGAGAAAATTTCAAAACTTCTGTCACAAAGGAATAAAACACATTATTAAAATTAACAGGAAACATCACAATGGCATCAGAGTCTGAGCCATTTAGATATACTCTTTTGTGCTGTTTTATATTTTTTCCCCGTTTTCTTCTGAGCCAACAGCATGAAAAATGGTTTGTTCACTTGACGATCTCTTCATTTTAGTGCTCAAAGGACAAATGCATGAGAGACAACTGAACAAGCACTACAAGTGGTTTGTTTACATCTACGGTTACCCAATAGCAGTGGCCCTTACTGTCAAAGTTGCACTGTTTTTTCCAGTGCATCCATTTGTATGGCACCTGAGGGAGGTGATTCTATATATTGACGCATTTAATGTGTATTTAAAGATGGACAAGTTCCAGCAATGGAGGAGTTATTGTATGTCTTGTGCATGCCAGTGACTATAAGAGACCATGTAACACTCACCCAAATGGCAATTAGTAGCTCGAGGAAACTGAAAATCGCTAGACACCAGCAATGGAATTTTCTTTCCGGATATGGGGTTTAGTGCATAATATTTGCCCTTTCCTGTAGCACTGCTAGAGGAATTTTCAATGGACAATGCCATGCTGTGGTCTGGTGAAAGAGCCACAAATGTCACTGCACCCAGAAACTCAGGTTCCTCAGTCCACACACGCAACAGATCTGAATGAGGGTTCCCATTGCTGTCGATGACACTCCATTCAAATGAAAATCCAGTGCAATCGCCGATCCAGCCACGCTGAAGGGGGCCTACCTCATCCCAGTTGTTGCGTTCAGAGTCACGAAGGCCTTCAAGAAGGTCCTGAAAGCAGCAAATTATTAGAACATAAAGGCTTGGATATTCATGACAAGTGCAGCTGGCAAAACTTTTAGCTGGTTTACACGAACACCAAATTTATGTAAAGCACCTCAGGACAGGGACCTAACAGATGATCCATCTATAGGCTTGAGGTTTGTGAGCATGAGCTTAACCTTGACTGATTCACAATCTTACTCCATCAAAGTGTACTGGAAAGCAGGTAGCTAATGCTTTGGCTGGCTGTGCATAGGCACAAACATTTTGATGGCACATGAAAAACCTGAGGTAATAATGCATGGAATGGAAACATGCATCCTAAGGACACACTCTTACTTCACTAGATTCACTTTGTTGCAACTTGGCATTCAGTACAGATTCCTATATCTTTCTGTGCAGTTTCATGACAGCCATGTATGCTGGTCATACAACCTCAGTGTTAAGCAATTTATGCTGTACACTTGCTCTATAGAAAAAATGTTAGTGAAAATGTTGGTGGCTTTTGAAACTAGCTGAAGAAAGCCAGCATGTACATTGCAATGTGCTGCCTTGGCTGCCATGTGTTAAAGGCCAGTAAACAACCCTAAGGTCGAAGAATTGTTATGGAGAAAAATATCCATACTTTTGCTATGTGAATATGCTGCCACAGGAATTTCGCGAATACGTGCTATAATAAGGAAGTTACAGGGGTTTTCACGCGGCCTCACCATTCCTCTGCACCATTTGGAGGGTGAAGGCATAGCCCATCGTGGTGATTCCACCCCACTTTGGCAATGTGACATGATGTGAGCAATACATCATTGGCACGCAGCCAAGGACCGAGCAAGGCATCCCTGATATGAGCACTTATCATTGTGGTGTGGGAAGGAAGCGCAGTTTGAGGAGCATCCTTTATTTAGAGGAGACAGCTCCTTATCTCAGAGGCTTTCATTATGGCAATACTGCTTCTCTCGGGTTCTACAAAACAGCAGAGGGCAGCACAGGAAAATGAAAATGTGGACTGCTCGGCCGAAACTGCATCATCGCACGAACAATGTACCATTTCGTACGGCAAAGAACCAATCGACGAGCTCAGTGGTATGTAAAGTTGCTTGTGGGCACGCTTGTATCACTTCCCATACGAGGGGAATTGTTCAGGAGAAGGAAATAGGCTGTAGGAATAGTTTTTCGAAATGGAGGGTCTGCGAGGCATGCAGTGCTGTAATATTTAGGAAATGTGATCGCTGTGGTCGACAGTATGAATTTCCGAGCTTGTCTGAAGGGTGTAAAAAAAAAAAAGTTGGAGCATGTTTACTAACCCTTACAAACTGCCACCTATCTAAAGCAAATGATGACACCTGCCTTCAAAACAATTTAACATGAGATAAAAAAAGGCCGTACCCAGAGGGAAGGCACAGCTTGAGATTATCAAGCACCAGCCATGGTTCCAAGTTAGGACTGCATAGCTCACAGCTTACAACAATAACAAAAAAAAGGAAGAAAATTGATGAGTTACAGGGACAACAGAAAAAAATATCACAGCATATCCATGGAGTGAATGATGATGAGTGGGGCGAAGCGTCCGTCAGCCCGTCCGTGCATCCATCTATGCATACGTCCGTATGTCCGCGCTTCCGTCCATCCATCTGTCTGCTAGTCTGTCTATTCGTGCGTCCACCTTGTGAATACTCCAAGTACCGCCATCTCCCATCTCGCATCCCCTGTGGCACATACTCGCTCTAGAGCGACCTGCGCCTCTAGTGGCTATCTACAACTACATACATTGGAGGATGTACAGATCCATGCCTTAAAGAGCTTCGCCCCTAAAAAAAATACCGCTGCCAAACACCATTTTCTTTCTATTGTCCTTATGTAGGGTTAAGTGGCAGTACACGTGATATGCACAAACTAGCTCAAAGAAACACTAAGTCAATGTCAGAGCTGTGCACTAAAATATTTTCATTGTGTAGGAAAATAAAAAATGGTGCAATAATTGCACCGATACAATGATTAAATTACAATGCAACATAATCATTACCGTACACAGGGTCTTCTAATATAGAATTCCACACTGATGTGGCTCCATCTATGTTGGTGAAACCGAGTGCTGCCTCAGCAAAACGCTTGTAAAAGTTAAAAAAAAAACAAAGTATGCTGTAAATGGGAAGTTAGTTTATTACAATGTTCCATATCTTAATAAAATTGTGTTACATATATTGTAATTTGAAGTACCTTATATACTTGACTGATTATGTAGGCTGCCATAATTAGGCAGGGCATCTTTGACATGCTTATTGTGCAATAAATATCACTGATGTAAAAAAATTACATTTTTTTAAATGTGTAAGCATAAGGTGATTTTTACAGGTGCATTATTTCCCACACTTATAGTATTATATGTGGGTCATTCCACGCCAACTGTCCCAACCTTTGCGCTTGAACATCTGCGACTTACCTAAAGCCAAAAGTACTCCCCCAAAACATTCTTTGTGAAAAAAATTTTCCAGTATCGCAAAGCTTCATTTGAATTTCACATGAAAAATTTCACATGAAGCTTCGCGATACTGGAAAATTTTTTGGGAAGCTCGAAACCATGGCTCGTAAAATACATCGAAAAATCCCTTCTTCCCAATTAGGCTAATACAAACTTTTACATTTGGAACAATGATAGGCTTTTGACTTAATATAGGTTTTACGAAGTTTTAAGCTTTTGTTGGTTTTTTTGCGGCCTCTAATATGAAAAATATGGTCCATATTGTGGTAGTTAACATTCGCATGTTCATTTTTGCACATGTTTGGTCGTAAATTCAACATTGAGGTGGTCATAGTAAAAATATGCTCCAATAGCAGATTTACTAACAACTTTCATTGCCTAGTCACTAATAAGGTTTCATCAAATTACTCTTTGTTTTAAACGAGAAAAAATATTTTTGAATTTATGTGTAACCTGCTCTCTGTGTTTGCACATGTTTATACATCATAGCAATGCGTCATAGTGGTAAATACAAGCTGCGGGAATGTGGGGATTATCTAGACAACATAACCAGCTTTGTTCGTGCTTGTTTAAAATATTTACTAGCTAGTAAACCCTGCATGAACGAGAAATACGACAACTACTAGACTGCATTTCATCACAAGCAGCTGTTTGCTGGCAGCCTGCACAACATGCTTATGCAGCACCGGGAAGTAGCACTGACATGTGCAACACACCATTATCTATGTGGTAAATTTAGAAGTACAAAGAACGTGACCATAAAAGAATCATTTGAAGCAAAAATAAAAAAGGTATGTGTTGCATGGGAGCTAAGTAGCAGTTATGCACCAACATATGGTCGCTGGTGCAAGATAGTTAATTATATATGATTATCTTGGTTTTAACTGCAAGTTATCCATGATGCAAGACATTTTTTATTTTATTTTGGTATATCATTTTCTTAATCGTAGTGCTCTTCCTAACGGTGTGTTGCACACATCGGTGCCACTTCCCGGTGCTGTGTAAGCATACTATGCAGGCTATCAGAGGGCAGCTGCATGTGATTAAATGCAGCCTGGTACGTCTCGCATTTTTGTTGACTCAAGGTAATACTAGCTAGTAAATAGTTTGAATAAGCACAGACAAAGTTGCTTATGTTGTCTAGATGATCTCCATGTCTGTGCAGCTTGTACTTATCGCTAGGATGCATTTCTGCGGTGTATAAACACAAGCAAACAGTGTGCATTAATACACAATTTTTCTTGCTTAAAACAAAGAGTAATTTGATAAAACCTTATGAGTGAGTAGGAAATAAAGATTGCTAGTAAATCTGCTATTGAGCATATTTTTACTAGGATAGCCTCAATGTTAAATTTACGACCACACATGTAAAAAATAAACATTTTTGCAACTTTGTCACCACCTGTACACTTTATTTCGAACTGTATATGCCTGAAATTATTTTTAGTCTATAGCAAAACATTCTAGTAATATGCTAATGCCAACTATCACATTTGATTAAATGTTGTATATTTATAAAACAATCTTCAATATGGACCGTATTCTCCATATTTGAGGCCGTATAAAAAACCCACAAAAGCATAAAACTTCCTAAAACTTATTTTAATTTAAAAAGCCTACTATTTTTCTAAATGCAAAAAATTTGTCTTGACCTAATTTAGAAAAAATGGATTTTTCAACAATGTATTTTACGAGCCATGGTTTTGAGCTTTCCAAAAAATATTCACAAGAGGCTTGCAATACTGGGAAACGTTTTTTCACAAAAATGTTTTGGGGGAGCACTTTTAGCTTTAGGTAGATAGTCTTCACATTTATTTTTCAGGCAAATCGCAGATGGTTGAGCGCCAATGTTGGGACAGTTGGCGTGGAATGACCCATGTATGTTTTCTATGCTATTTGGGCTTCTTTTAGACCATTTAGTAGCAGAGCGCTGCCTTCATAACCACCATTTGCTATGCAATAAACTTTCATCAAAAGTAGCAGTTTTGTTTGTCTCACCTTTTCAAATCCTAGTTTTCTTGTTTGCTTACTATATAGGCTGCTTACTAAATACTACATTCAGACTTTATTCATGATGGTCACATTATATAACACCACAAAGCTCATAATTTAATGCCAAGTCTGCTTTGATTCAGTGCACAAAATAACTCACGATCCGAATTTCTTGAACACAATTTGACTCTGAAATACACCTGCACACTCACGTATGAATCATTCTTTTCAAAGTTCCAGCTTAAAAAAAAGAGGTATAACTATTCCTTGCAGATGAATAGTTAGATCAAACGTTTGGATTTCCACTTATCAGATGATGCAACAGCATCTAGTGCTTGTCAGAAGTTGGAAGTGCAAAATACCCTAAAAGCCCAATTCTTCTATACATGGTATGTAGTGACATGATGACACGGTATGTTATTTTGGTTCCATGGAGGGGTATACTCATAAGGCATCAAGCAAAGCTAAAATGCTTTATTATCACAGTTTGCAATGATGCGGTGCTCAGCAACATGTCAAACTTCGGCAGTTTGCTCATGTACATCTAAATTACGCTTGTTGGAGCTAGAAATTTCACTCAAAATAACATCCCATAGGTTTCAATGATTGAATTTAAAAGAGTTTTGCTCTAATAAGATACATGCAAATTTGCAAAGATGTGCTAATTTTCCAAAAGCAAGCATCTAGCTCAAATCAATTCAAATGAAGAGATATTTGATTAACAAGATATAACTGTGTGCTACACTGTCTTAATAAAAAGCAAATTCGGAAATAACACCAGTTGTCTAGCAGAAGAAATTCATAGCAACAATTGTGCTAATCCTTTACCAAACCCACAAAATATGTCTGCTAGCAAGCAGACACGACGACACAGTGAAATAAGCTAATAAACTAATGAACATACCTTAGAGAAATAGGTAGTGCGAATGAACCACTGACGGAGGTTTTTCTTTTCCACTTTGGCGCCCGAACGCCAGGAGCGACCTTCAGCATCTACTTGCTCATCTGCCAGCACTGTCTGGTCCACAGGGTCCCAGTGAACTACTTCCTGCACAATGCAGTTAAATTCAGTTTATTTTACTATAAACCACAAATACCTGTTATAAGCATAGGCTTGGAAATTAGCTAATCATGTATATTTGTCACACTCTGGCATGGCCTAGTGCATTTTCACAAAAGATGGAATTAAGACTACGGTAGACTCTCGTTAAACGGAACCTGAAGAGACCAGGAAACTATGTTCCATTTAAAAGGAGTTCTGTTTACTCATAGAAAACCAGGGCTGCACGATGTAGATGAAACCAATTTTGTTAGAAGTATTTGTTCCATTTATACAGCAGTTATGATGAAGAGATTTCTGTTTACCGAGAGTCTACTGTATTTGAATCCCTAAAAGGGAGAGGTCCCTAGTTTGTTTCAAGGTTTCAACATCAGATGCAGTGGATAGAACAACACCAGATGTGAAAGAGAGCTAAGGAAGAGCATGAAAGCCATTGATAGTTTTTATTTTACCCAAGCTTGTGCACATAAGGGGTGCCTCCATTTTCTTTCTAATCTCATTTGCAACAAAACTTTTAGTGAATCCTGGGAAGGTTTACCTGGAGGCATGCCTATCATGCTATTCCAGATGGGTTGATGGTTAATAAAATAACATGCACAATGCACAGCATGGGTGCAAGATACACAAAAAACACAACACACAAGTTAAAGCAACTAAATAAGAACAGGCTCTCTGCAGTAGTGTAAATATGTTTTAATTACACAAGAAGAATTAGTCTAAGAATCAAGAATATTTATTAGCACTAGAGATTACTTACTTTGATAAATATTCAAAGTATACTTGACGGCTTTTATTTCTTAACCTCAACACAGCGATTATGAGGGATCTGTCTTCCAAGACACTGCACACAGAGCACAGTTGAGACTTTATTCACTTGATATTAAACAGGATGTGTTTATTATTTGTAACATTTAATGCAGTGTAGGCATGCCTGATTAAGGCCACATGACATGCAGACCTGACACAGAGGACTGCAAGTGCACATAGGTTTTTGCTGTTATTTGGAGTCAGTCCAGACAGCACACTGCATCTGCTGATCAACGCAAGAGCATATTCGTTGCTCCCAGGGAAAAATACTGAGAGTAGCTCAGTACAGAGTTGTCTTTGTATGCTGAATAGGCAACACAGTCAGCATGAACATGGCCTGCTATTCCGCACCGAGAAAGCAGTCATTGCAGAGTAATGCTCCAATGCGGTGGTTCTCAAATAAAGGTCCGTTGTCCCGCCGCGGTGGTCTAGTGGCTAAGGTACTCGGCTGCTGAGCCGCAGGTCGCGGGATCGAATCCCGGCTGCGGCGGCTGCATTTCCGATGGAGGCGGAAATGTTGTAGGCCCGTGTGCTCAGATTTGGGTGCACGTTAAAGAACCCCAGGTGGTCGAAATTTTCGAAGCCCTCCACTACGGCATCTCTCATAATCATAGCATAAATTTGGGATGTTAAACCCCACAAACCAATCAATCAATCAATCAATCAATCAATCAAATAAGGGTCTACAGACCCCCTAGGGTCTGCGAAGACATTTCTATTATCCGCGAAACCCTCACACACTTTTTTTGTGACATGTGTGAAGAAGAAGATGTGCCTGCAGCGAGCAGCGTCGCCAACGCCTGGCTCTCTCGGCTCGTGCTTCAGTTCGTTGCGGTGCCGATCGCTAGACGGTTCTTGACGCTGTCTCGTCGCTGTCTTTAACGGCTAATAAACCTCCTCACATTTGGTGGAAGGTGCTGTTAATCCCCGTTGCTACACCCTGGAGCTGCGAAGCCGCACGCTACCACCTGTCATGACTGCCAACGCCACTACATCGGCGCCTTCGCTCCAGTTCAACTGCCCTGGCCATCCTAAACTACGGGAGCCAAAGGTCTTCAGCGGTGCGGATGGGACCGACGTCGAAGACTGGCTCGAGCACTACGAACTAGTGAGCGCCAACAATAAGTGGGATGAAGCCAACAAGCTGGGCCACGTGATATTTTATCTCACTGGCGTCGCCGAATTGTGGTTTAATAACCATAAACACAACATCCCCACATGGAGCGTCTTCAAGACGTCATGTGCTGAAGTGTTCGGTCGGCCGGCTGTCCGCAAGCAGAGGGCAGAACAGCGCTTGCGCGTCCGCTCTCAGCAGACTGGCGAGACCTTTACCAGTTATATTGAGGACGTCGTCGACCTTTGTCGACGTGTGAATGACACCATGCCCGAATCTGACAAGGTCAAAAACATACTGAAGGGCATCGACGACGGCGCATTTCAAATGCTTTTGGCAAGGAATCCAAGCACAGTTTCTGAAGTCGTCAGCTTGTGTCAGAGCTACGACGAGTTGAAGAAGCAACGCACTCTGACTAGGCAGCCTCAGCCTGGTGGTGAGTCGCTGTCCAGCTTCGACTCCATGCCCGACAATTCACCATTGCTTCAGCAAGTCCGAGTCTTCGTCCGTGAGGAAGTCGCCCGCCAACTTTCCCTAGTGCCCTTTACTCACGAGACCACCACCCGTCTACCTGCCCCGCTTCGCACTGCTATATCGGAAGAGGTTGCACAAGCTGTTCCTCTTGCGCACTACGAGCCACCTCTATCAAGCCGTGGTCACTGCCCGGGTGTCGCACAGCCGGTAGGCGCTCCTGTCGCCTATCCGCCAGCCGTTCAGCCTGTGGCCGCGCTCCTAACCTATGCAACGCAGCCTGTGGCTCCCGCAACCACCCTACACCACGTGCTCACAGCCCGCACACCCGGCTGCTTATACTGCACCCTGGGCGGCAGCACCAGTCGCCAATCCCTGGAGGACGCCCGATAACCGACCGATTTGCTACGCTTGCTTCACTCCCGGACACGTTGCTCGCTACTGCCGCCGTCGACCTCAGACGTTCGGCAACTATGCCCGGTCATCGCATCCCGGCAGCCAACCCTTCGTCCAATACGGGCCGGTCTCGCCACCTCGCTATGCGCCTACTGACCACCTTGACTTCCAGCCGCAACGCGCACCCTCTCCTCGTCGGCGATCGCCCTCCCCCATGCGTCGCCGGCCCGGACCCTCCGACCAGGAAAACTAAGCAACGTAGTTCAAGAGGCAAGAACTGCGCCGTTTTTGAACTGTCTAAGCCCTCGCTCCTCTCCTGCTAACGTGGTCGCAGTAACTGTTGAAGGTTATTGTACTTTCGCCCTTGTGGACACTGGCGCCGCTGTTTCTGTTATTGCCGCTAATCTCTGCCGTTTATTACGTAAAGTAACGACGCCGCTTTCGGAACTGTCGCTTCACACCGCAAGCGCACAGCAAGTAACGCCTCTCGCAGCCTGCACTGCAAGAGTCTGCATCGAAAGCATTCTTTACATCGTGGAGTTTATTGTTCTTCCTGTCTGTTCGCATGACGTCATCTTCGGGTGGGACTTCCTATCCCGCCATAATGCCGTCATTGACTGCGCACGCGCCGAAGTTGAGTTTTCGCCCTTGTGTGATGTCCCATTACTGGACGCTCCTCATCAGCCGCCGAAGTTGCTCGTTCATGAAGATACCGATATTCCGCCTGGAAATTTCGCCCTTGTTCCCGTTTCATGCAACGCCTACACTGACGCTACAGTTCTTTTTATGCCTTCCGATATCTTCAAATGTCGTCGAGCTTTGCCGCTGCCTTTCGCAACAATTGACCTTGCCGCCGGAAGAAGCAACATGTTCGTAAGCAATCCGCTTTCCACACCTGTCACATTGCTTGCGGGAGAATGTCTCGGCCGCGTGCAGGATCTCGACCCTTCGTTTTTGTTTGATGTCCCGGACGACTACTGCGACCACCCAAAAGCACTGTCGGCACTCGGGGAGTCGTCCAATAATACGTTTTCCAGCGCCATCGCCGACACTCTCACTCCCACCGAACATGCCGACCTGCTGGATCTTCTTCATGAGTTCAGGAGTTCGTTCGATGTGTCGCAACCTCAACTGGGCCGCACATCACAAGTCAAACATCATGTTGACACCGGCCTACACTAGCCACTGCGTCAAAGACCATACCGTGTCTCCGCTGAAGAGCGCCGTGTCATCAACGATCAAGTCGAAGATATGCTTCGTAGAGACGTCATTCGACCATCTCACAGTCCCTGGGCGTCTCCCGTCGTCCTAGTGCGTAAGAAAGACGGATCTATCCGATTTCGCGTGGACTATCCTCGTTTGAATAAGATAACCCGCAAGGACGTCTATCCTTTGCCGCGCATTGATGACGCCATTGACACCCTTCACGGAGCGGAATTTTTCTCGTCGCTAGATTTGCGGTCTGGCTACTGGCAGGTCCCAATGGCAGAAGCCGATCACCAAAAAACGGCATTTATTACACCAGACGGACTATATGAATTCAACATCATGCCCTTTGGGCTTTGTAACGCGCCTGCCACGTTTGAACGTCTTATGGATAATACGCTACGTGGCCTCAAATGGAATATGTGCCTCTGTTACCTCGACGATGTCATGGTTTTCTCCCATGACTTTCCTACGCATCTCCTTCGCCTCAGGCACGTTTTGAGTTGTCTGACCAACGCTGGTCTGCAGCTTAACCTAAAAAAATGCCGCTTCGCTGCATGCGAGCTCGTCATCCTAGGCCACATCGTGTCCAAGCACGGCGTATTACCAGACCCAGCAAAACTTCGAGCAGTCGCAGAATTTCCCAAGCCGACGACCATGAAAGAACTTCGCAGTTTTGTAGGCCTATGCTCCAATTTCCGGCGCTTTGTTCGCAATTTTGCATCTATCATGTCACCGTTAACCCAGCTTCTTCGCGGTGACGTGAACCTCACCTCCTGGTCCCCTGCATGTGACGTTGCCCTCACTACTCTGCGCTGTCTGCTCACTTCCCCACCTATTCTTCGCCACTTCGACCCGACGGCTCCTACCGAAGTGCACACCGACACCAGCGGCGTCGGGCTAGGCGCGGTCCTCGCTCAACGAAAGCCCGGCTATTCAGAATACGTTGTAGCCTACGCTAGCCGCACTCTGACGAAAGCCGAAACTAATTACAGCGTGACAGAAAAAGAATGTTTGGCTCTGGTGTGGGCGCTTGGAAAGTTCCGGCCGTACTTATACGGCCGCCCGTTCGATCTAGTAACTGATCACCACGCGCTTTGCTGGCTCTCCACATTGAAAGACCCTTCTGGCCGCCTTGCGCGGTGGGCACTCCGCATCCAGGAGTACGACATTCGCGTCGTATACCGCTGCGGACGCAAACACTCTGACGCTGATGCCCTGTCCCGCTCACCTTTACCACCAGATCAGACGTGCGGAAACACTTGCCTTGTCATCGCTAAATCTCGACTCGATTGCCACCGAACAACGTCGTGACCCGTGGATCACCTCTCTTATCGAATATTTATCTGGCACGCCCAACCTTCCAGTATCTCGATCCCTCCGACGTCAAGCTTTCCATTTCGCCATCCGCGATCAACTTCTTCATCGACGCAACTACGCTCCCGATGGCCGCCGGTGGTTGCTGGTCATTCCACACACTTTACGATCGCAAGTATGCGCCTCCCTTCACGACGATCCGCAATGTGGCCACGCCGGAGTGTTCAAAACATATGAACGCCTTCGCCATCGCTATTACTGGCGCGGCATGTACAATTTTGTACGTAAATTCGTGCAGTGCTGTCCTGACTGCCAGCGACGTAAATCAACACTGCCACGTGCGACTGGCGCATTGCAGCCACTTCCATGCCCTGCCAAGCCATTTGATCACGTCGGCGTTGACCTCTACGGTCCCCTTCCATTGACACTCGATGGTAATCGGTGGATTATAGTGACGGTCGACCACCTGACACGCTACGCCGAATCAGCCGCTTTGCCGAGCGCTACAGCTCAGGATGTCGCCTCTTTCATTTTGCAACGCTTTATCCTTCAACATGGTGCACCTCGAGAGCTCCTTAGTGACAGAGGCCGCGCTTTTCTTTCGGAGGTCGTCGAAACTCTGCTTTCGGAATGCCACGTCATTCATCGGAAAACGACAGCATACCACCCGCAGACTAACGGACTAACAGAACGGTTCAACCGCACGCTAGGTGATATGCTCTCAATGTACGTGGCATCTGATCACAGCAACTGGGACCGTGTTCTCCCATACGTCACATTCGCATATAACACCGCAATACAAACCACCACGGGATTCTCACCTTTCTTTCTTCTTTACGGACGTGAGCCTTCCCATACAATTGATACCCTACTTCCCTACCATCCTGATGCTTCCGAGTGTCCACCTATCTCCGATGCTGCTAGACAAGCCGAAGAGTGCCGCCAGCTCGCCCGTGCGTTCACCTCAGAAGAACAACAACGCCAGAAAGAAACCCGTAGCACCTCTCTTCCGGATCCCAACTATGCCCCAGGGTCTCTTGTGTGGCTTGCCATCCCATACCAAACACCGGGACTCTCCTCGAAACTTGTCCCCTGGTACGAGGGGCCTTACACCGTTTTGGAGAAAACCTCTCCGGTTAATTTCCTAATTGAACCAGTTTCCCGATCGGACGACATGCGCCGGCGTGCACGTGACATCGTCCATGTTTCCCGACTGAAACCGTACCATGAGCCTTTGCCTGAAACTTCTTAAGTCACCAGGATGGCTCCTTTTTCAGCGGGGGCGATTGTGAAGAAGAAGATGTGCCTGCAGCGAGCAGCATCGCCAACGCCTGGCTCTCTCGGCTCGTGCTTCGGTTCGTTGCTGTGCCGATCGCTGGACGGTTCTTGACGCTGTCTCGTCGCTGTCTTCAACGGCTAATAAACCTCCTCACACATGTATTAATGAACTGTCCAAAATGAAGTAATGAGGCCCTTTTGATGTTTTTCGTAGCAATAAAAGGCACCTGTTTCACACTCCAGTTGTGCTAATTGACCTACGTATCCCCCCCCCCCCTCTCCTTCGCTGCAAGGGGTCCCCCATCACTTCCACCAGTCCACAAGGAGTCCCGACACATCCATGGCTAAGAACCACTGCTCTGATGCATACCACTGGCTTCAGTATGCAAGCGGCTAGTGTCGTAGATAAGCTGGTCGTTTATGCATGCAGTTCTATTGGCGTTACAAATGAAGCTAGCTGATTAAAATTCATGCATGACAAAGAGTTAGTTCTCCTGTTTTCAAATATGATTATAGTTCCTGCTTTTTTCGGCAGTCCCTGCTCATTTCTATTGAATCTAATTGTGCAATACTGCAAACCCACAGTGCTATCCATGGAAAGGCGAGTTAAACATATTGTGCTGTTATATTAAACTTCTGATGCCAGGTAGAGCATATGTATCAGAGCTCTGTGCTCAACAAGGTCATGGTAGATATTCCACACTTTGACAAATGAAAAATTCATCAGCTGCTGATGAAATTCAACTCGGCTGAGAGCAATAAGAAGAAGCCAGTTTCTAAATACTAGCATAAAATGTCTGCTGCACCAACATGTAAAAAAAAAACCTGGAACATGCTGTAACTTGAAAGCTCAGCAGCAACAAAATTATTAAATGCTTATTGCATATTTCCACCTGATGTTTGCTAAAATGGACACTTGGTCACAGTAGGTGAGCTTCCTTATAGTGCCAGATGACATTTATTTCATGCAAGTACCAAAATATGCTCTTGGATTGAAGCATTTTGAAAGGGGTCTCCAGAACAATACAAAAATAAGATAAAACTTCTCACACTTCTACAGTAGACCAATCCTCTCTCATAAAGTTTTAGGAAGAGATGCTGGGTCCACTTGTAGTAATTAGGATCGCACGTTGACAGCTCCTAAAAAAGAAAGCAATAAAAAACAATAAATAAATAAAGAAATAAACGGAAGCTACGCTACACACAACGTATGAACAGTATGTGAATAAAGGGGGCACTATGACATGGAATCTAGCTTTGGGTGGATAAAAAAGCAGCAGATTAACTAATCATTCACATTATCTACTGGTTTTAATAATTTTTGGCCATACACATCAGAATTAAAAATTCTGTTTAAATCGGGCAGCTTGAATTCTGGCAAAACTAGCGGCTATTGTTCTACTGTATTTGGACTAATAACACCAATAAGCTTACACAAGAAATTCAAGTAACAGGGATGGCCACCCCTTCTACCAACACTGAAATTTACACTGTCATCACATTTTGTTTTGTAGCTTGTCTATAAGAATACCAAAGCAGAAAACTGCTCGCAAAGGGTCTCCCATTTTCAAGTAAGTGGAGTGAGAGAATGAAGTAGCAAGCATAGATTAGGTTAGTTCATCGAATCACGTTATGCTTTCATGGTCTTTTGTGATAAATGCGACGGGTGTGCCTTATCGCGTTCGATGTTCGTGTGTCCAGCACCAGCATACAGCAATTGCAACTCATCAAGCCCTTCTTTCTTGCAGTTACTGTTCAAATGTAATACAGGGATGCGCATTTATTATTTAGCAGTAGTAGAAATAGTAGTAGCAGTAGTAGTTGTAGTAGAGTGTAGTGTTGTAGTAAGCATCTGCACTATCATCATCATCATCATTAACCATCTCAAAGGATGACTTCAGCCTTAGTAAAACTTGGATTTGCACCTAGAAATGAGAATGAACATGGGCTACTGCCAGTTGGTATGAGTGCTTCTAAAATGAGACGCCCTTTAAGACTAACTTGAACAGACCATGATCATTTGTTCGTCTTATCAGAAATTCCCCAGAAACCAAGTGCTAACATGCTAAGTACACCCAAATATGTTGCTTGAAGATACTGAATGAAGTGTAGTTATAATGTGGAGAAAAGGTAAAAAAAGCATTTATTTGGCTCAGCTTGATAAAAATTATGCTTTCAAGTAGAGTATTAATACTAATCTACTGAGTACTCAATTTTGTGAGTTCATAAGTATAATGCTCATGAATAAATTGCTACCACACTTTAACACTAAAACTGTAGCACAAACCTATTTTAATGATTAGAAAAAGATGAAAAAGGAAAGACAAGCACATTTTCCTTCAAATAATGGCAAATTTATTCTTCTGGCTTTCGACCTTCTCGAAGGCTGTTTTACTGACTTTGCTATTGCTTTTGGATACGTCTCCATTGAATACTGCTCACTACCTTGGCAATGCCAACATATGCCAAGTCGCTAATGAAAGTTTGCCAGCATTTCTTTGGGGTTTGAATATTGCCTTATTTTCAGCCCCTATTAACTTTTCCTGAACGACCTGTAGCTGAAGATCCCCGTTTATGCTACCCACAATCACAAGCCCCAGGCAGTGTTATGGAATGGGCACCTCCGTTCCATTCCAATTCCAATCTGGGTAATTGCAACTTGCCGTATTTCCATTTCAAGTTTTTGGAATGAAAAAAAAAAACTTGGCCATTCCCACTCCGAGAATGGCCAGGCAGGTCAATTCTGTTTCTACAATTCCTCAACATAGAAAAGGCATATCTTGATAGCTTTATCAAGCTAAGAATGATTGTAACGACATAAAATTGATGTGATCTGATGCATAAGAACTGCAAAAATAATGAGGTTACCACGGTCGAAGGATACTAGCTTGGCGACATCTCGTGCAGTATAACCCCACTACTAGTTCTCATAGTGGCAAATCTCCCCCTACCTAATGTATTTGCATGGTCAACACAATCTTAGAAAAAAAGGTTAGTAAGCAGTTGGCAGTGTATGCGTTTACTTGTTTCAAGCATATTTTACTGCCTTCGTGGCATCTCTTTACTATAGCCAGCAGCTAATAAAGCTCGAAACATTTGCCGTTACTAACCAGTAATGATTTCTCGGTCTTTTCAACTAGGTAACTATTAAGCCACATACGTTGCCAGATCTCTCGTAAACACCACTGCATATCTTGCAGTAAGCATGACAGTATTAAGAAAAATTTAGGCCAATCTTAGTTTTGTTGATTACTTTGCAATAAAAATTACCCCGCCGCGGTGTTCTAGTGGCTAAGGTACTCGGCTGCTGACCTACAGGTCGTGGAATTGAATCCCGGCTGCAGCGGCTGCATTTTGATGGAGGCGAAGATGCTGTAGGCCTGTGTGCTCAGATTTGGGTGCAAGTTAAAGAACCCCATGTGGTCAAATTTTCCGGAGCCTTCCCTACGGCATCTCTCATAGTCATATGGTGGTTTTGGGATGTTAAACTCCACATATCAATCAATCAATATAGAATAATAATTTTGCACTAACTGGTGACAAACATATATAGAACGGCAGACAATAATGTGTACAAAACGTTCGTTATTTTTATAAATTCTATGGCTGCTCAACCGTACACAGTGTGCATTTCAAAAGCAGGATCATAAATAGCCTTCAAACGACTGCTACAGTATACAATACCGGCTAAGTCTTGATATTCTATATGTGCGTTTGTATGTATGATTTCATCTGTGATTTGTTCATGCCTTTATGTATGTTGCTGTGATGCGTACTTGCCATGGTAATTACATGAAGTAATTATAGTGGCCATTAATCAATCTATGTGAACAATTGAACTTTGCTTATTATCCTATAATAGTTATGTAATTGAATTATCTTGATGTGGCAACGCACATGCACAAATAAAAGTCCGTTGACTAAAAATTCAGTAATGCATTAATTATTTAAGTTAGCACTATTCACAACTACTTTGCAAACTAGCAAGTTTCACTAATCAGTATTTTACTACCTTCATTTACTAGGAGGCTAGCGCTTTTTGCGACAAGTAAACGGTTAGTATTCAGTTAGTAATTATGCAGGCCTTTTTTCTAGGAATGCATGTTTAAATAAATGACTTTTTAATATTTTTTAAGCTTAAATGCGTTAATGATAAAATGACAACTTGAATCATTGCACAGGGATTCTGGAAGGCGCCGTCTTGGTTATGTGGGATCGCCTGGTTTGGCTGGCTACCTGAACCAATTCTTTCAAAAGTATATTCTATCTTTCTCTGTACGGTTCATCTTGTATAACAGTTCATCGCACACACAGTTCATCATGTATGCTGTGTGCTGCGCTGACCAACGGACCTTTGTGATAGAGTTTCACGCAAATGCATCCATGTATGTAGGCAGGCGGGACAGCATTACAAAAAAAGAGGGGAGGGGGGGGGGTAAAATGTAGCGAGACTGAGCGCAAGCTAGTATACGAAAGCTCGCAGTAAACACAGGCATCGCACCAGTGTCAATACGCATCACAACTCAGGGAAGCACTTTTTCGAAGCTGCGTCCAAGTCCCCGACTGCAGCAGAAGCAAAAAATGACCACCCAAGCACTCCATAAAAATGGTAAACCAGCGAAAGCTGAAGCATTTGGTCCCAGTGTTTAGCAGTGGGTTCAACCAGACGCTCTTGTTCGGGCTTCTTAATAAGCTTAGACACACGTTTGGCTTGGGTTTACCACAGTGTTTTTTTATTTCACATGCTGCACATTGTGCCTCGCATGATCACGGTGGTCGAAGAGTGTAATGAGAGGTGAAATGCTTTTCACAATACGTTAAAGTGGTTGTTCTCGAACCACAGGCAGTCACAAACATTGCAACCGAAGCCAAAAGGCCGCTGGAGAAACTTTTGTCGAAAGCGGCCGTTTGCTCCCAGAGAACGTGCTTCTGCAATCATCTCATTGACGCCGAAACGCCACGTTGTTGCAAGCACTTGACATTGCGAGCTAACTAAGCGACTTTTGACATCGCGAGCTAACTCACAACGCAGCCAATAGCACGCCTGCTTGGGTACAAAGCTGCTAACGGTGTAACTGACAACAGCCAATGAAGACCACTCATGACAGCGCTACAGGACAAGTTTTCATTTTTTCTAGCCAAGAAGAGCTTTTGCTGTTATACTAAATGAAGGACGTGGAGACGGCAGGCAGCTGCGGCACCACTGAAGGGGAAAAAAATCACAAGGTGTAAGATGGTTATGCCGACACCGTATATAGTATCGCAAGATGGATACCATGGCACAGAGCCATGGTTACACGAAGAAGAGAGAAATAATTCCGAGCAACATAGTCTATATAAGGACAGAAATAGAGTAGGTGCATTGCTTATAAATGTAGCATCTTGTAATCATTCAAGCCTTTCTGAATTACTCTTTTATTGTGAAATTTGAGGGTCTGACTTACTGACGTTTAAAACAGTTTTAAAAATAAGTTTTAAAAAAAGTTTTAAAAATAGCATGTCGGCAAAAATGTGCTCTATTTTTGGAGAAACGTAATTCCATTCCCATTTTATTTCATGGAAAATGCACTGATTTCATTTCCATTCCACTCCTCCAAGCATTGTTGCCATTCCATTCCGGAGTTGTGAAAATGTGGAATTATTTCTGATTAATTCCGATTCCGGAGTGAAAACTGCACAACAATGGCCCCAGGCACACAGAAAAGACACGACGCAGCTATATTTATTGTGCAAAATGACAAGCTTCCTTTGTCGTGCACTTTCATAATAACAATGGTGCATCACAATTTGCGGCATTTCACTGGGAACAGATACGATGCACAGAGGCCCTATGCGAAACAACGCGAACTGACCACAATATGTGCTCTAGTGCCATTGTGTAATGGGGATGACGATGCATCTGACTCTGATGGGAGTGCTAGTGCCCTTTGTTTCATGTGATTATAATGTACACCACATTTTTGTTCCCGTTTCTAATTTCATTTTGATTTTTTTCCTCTAACCAAGCTGTTGAGTTCTAATGTCTGCTCCACTCCTGTTGGGGACTAAAGAATGCGAGGAGAATGCAAAAAGACGAACGCGTTTTGTTGCTTTTTTTACTGATAAAGCCGGCCCTTTCTACCCCTACAGGCTAAGGATGAGGGAGATATTATCTTTATGTGCTGACCTTTCTTTTCCACTAATCTCACTCTTTCCCTCCACATCGCAATTTGCTTTTGATTCGCTTTGAGTCGTTGCGCCAGAAATTTTTCTTTTTTTTCCCTCACTTTGCTTTCTCTTGTTTGCGTGAATGCCCCCATCGAAACTTTAATGTTCATTGCACAGAATCCCCATCGTTTTTGGTCACTGAGAGAGTTCATCTTAACAGAAGAGACCTGTTACGCGGTTTGTCTTAAGCAAATTGTGTTTGCATCGAGTCCATGGAAAACCAAACAAACACTCCCATGTTGTTCGTATTAAGCAAGAACTCATCTTGACAGAGGTCGTCTTTATGAAAGTTTACTGTAGTCTGCAACATAGACAACCTACAAACTACAAAACTTAAACATTTAAACTAACATCCGAGCCTTCATGTACTTTTTTTAACAAGTATACTTAGGATTCTTAGCTGGGCTAGCTGGCTCACAGTCACTATAGTGAAACAACTCAGATGACAGGGAAAGTGAAACAGACAAGACAATGCATTACCTATCTTGTCTGTTTTATTCATTTTGTCATCTGCACTGGTCCGCTGTGGTGGTGTAGCGATTCAGGTGCTTGGTTTCTGTCCCAAAAGTCGTGGGTTCGATGCCGAGCACAGCAGTCGCATTTTGATGAAGGCGAAACGGCAAAGGCCCATGTACTGTGTGATGTCAGTGTGCATTAAAGAGCACTAGATAGTCAAAATTTCTGGAGCCTTCTACTACAGTCTCTCATAATCATACCGTGGTTTTGAGACGTAAAACCCCAGATATCACTGTTATTATGTCATCTGCACTGTTTAGATATTTATACGATTGCCTCAGATTTATCTGAACATGTGATGTCCCAGCTACAGATGTACTAGCAATCTTATAGGCTCTTCTGTGGTACTGAGTACTTGCCTTGTTCCAGTCAAAGTTGAAGTTTAGATCTTTGAGCTGTTTCTTCATTGACTCAATGTTTCTGAAAAAGAAAAAAAAAATGGAAACAATCACTGCTAATATAAACAGGCCTATTTTAAAACATATTTTAACGGGTCCCTGCAAGTTCCAACAAATCACTACTTCATTTAGAATGACTTTTCTATTAGAATGCTGCTTCACTAATAAACATCCTACCACAACAATTTTCTGAATCCATCAAGTATAGTCAGAGATACTGCAAAAAATGTGTGCTTGCTCTCTTCATCACTACAGGCGCATTGAACAGAGAGGAATGGCAAGAGGATGACATGCAGCTTAAAAGGAACATTGCTGCACATCATAGCTTTTCTTTCTTTTTTTTTTTCACTGTTGCAAACGTGGGCGGTTAAGCCGCACCACAATAAACGGACAGGCGTCGACCAGCAAAAAACATGCTTTCATTCCAAGCACGCTAACTTAAAAGAAATGAGGTGTGGGAGAAGGAAGGAAGAAAGACACGAGGCATGCGCAACGCTCGACTACGCATCAGTAACTGTTGGTTTGCAAGTTGCAGCATTTCCCTTTTTTTTTAGGATCCATACCGCTCCACGGGTTTTCCTTCATGGGTGGAATGACGTAGCTGGGGTTGAAAATCTGCTGCGACATCCAGCTGTGCTGACTGAAGGGTTGCCATTTCATCACTGGGTTGCGCACCGGTTCTCTCGGGGTCATTTTTTGACATTGTAGCAGATGTTCTGTCTGGCATTTGTTAGCGAACTTGTTCTGCATGATGATGCATGATGCCATGGTCTGTCTCTACAGATACCACTTTTTAACTCTCCGTTGGTTTAACCTTGCCAGGGGTCCGATTGTCATCGGCATCAAAATTTTGAACATACACGGCATCACCTACCACAGTCGTCCATTGCTCGCAGTCCACCATTGTCATCCGGGATGCTGGCGGCTCTTTGGGCAAAAAACCCATATCCAACCTTTTTGACTTTGTAACCCAGAAGCATTTCAGAAGGGGAAAGTCCAGATTCTTGAGGCACATTTCGATAATGACATAACAGTTTCGCTAACGATGTGTGAAGGTCTGTCGTACCCGCCTTCTTGAACCCATCTTTTACAGTGTGCACCACATGTTCAGCCATACCGTTGCTCTGGGGGTGGTAGGGAGGGGTACAAATATGAATGATGCCATTGCGGTGCCAAAGTTCAACAAGTTCCTGGCCGATAAACTGTGCATCGTTATCAGAGACAACTGTGCATGGTAGCTTCAAGCGGCTTAACAGGGTGCGCAGCGCATCGAGAGTGCTCCGGGATGTTGCCTGCCCCAGAGGAATGTTCTCTAACCATTTACTATGAGAGTCAATGGCTATCAACAGCATCTTGCACTGAACAGGTCTTGCGAAGTTGACGTAAAGCCTAGACCATCTCTCAAGTGTTTCAGGCAAGCTTACTGGCTTCTGTGCAGGTGGCATCGGTAACACCAGAATGCAGCTTCTACAACTCAAGTCGTCTATCCTGGGCCACCAGAACTTTGACCTTGCAACCGCTTTCATGGTAGAAACTCCCTGATGGGCAGCATGTAGCAATTTCAAAAGCCCCGTTCGCACTTCTGATGGCACTACAACTCGATGGCCTCTGTACAGCAGCCCCCGATGAACAGAGAGCTCGTGCCACTTTTTGTGGTATTCTGAAATGTCTCACTTGTAGCTGCTTGCACCTCTTGGCCAGCCATCAACGACATACCTGTAAACTGCAGCAAGCGTGACGTCCGCCGTCTTTCTGGCTTGTAGTTGTTCACTGGAATAGCCGGTTCGTCCCACTGATATAGCAGGAGCACGCAGTCAGTCGAGTATTCTTTGGAACCGATTCTGTGCTGCAATGGTTGAGGCAAACGACTCAGTGCCTCAGCATGTACAAGCTGTTTACTGGGCTTGTATTGAACAAGATACTTGTATGTGCCTAGGAGGAGCACCCACCTTTGAATTCTTGCCATGGTCATAGCAGGTGTTTGACGATCTGACCTTAGTAAACCCAGCAGCAGCTGGTGATTAGTAAGAAGAGCCAATTCTCGCCCGAGCAGTTAATCTTGAACCTTGTGACACCAAATACAAGAGCAAGTGCCTCTCGCTCAATTTCAGAGTAGTTTTTTTCGGCAGCTGTCAACAATCGGGATCTGAATCCGATAGACTGCTGCTTACTATCAACACTATGGAAGAGAATGACACCAATGCCGTACCAAAGATCCGAGGGTTGCTGAGCAGGTGGCCAGTGCCCCAGCACTCATTGATTCGAACAGAGTTTTAGTCTTTAGTGAGTCTCATCCTGCAATTAAAACCTTCTCAAGGGGAGTTATTAGCGAACCGGCTAGCAGACTGCTGCAGGGTAAGGTCATCCCTCCACATACCATTACTTCGTTTCCGGCTAAGATGAGATCAGCAGAGAGAGCCCCGCATAACCTCAATGAGGTGGCGCACAGAGAAGCGCGATGATTAGTCTGCCGTGCAATCCTTGAGGTGGCTGAATCTCCCGCTCCTGAGTTTAGGGACCAGCTGTTAATGTACAACGATATAACCAAACATAATTACTTACAGCACAGGAAATTTTCTTTGCCACATTCTAGACTTAACAGGCCACAGGCGGTTACACTAAGACTTCTGCAGATGCGGACATACCCCAATCCAGTCGTCATGAATAAAATTAATCCAGACTGCAGGTTTTGATCTATTGTAATAAGTGTGGGGGCTTGCTCGATTTTGAACACATGCTCTGGCGCTGCTCGGCATTGGCCAGTGTGGCTTCTCATGGTGAACAGTGGTGGCAGCGAACTCTGCACAGTAACACGCTGGCGCGGGGCTGTCCAGAGGGCCCATGCGGCAGCAAAAGAGCTTGTCCTCTCTGTTCCGACATGGGAGCACCCAGCATCAGTCCTGGACTGATCCTCAGGACCTTGATAAGTTCTTCATACCACACCATACCAATGCCGTATGGCGACGCGTTGCATTCTAACAAAAGCTCCAAGTCAGGATCGAAATGGGCAAGCCATATCATGGTGATATAATCTACCACAGCATTTGCACTGTTTTTCCTTGCTGTGACGTTCAAACTTCAAGCTGCCGACTGCTGCTGTTGCTTTAACCTTAAAATATTTCCTTGCTCTGCTGACTCTCTGCCCGTGATTTTCGCATCTTGTTCTGTGCTTTCTGCTGCCAGCGCCAGTAACTCCCCTTCCTTCAAAGTGGCTTTTTTTTTCGACAACAACTGCATTTGCAGATTCTTTGATATCACTCTGCATACAATGTGGTCCCTTAACATCCTGTCCTTCATTGTGTCAAAATTGCAGTTTCAAGCTATCCTGACTAGTCTTCCTGCTGACATTGGGTAAAAAACTTGAAGCTTCGTGCAATTACATGTTGAGCAGGATCATAATAGTCATTCAGCACGTTCACAACTTGTTTATATGTTGCCGTGCTCGGCTTCTCTGGTGCAAGTCTTCCACACAGAATATAGATTGTTTTTGATGCAAGCGCGGCCACCAGCAGTGCTCTCTTCTTAGAATCATTAGTCACTTCATCCATTTCGTAATAAGCTTCAGCTTTGATAAGGTAGGATGGCCACTTATCTCTGTCATCATTGAACTCTGGTAGCGCTTGACTCATGGTGTTCTGTGGGTTCTTTTTGTCGTCCTCGTCGTCCGTGAAAGAAGTTATCATTGCCACTATTGCGAACGTGGGTGGCTAGGCCGCACCGCAATGAATGGACAGGCGTCGACCAGCAAAAGACATGCGTTTACTCGAAGCACAGTAACGTAAAGCAAACAGGGTGGGGGAGAGGGAAGAAAGAAAGATATGAGGCATGTGCAGCATTCAACTGCGCATGCCGCTTTTAACAACCAGCTAAGTGGTCCCCGGCCAGCGGAGTGCCGGTGGGCGACGTGAATACATCTGGTGTATAGACACCCATCCATCTGGATTAGAGTCTGCAGGACGGCTGTTGCGCTGGACAGCGTAGTCATCTCGCAGTAATGGCATGGACCCGCAGCTGAACGGCGCCACCATCGTGTGCGTTTGCGCAGTTCGCGGAAGATCTTTTATAGGTCGGTCCTTTCGTCTCTCTCTCAGACCGGGAGGTCAAGTGCTTGAATACAAGAGCGAGAGGAGAGGATGGCAACAAGTGTGTTTAGTCTGTCCAATAAACGGATTGAATTGTTTTGTTTGGCAGTGAGGAGAATAGGGAGGGGCAACCGAGGGGTTAAAACCTGACTCCCAAGTCTTCACGGTCGTTCTGGTCACAGGAATCAGTGCTCTGCACTATCGGCTCTGCTGAGGCAACAGCAACAGTTCCAACGGTGAAAGAGTCTTGTAAATATGTACATAAGTTCCAGTACATAGAGTCGAGTTGTTGCAACGTATCGAAAGGCACTGGTCTCCATCCTTCACATACAGCAGCAGACACAATACAAGACGGACACCATGCAACCAACCTTCCACTCCCTTCTATAGTAACAGCGGCTACGCAGCTGAGGGAGCTCTGCTCAAGGGAACAGAGGGAGTGGGTAGAAGGTTGAGTTTTACTGGCGCAGTCGGACAAGATCAAGACAACAACGACAAGGAACGCTCTGCGTTACAAGGAGTTCGTGTTGTGGAGGACACGGAAGACGAAAGCAAAGACATCGGCTGCTCCAACGAAGAAGCAAGCCACCGAGCTGAGGAGGTTGACATGCGGCAGCCACCGACCCGAGGAAGTCAGCGGTCCAGCAACGGTCATCCCCATTTATTGGTCCGGCGACAACCCCAGCGACATCGAGCGTCTGGCGGCGGGCAAGGCAAGAGAGCAGCAAGCAGCAACTTCACAAGTGGTGAGTCCTCTGGTGTTCTTAAATCTCAGGGGTGCTGCTGCCTTTCTTGAGTTTTAAGGCGTCCTATAGACACGAGGCTTGCCCACTTAAACCCGGACAGGCGAGCGCAGGCCATGAGTCGTGAGTTGGGAGACGCGAGCGAGGCGACAAACCTGGGAGAGGGTAGTGCGCGGGAGAGCCAGAGAAATGATCGTTTCAGAAATCTCACGCCATAGCGTAGACTGCAGGAATTGCGGTAAGAGATAGAGAAACTGTTGCAGATGATGAGGGGAAGCTCTCGGTGAAGTGAACCTGAGTTCGGCAGGCGGGATCCGTGTAGCGAACTGAGACGGTACTCGAAAGTTCTCACATGGGTATTACCCAAACTTCCAACAGAGGCTGAAGCACCAGTGTAGTTTGAGTCCGTCGAGTGTGCCCTAGAAGCATACGAGGTACCAGGGAAGTTTTGGGGATGTTTGGTTTTCGCGTTGGTAGCGGAAAGAATCCCATTTTTGTCCACACGACCAAGCCCAACAGAGCATAAAGATTACCAGGTAATCAAGCAAATAATGCTTGACGAGCTCAAACTTTCGGCAGGGGAGTATCTAAAAAGATTCTTGGGGTCAGGGAAGCATGCAAACCTTTTTCGACATGTTTAAAGAGCTACCTCCAGTTTTACCTTGAGGCAAGGGGGGTGTCGATATTCGAAGGCCTGGTTAAACTTTTGGTTGCCAACAAATTAAAGAAAGATTTGTCGGAGGAGGCTGTGCGGTATGTGACACTCCAAGAAGGGAGAACGTGGATGAGCGCCCCAGAGATATCCGCGTTGCTGCGAACATTTGAAGAAGCGCAGGGTGCGAATAGCGCTGCGAGACAGGCAAATCAAAAGCCAGCAGAATTGCAGGGCGCGAGCAAAGCTAGAGCTCAGAATGAGACAGCAAAGAGTAATGGTACGGGAGAAAGCCTAGGCGCAGAAGGAAAACGTAAGTTCAGGGCGTGCTATAGTTGCGGTAGCGCAGGGCACCAAAAATGGAATTGCCCTCAGCGCCAGGAACAGCCGACTGAAGGGGTTCCATGCGCTGAGAGCAAGAGCTTAGTGGCACACGTTTCGATTGGGAGAACCGGCGGTAGCGCACGGAGACCTTATCACCGTGTCACTCAACTGTAAGGATAGGCATATCGGAGCGGTTTTGGACACGGGGGCAGAGATCACTGTGTTGCGGGAGAGCGTGCGTGATCCCACCAGAGATGGTGAAGCCGCAAGGCACTATTAACTTAAAATCTGTGTTCGGTGGTACAGTGAAGGCGAAGCTCGCAGTGATCCCGTTGAATATGTCTAGCGAAAGCGGCGTTAGTGTTGACCTAAAGGGGACGGCTCCCATGCTTTGCACGTTAACTGACCACTGACAGCCCAATCGGATTGCCTGCTGTCAGAAAAAGCATGGAAATCGCTTAAAGATGAGTGCACTTCCGAAAACATATTGAAAAGCGTGGAGGAGACAGGCGGCACACAGCTGACGTCGAAAAGTGGCCTATTGAACACGGGCAAAGTGCAGCAGTTAGAAGCCGAGAGCCCTGAAAGCCAGGGGGAAACTGCGACTATAAAAGGTACGATCACCCAGGTTGTCGTGAGCAGCGGGGATGACGACAAACCCCAGGGCAGGCCCGATGGATCACAAGCGGCGGGCAGCAAATATGCAGGCGTACCCGAGGAGTTCCGCGAAAAGGAGCACGGCGAGATAAAACCGCAGATAGTCGAGGAGGGCACGGAAGCGGAAGGCATTGTTAAAGCGACGTGAGCGTTTGTGCGTGGCACAGAGGCCGGCAGAGCCTCGAGAGCTGGGGGACGCAAGTGAATTGCGCCTTTGTTGCCCAAAAGTTGGGTCAGTTGGCATATCGTTTGAGCAAGACGTGGAATTTAGCGTTGCTCAGTATGAACTGTGGCCGGAAGCAGCGTGTGCTGCGGGTACTTGCCCGGTCTCTAATCAGTCGATTGATGCCGAAAAACGAGACCACGACCGAGTCCGCAAGATATTTAGTAAGAACAAGGTGTCGTTTGATGGCCAACCCAACACGACTTCGGTGCAGCAACCAAAAGTTCCTGAAGAACAGAGATTAACTAGAAAGAGCTCGCATCGTCATATAATCGCAATGGGGGAAGTGGGGAGACTTTTCGAGTGGGAACAGTGTTCCATGGAGTTTCTCTTGGAGAGCTACTTAGGGCGTGTTGCAGATTCCCCGTGTCGGGCGCCTGATGGTGAGGAGCTTGTGGTAGTCAAGGAGTTGAGTGTAGGGACGAATCTTATAGAATTTCAGGCATCGTGTGGCCACTACCCAAACTAGGGGCTAAATTATGCGGAGGTAGCTCGGCCGTTTTTTGAGCTAACGGCAAAGCGTATTGCAGACAAAACTGCGTGGGCGGATGGGCGTCTCGGTGGTACGGAGCCACACTGGGTGAGGCAGCGCTATTGATAAGAGTAGATCCCGAAAAGCTATTGTTTCCAACGCATGCGCACTGTCGAAAGCACCTAATAGTCGCTTGGAAAATGGCTGCGGTACCCGGTGGATCGTTGAGACACTAGAGGACTAGGCAGGTGGTGGACACTCCTTTGGTTAAGAGTGACGTGCGCGAACCTGGAGACACTTGAACAGCACCATGCATTGAAATGTGTGTGTGTCTCAGTGAAGTGTATTTTTTTCTTGTGTGTGTGTGTAAGCATGGAGGAGTTATGGTATCCGGTGTTTACCTTGAACAGCACCATGTGGGGAAGGGTGTGTGTGTTTTGGGGAAGTGTTTTTTGTGTATGTGTATGACTAGAAGCATGCAGGAGTTGTACGATTGTACTTGTGTACACTGTGACCTCGTGTTGTTTTTCTTCGTTCTTTCTTTTTTGTTGCTTTGTGGTGGCGCTTGTTTGGAGGGGCACCGAAGTTTAAGCAGAGAGAATATTGCACGCGTTGCAGAAACGCCTCTGGTGTTCAAGGAACTGTGAAGTGCGGCCGCAGGGTTGGGGACGTTCGGCGCCATACCTTTATATTGTTGTTATTCGCGTAGTTGTATTTGAGTGCTTGCGTGAATCTTGGGAAGGGCGTGTAAAGTCTGGTGTCGCAGGCCAGGGGGGTGAGTCTTCTTTGTCACAAAAGGGTGCGCTTCCCAAAAAGCCGATCCTCGGGAGACGATAATCCCGGCGTAAGGATGCCCATTCTAATAGGAAGACCGCGGTGGGTCGCCGGTTTTAACAACCAGCTAAGTGGTCCCCGGCCAGCGGAGTGCCAGTGGGCGACGTGAGGACATCTGGTGTATAGACACCCATCCATCTGCATTAGAGTCCACGGGACGGCTGTCACGCCAGACAGCGTAGTCATTTCGCAGTAATGGCATGGGCCCGCAGCTTAATGGCGCCACCATCGTGTGCGTTTGCACAGTTCACAGAGCATCTTTTATAGGCCGGTCCTTTCGTCTCTTTCTTTCTCTCTCAGACTGGGAGGTCAAGTGCTTGAATAAAAGAGCGAGAGGAGAGGATGGCAACAAGTGTGTTTAGTATGTTCAATAAAAGGACTGAATTGCTTTGGCTGGCCGTGAGGAGAATTGAGAGGGGCAAGGGTTTAAAACCTGGCTCCCGAGTCCTCACGGTCATTCTGGTGGCAGCAATCGATGCTCTGCACTATCGGCTCTGTCAAGGCAACATGCGACGGTTTCCAACGGTGAAAGAGTCTTGTAAATATGTACATAAGTTTCTGTACATAGAGTCGGGTTGTTGCAACGTATCGAAAGGCACTGGTCTCCATCCTTCACAAGCAGCAGCAGACATAAGACAAGACGGACACCATGCAATCAACCTTCCACTCGCTTCTATAGCAACAGCCGCTAAGCAGCTGAGAGGCTCTGCTCAAGGGAACAGAGAGAGTGGGTAGAAGGTTGTGTTTTACTAGTTGACTCGCATTTCACAAGAGCCTCGACTACAGATCAGTAGCATTTTTTGTCTATATTAAAGAAACATTGCAGGGCCCCTTTTAAAATGTTATTAGCAGCTGGATTGTCCTTGCTGAAATACTGCAAATACACACATATTGTCCTTGCTGAAATACTGCAAATACACACATGTACAATAAAACCATTTGTACAGCAGCTTCCTCATGGTACAGCAGCTTCCTCACGTGCGAAGGAGTCCGGCGGGAGTAGGTATTGCTGTCATTGGCGTATGTAATGTTGTGTGACTTCGTGACATGTGAGAAGTGGGGAACGTGGCTCTATGTTGGCCGCCTCACTGCGCAGAGCCGCACGGAGGGTGGGTTCTCAAGCAGCCGCATAAGTGCGTTCATTACCTGACAGTGAGGCATGACCAGGAGTCCAGAGCATGTGTATGATGTGGCTGTTGTGTAAAACAACTTTGGATGTGCGTAAGAGAATAGAATGGGAGCTTTTGGAAATGCCACAGCCTGTTAACAAAGCCCGACATGTCGTTTGCAAATCGGTTAGTATGTAGTATGTTTACACGGGGAGGCACAAGGTGTGTTGGATCGCCCAGGTGATTGCCAGGATCTCGCCCGAATTGGTGGCAGAAGATGGGGAAGAGATCGAGGCAGCACTTATGATCTCATGAGTGCCGCTAACCACCACCGCTGTGTATCGTTCGTCGTGCGAGCCGCATCCGTGTAGTAGATCCTATTCTCTTCAACGTCACTGAGAGTGCGATTCAGGTATCTCCCCCGTGCCCACCAACGACCGATGTTATGCTCAGGGTGCATGTTGCGTGTCAGGGGATGTACGTGGAGCACTCGAGCTATTTTGAGTGGAATGGAAGTTCCCTGCATTTCCGAAGGTTCAGGGGGCACTGGATAACCCAGGCAGTGGAGTACATGTCTAACCGTTAGTGTGAGAAGGCGTTGACGCTGACTGATCCACTGGGCCTCGAATAATTCATTGAGGGCATTGTTCACTCCTATGGACAAAAGGCGCTGCTTATAAGTACAGTGCGGAACACCCAGAGCGACCTTGATGGCCTTACGGATGAGCGTGTCCACCAGTTCATGTTGTCCTTGCGTTAGCCTGGGAAATGGAAGGTGATAACTGAAGTGCCTCATAATGCATGCATCCACTAGTCGAAGCATGTCCCGCTCTTACAGTCCAGAGCGTCTATTACTTACGCGTTGGAACATGGCGATGATCCGCTCCGTCTGGTGGGAGAGTATGGAGATGGTGTGTTGTGCCCTGCCATCTGCTTCAACGTAAAGTCCAAGGATGCGTGCCCACTCTACCTGAGGGATAGGTGTTCCTTCAACGATTACATTGATGTGGTGTGGGGGAAGACAAGGACCTCAGACTTCTTTGCAGCACAAGTGAGGCAACCCTGTTGAGCATACTCTGACACGACCTCTACGGCTTGTTGAAGCCGGTCTTGAATTTCACTGTTGGAACTCCGAAACGTCTACAACGTGATATTGTAGGCATAGATGGCACGATGCAAGTCCTCAATTTGGTCAAGTTGTTTAGGGAGACTTGACATAGTGATATTAAATAATGCTGATGAAATTACAGCTCCTTGGGGGTTGCCTCTACCTGGTAGGTGGATGATGCTCGAGCGATGCGGGCCTATACCAATTGTTGCGGTACGATCACTAAAAAGGCTCTGACATAGTTATATACGCGAACGTCCCCGCACGATTCGGCGAGGTTGGCGACAATGAGGTCGTGATCCACATTGTCAAAGGTCGACTTAACGTCAAGTGCAAGCAAAGCGCGGGTTTGGACACCCCACGATGAACCCAAGACCTGCTCTCTCAACTAGAGCAGCACATCTTGCGTGGATAAGTGCGAGCAAAAGCCGAACTGCGTATGTGGGAAAGAAGACTGGCTCTCGAGAAATGGCCAATGCTCGTTAAACGTGTCCACCAGGTGCCTAACATCTGCATCGTTGAAATTTTGAAGTGTCATGTACCAGATGTGGTCAGTACCTGGCGCTGAATACATGCGGATATCCTCTCGCACAGAACGGACCTCTTGAATGTGATTTCAGCATCTAAGGCAATGGGCGAATCAATGTAGTATGGGTATGGGTAATACTGGGGACTCGCTCCAGAAAAGATATGACGTGCTTTTAATTCCAGCAGGAGACGGTCAGGAGAGTCTCTAAACGAAGGAGTGAGGACATGCAACCGTTTTTGAGTCTGCGTCTTTGTGCCCGATGGGTCTACAAGAGCTCGAAGAATGTTCCATGTCTTAGCAGTACTCAGAGTGCGGGCAACTATCACAAAACCCCCTCCAGTTGTTTCTCGTGAGAGTCTGGATATATTCCTGGGCTTGTCGCATGATACATGCAATCCGAAGTTTCATTTTAAGATTTAGGCGCTGACGCTTCCAACACTCGGAGAAACTATAATTTCATGTTAAAAACACCCATAAATCACTTGCTCACTCCTACATTCCACGAGGGCTTGAGAGTTACCAGCTGGTTTCTTGAGCATGAGTACTTTATCATCAACAGCATTATTGCTATTTGTAGCCAAGTAAATTTAATGTATACAGAACTACAATGAAGTTATTTCACGTTTAATCTTCTTGTCTTGATCTACAGCCATCAGCATATGTTTTGCTTTCACTAACCACAGTCATGAAAGGTGGCATCTGGAGTGCTACATGCATGTTCGCTACATGCATGTTCATTCAAACACTACAAGCCTAATTTGGTCACTTGTCTTGTGATGAGCCCACTACAACAGTACTTAGCGATGCATATCATCATCTACAAAATCACCAGTACTTGCCAGCACATGCCAGATCTCTTCTACGTGCCTACTGACTAACATTTCTTGGCAGACATCACTTCTTAATTAATTAACATAAGGTCCTTCCTAATTCACAATCTGGATTCCACTACTGTCTGTTGATCGAGCTGGCACAGAACAAAGCCAGCCTGTGCCAGGTACTCATGCTGCTCGGTCAAACCACAGTGCACGATATTACACACAAGCACCAAGTTTGCTCTTGCATTTCTGCTTTTTCTGCTTTGTCACATAAATATAGCAGCCACCATGGAATGATGCCACATGCCAGTGTCATGCACACCTGAGCCAACACGTGTATAGAAAAAAAAATAGGAGAAAATATTACACATGTCAACGTAACTTTTGAACGAAGCTTCATCCCCTTGTCATTCCTTTGTGCGGCACACTCATGGTAATGAAAAGAGAAAGCACTCACCACGAGTGGTCACTACCTGTACCTTTACTTATGCTTAACCAAATCAATGACCAAATCTTCGTTCTCAGCAGAACGTTTGTGGCGTAATAAACTCCAGTAGTGGGATCATTCTATGACTGTTTAGGTATTACAGGAGGAACAATGAAGAAGGATTAGCATGAGGCTTACTCTACAAGCACGGTAAATAAAGGATGAAAGATTCCGGAATGCTCTCTACACAAGCTGCAGTATAGTTGGTTTTTTCACCCCTTGAACACGACACAGGAAACACATCACAGACAGATCGTCAACAAATACAAGTTTATGAACTCGGGCCACAACACAGTCAGAGTCACAGTTTGTGGGCAATGGGTTACTGCAAGACCTATTAAGCATGCTTTTGAGCCTGCTGTACTGCAGGCAAGTAAAGCTGCATCAAGTGTGACAACCAGAAGTAACGGAAAACATCCCATGTAACCAACTTGTTGCTGGCCTGTGACCATGTGTCATGGCGACCGAGAACTTGATAGAAGAAACCTGGGATGAAGAGGGTGCCCACAGGTCCCTACTAAGACGCCAATCAAAGGAATGTTTCAGTTATGTGTGCTTGCAAGGCATCTTGATGTCGAAGAAAAGCAGCAGCCTAAAAATAAAAGTAGAGCACAAAACAAGACTAGACAAAACAGACAAGTAAACAGGAACGAGTGCTCATTCCTGTGTTTTGTCTTTTTTTACACTCTCCTTTTCAATGCACCAACTCGCCCAGCAACGCATTCTAAAAAAAAACTGCGTTTGAGCGGGCCGTCGGTTTGGCACACTAGCCACTGACAATATGCTTTCGCTGGAGTAGCAATTCCCAGCAAACAAGCTGGCAGTAACATTCTGACAGTAGATGGCCATTACAATAACTGAGCTGAGGCGATAAAGTGCAGTGTAGGCAGCTCGATCTTCTTTCATAAAACATGGGGAAAAGAATGAACAACCCTTTGCCCAAATGTTTTGATAAAAGAAAATTGTATCTAACTCGCACACAGCCATTCAATTAAACATTCAAGCCTTAGGTGAACGTAGGGCCACAAGTCTTTTTTTTATTTTTTCAGTAAGATGATTGCAACTTGTTCAGCGATATTCAGGATTTATAAACAAAGTACCAGTCAATGTTAGCGACATGTAGAACTGTTGACAGTGTAGCTTGCGAGATCTAAGACATGCTAAAAAAATAAATAATCTAGCGGTTGTCTCCCAACTACTGCTCACTCTAAGAGTGCTTGATAACTAAGCAATAAATACCTGAAGCCAGAATAACCTGCAAGTGTGCTTTCTTGCACTGCACATTCGCCGCACCTGCAATACTTCAAATGGAGACAAGGTCCTAGCCGCACATGCTAGAGCTTGTCCACTATGCATGTTTATCTCAAGGGAGAAGAGTGTACGTTTCCCGCATCTTGGTGCAAGCAAACTGTGCTCTAACACGTTATTATCAAAAGTGATTAGCTGACATTAGTTGGGCTAACTGCATCGCATGAAAGCTAGGTTTACAATTATGAAAAAAGATTTACTGTACATCAGCAAACTCTCTCACAAAATACGTTTAGGCTGGTGAGCACTTCACATAAGTGCTCACCTTTCTGTCCATACTCTGGGATTCTCATTTCTCTCCACAGCCGCGTTTTCTGCTGGCAAGCCAAAGCTGTCCCATCCCATAGGATGGATGACCTGCATGAAGGAAAACAGTTCTGCAGTTTGATAAGTTTTTTTCTATAGTACATAAAAAATATTACGGCAGATCCACGAAGTGAATGCTGATAATGGAGCGAAACTTTTTGGACAATTATGAAATGTTTATCAAACAACTATAAAAAAGTTTATTTATATTGTTTATTATATTTATAAGTATTTATATACATAAAGTCAGTGTTTGCGTTTTGCTTTGAATGGCACTGCTTTATAATCAGGGAATGGGAACAACAGTGGTGTTTTGATCATGTCCATTTGAAAGTTCGCAAACACTAGGTCAGTGCACTTGCTTTGGAAGGTGGTCGTTTGGCTGTTGTACATGCAGCGTAGAGAGTAAGTGTTGAGCATGTGTTTCACTATTCAGTTGTCGTCGAGTATGTCAACCTGGAAGGGTCCCATTAGGACCCATTAGGATCTGGAAAGATTATATTAAAATCTTGTTGATGTTCTAGTCCAGCTGTGGCTGCTTCAGCTTTAGCAGCTGGGCCCTGTCGGCATTGGCGCCGAGCCACAGCTTTTCGCACTTTTAGCTTTGGGTTAGCTTCGCAGCTTTGTCGTTTTGCCGTCACTTCTCGAGCTCGAGGTCAGAGTTTCGACATTGTTGTTCTGCTGCTGCATGAAGTGCCTTAAGTTCACACTCCTCCCCGACTGTGTTGAGGACTGTGATGTGGGCACCTTTATCATCAGTTTCTAGCGATATTGTGTTGTCATGATGCTGAGCAAGAAGGGTTATTTTGCACGAAGCCAACCAACAAGCATGGTGTCATGTATGCAAAGGTAAACATAAACAGATTGAATCTGATGATAGTGGACATTCAGTGTCACAATGCTGCCATGATGAGCACCACAGAAAGAGTAACATGAGCAAGAGCAAAGCCAAAAGTTTTTTTTTTTTTTTTCAAAAAAAGAAGGGGATCAACCACCCTTTCTGTGTGTTCGTGTTTCAAACCATCTAGTAGCTGGTTCCCTCCAAAGTTTCCCTCAGAATAGCTGGCGCTGGATGGGAGAGCAGTCACACCTGGTAAAGGGAATGATTAGAGGCATTGGAGTTGAAAGGTTTGTGTTCACGACATGCTAAATTCAATCATTTCGAAGGAAGTGTGAAGCCCTCCCCCCATCCCCCCCCCCTCGATTGTGCCAATAGAGGTGAACAAATGCTTCGCACTGCCTTTCACTTGAAAAAAATTCAGCACTAGCTAAATCATTCGTACATACAGTGAGTGTGTAAATCACAGGTCAAGTGACTAGGCATGAGAAAGCTGGGTACCCAGCTAGTATGTATTTTATTTCGGCCAGTTTCAAGAAATTCATCAAATCGTTAAAAGCCTCGCAAAATAATGAGCCAATAGAAAGATGTAAAAGCAAAGATTAGGTAGTTATGTCTTATGTGCACAAATTTTCCCATGGTCTAATGAATATTTCGGGTCAATATGCTGTACGAGTTTCTTTTTGGCTCCTGGTAAACTCTGTACGCTACGTCCGGCGGTGAAAGGGGAGTGAAAGAGTTAATCATGACTCAGCTTGTGGAGATACGTTAGCAAAAGGCTTTCCCTATGGAGCAACCGGGAAGAGGGAAGAGACACAATGTTCTCCCCTACAGTCACCCACAAAGACACTACGGCTGAGTTCGTTGACTCTTTGACACGGCGCAGAGATCGCACTCAAGGCAGGCTATCAACAAAGACGAGTTTATTAATCCAGGATACAGCACAGTGTGACAATCACAGGCTTGCGGGCCGGCAGAGAAACTCCGCAAGACCGGTCGAGTACATTATCCTACAGTGCCATGGCTACCACACAAAGGGGAACTGCCAAGCGCGAACGAGAAGTCGCCCGCGAAGGCAGAGCATGACTTCCTCCACTGCAGGCATGTGAGCATCTCCCAAGCATGCGAGCTCCGGGCAGAAGCAAGCCCAGGGGAGAGGGGGTTGTCACTGGCATCCATTGACAGGCGAAGTGTGGTGTCCTGCGCTTCCATAGCATGTGTCGGCGTAGCATGTCCGGGCATGCCGGACAGCAAGGCGCTGACGCCTGACGTGCGCCAGCCGACAGACCTAGAGGCGAAGCCATCTTGCCGATTAAGGTGGTTTCCAGCCCCCAGGCCATGCGGGATGGCACACACGCAGGCTGGGGAACAAGGTGCCTTAAGAAAGAGCGCGCTTAATTCCCACAGGTTAAAGTGCAATGTAAACCATATTCATAAAGATTTAAGTTGCCAGACAAAATGTCATATACTCCTTTTTACTTTCTTACAAGTGAGTACGCATACAGAAAATGATGTGGTGAACCAATGTTAGTTTTGTAAAGGGGGTTTATTGAAGGACTGAGCAAGCGGGTGGTAGCTCTAAAGGAACGCAGTCGGACCCAGATGACGGTGCTTGATCGCCGATCTCGTGCCTTTTTCTTGTGTTGATGATAGCTGACCTGATGGTATCAACGTCTTTCTTATTCACTACAATTACCCCCGGCGAAAAAGTTGAAGCCATCCTGGCAATCTAACACGTGGGGACAAGCGGGTAAAGGTAGGGCTTCAGACGGTTTACGTGAACGATATCACGTCCACGCCGACGACGGTCGCTCGGTGGCGTGAGGGGTTCAATGGCGTAGTTCACGGGTGAAGTACGCTCGACCATGCGGTAGGGACCATGATAATTAGAGAGTAGCTTGGGTGATACACCAGGACGCAGGGCAGAACATGAAGCCATACAAGTGCTCCAGGAACGAACGTTGGTGTAGAACGATGGTCGTCGTCACGGGTCTCCTTCTGGCGCTGTTGGTCAGATGTAGTAAGCCGCTTGGCTAGCTTGCGGCACTCTTCTGCGTAACGAGCGGCTTCCGAGACAGGCTTGCATTCGGAGGGATCTGGCGAGTATGGCAGTAAAGTGTCGATGGTGTGCGATGGTTGGCGATCGTACAGGAGAAAAAATGGGGGAAACCCGGTAGTGACTTGCGTAGCGGTGTTATACGCGTATGTCACAAATGGGAGAACGAAGTCCCAGTTTGTTTGATCAGAAGCGACATGCGTAGCGAGCATGTCCCCCAGAGTACAATTAAACCGCTCAGTCAAGCCGTTCGTCTGTGGGTGGTAGACTGTACTCTTCCGGTGTACAATATGGCACTGTTGAAGAAGTGCTTGGATTACATCGGAGAGAAAAACACGCCCTCGGTCACTGAGGAATTCTCAAGGAAGACCATGACGAAGCACAAAACGATTGAGTATGAAAGTTGCGACGTCTTGTGCTACAGCTGTGGGGAGAGCAGCAGTTTCAGCATACCGTGTTAGATGATCCACTGCCACAATAGCCCATTGGTTGCCTGCCGTTGTTAATCGTAGTGGTCCGTAGAGGTCTATTCCTACACGATCGAATGGGCGGTCTGGGCATGGAAGTGGCTGCAATGAACCTGTTGCAGGATGTGGAGGGCTTTTCCGCCGCTGACATTCGTGGCAGCCGCGAATGAACTGGCGGACGAAGGTAAACATTCCGCGCCAGTAATACCTTTTTCGTAGGCGCTCGTAGGTCTTGAAAACACCGGCGTGAGCACATTGCGGGTCGGAATGAAACGACGCGCAGATGGTAGAGCGCAGCGTTCGGGGAATGACTAGAAGCCGTTTCCTACCATCTGCTGAATAGTTGCGCCTGTACAAAAGGCCATCCCGAATACTGAAGTGCGGAGCCTGGCGGCACAGGGTTCGAGTGGTTGGAAGTGTCGATGCCTCGGATAATGCGTCAAGAAGCGAAGCGATTCATGGGTCATTGCGTTGTGCAAAAGAGATGGTGTCCTCGTCGAGAGCTGACAACGTGTTGTCCGAGGGAGGAAACAGATGCAATGTCCGGGGATAGGGGAGATCGTGACAGTGCATCAGCATCGGTATGCTTGTCGCCGGAACGATATACAACACGAATGTCATATTCTTGAAACCGAAGAGCCCAACGGGCAAGACGACCCGATGGGTCCTTAAGCGAAGATAACCAGCATAATGCGTGGTGGTCCGTTACTACATCAAAAGAATGGCCATAAAGGTATGGGCGGAACTTGACAAGTGCCCGAACGATCGCCAAGCATTCCTTCTCAGTGACGCTGTAGTTTGATTCAGCCTTGGTGAGAGTTCTGCTGGCGTAGGCGACGACATACTCGGCGAATCCAGGCTTGCATTGCGCGAGAACCGCATCGAGGCCGACACCACTGGCGTCGGTGTGGACCTCAGTTGCTGCCGTAGGATCGTAGTGACGCAGTATTGGTGGCGAAGTGAGGAGACGACGAAGGGTACAGAAGGCTTGGTCACACTCAGAAGACCATGACAAAATATCAGTGGTGCTGCCTATAAGTTCGGTCAAAGTTGCAATGATAGAGGCGAAGTTGCGCACGAACCGGTGAAAGTAGGAGCATAACCCCACGAAGCTCCGTAACTGCTTCATAGTAGTTGGTTTGGGGAAGTCAGCGACAGCACGTAACTTAGCCGGGTCTGGAAGTATACCGTCCTTTGATACGACGTGCCCGAGAATCGTAAGTTGCCGAGCAGTGAAGTGACACTTCTTGAGGTTGAGTTGGAGCTGAGCATTCTTCAGGCACGTGAGGACGTGTTTGAGGCGCTCGAGATGCGTTCCAAAGTCTGGCACAAAGACGACAATATCGTCGAGATAGCAGAGACAGATTTGCCATTTCAAACCCCGAAGAACCGAGTCCATCATGCGCTCGAAAGTGGCAAGCGCATTGCAGAGGCTGAATGGCATCACATTAAACTCATATAGACTGTCGGGTGTCACGAAGGCTGTTTTTGGTTGATCGGCATTTGCAAGGGGGACCTGCCAGTACCCTGACCGCAAATCTAATGATGAAAAAAAAAAAACTCGGCACCTTGTAAAGTATCAAGGGCATCGTCAATCCTGGGTAAAGGATACACGTCTTTTCAAGTGATCTTATTTAGGCGCCGGTAATCCACGCAGAAGCGAACGCAACCATCCTTTTTTTTTAACGAGCGCTACAGGTGAGGCCCATGGACTTTGCGAAGGGTAAATGACGCCGCGTTGCAGCATATCGTTCACCTGTTCAGTAATAACTTGGCGTTCCGCAGCAGAAACACGATATGGTCGCTGTCGTAGAGGTGCATGGGAGCCGGTATCGATGTAATGTAGAGTGGTAGAAGTGCGGCCGAGTGAAGGTTGAACAACATCGAAAGATTCGCGGTACTGGTACAGCAGTTGGAGGAGTTCAGATTGTTCAGATGGTGACAGTCCGTCTGCGATCACCGAATCGAACACTTTCGAAGCCTGTAGATCAGAGCGGTTAAGAGCAGTGACGGCGGCGAGGTCACTTTGGGATGATTCTTCCGGCACGGTAAAAATTTGTCCATTATCGATGGGCTGTACGCATCCAAGAGACTCGCCTTTAAACAGTCTGATGGTATGCGGAAAGGGATTGGTAAGGCAGAGAGCACTGGCTCCATTAGAAATTGAAAGGGCTGAATAAGGGAGCAGAAGTGGTTTCCGACTTAGAAAGAGGCTTGATGGCTCAAAAAATGCTACTTCATCACGCATGCCATTGGAGACCACAGGGAGCAAAACAACTGTTGTCGGTGGAATGTCAGTGTCCTCTTTGACAACTATTCTTGGTCCCAGGAAACATGAAAGGCGTAGTGGAGTTTTTTGCAGAGCCGGCCACCACTTGCGATGCTTCTTGTACAAGCTTTTGGGAATCACGCTTACTGGTGATCCAGTATCGACAATCATTCGCAGCCTACGGCCTTCCCACGTTAAGGTGCGCTCGATTGGCTGCACCAAGTTCTTATTGGCGGAACTGTGTGCAACGAGAGCATACAACCTCTCTTCTTCGCTTTCACATTCGGTTCCGTCGACAGCGAACGTTCCTGACCTGGGGGTGTGGGGTCTTTTGCAAGCCCTAGCAAGATGCCCTCTTTTACCACATTGATAGCATATGGAACTGCGATGTCGACAGGACGCCGTTGCATGCGCCCCTTTGCATCTGTCGCATGAAAGGCTGCAATTCTTCCTCCACTGTCTGCCTTGTTGCTGTACCACGTTGACCCCGCCACCTTCGGTCCAGGCGTATGAAGTACGCATGCCCCGAGCGTCTTCGTTCGCTTTCTCAGAAGCTAAGGCGAATTCTTCGGCTTCTTCACGAGTCAAGTTCTTGCGACCCAGCAGGCACCGGCGCGTTTCCTCATCCCGAATCCCACAAACGATTTGGTCCCGCAACATACGGTCCAGTGTCGCCCCGAAATTACAATTTACGGCCAGTCTTCTCAGTTCAGCAATGTAGTCCCGGACGCTTTCTTGCTCATCTTGTTTTCGCATAAAGAAAGAATAGCTTGCTGCTATTTCGTTTGCCTGAGGGTTGAAATGTTCTTCCAAGCATTTCACAACGTCATCGTACGTCAAGGAGTTGATGGCGACCCCCGGCTGGTGCCCTTGCAATATCCGGACGACACTGTCGCTCAACGATGAAACCAGTAGGGCCCGGCGTTTCGCTACGTCGGTAATATCGTTGCCCTCAAAGTAGGCTTCCAACCGGACACGATACGTGCTCCAGCTACTCACGGCGTCGTCGAAGGCAGGGGGTCGGGATCCCATTCTTCTGGTCTCAGCGTCGGAGTGCAATTAACCGGATCCCATCCTCGTCGCCACTGTAGTATCGTAAGGGCGAAGAATAAGTCACGGTAGACACACTTAGGTGCATTTTCGCGCGATTTGGCATACCACGGACTGTCGTGTCGGATAATGGTCCGCAATTCACCAGTGCAGAGACAGCGCGGTTCTTCCGGGAAAATGGGGTGCGCCACGTAACGACAGCCCCATACTACCCGCAATCCAACGGTTTGGCGGAACGGGCAGTACACACCATCAAGGAGGGCCTGAAGAAAAATCGGGTGGGAACGCTGCAAAGTCGGCTTGCCAAATTTTTGTTGCGTTACAGGACCTCACCGACCCGAGAGGAGCAGTCGCCCGCGGAAAGGCTTTTTGGATTCCAACCACGGACCCGCCTGAGCACCTACCTGGCAGAGGAAGACGGGGCGAAGAGGGAGGCTACCGTCAACAGAGTTCCGAACTCTGGAAAGAAAGAGTTTGCACCAGGAAGGGAGGTGTGGAGTCGACAGTACAGTCAGCTAGGTCAAAGGTGGCTACCCGGAACCGTGACAACAGTCGAAGGCAAGCGATTGTTAACCGTTAACACGCCAAGGGGGGTGCAACGTAGACACGTCGATCAAGTACGACCACGCGACTCGTCGACACCGGTTAAGAAAGAACCGTGCGAAACGCCAATTGCCATGGAGCAATTGCCACTCTCATCCAGCGGCATCCAGTCAACTAGCAGCGAAGCCCTTCAGGCCGGTCTGTCCGAGCCTGGTGAGGAAGCGTCTGGCGGTGGCATCGAGCCAGCAAGTCCAAGGTCCACGGCAGAACCACTCCCACTCCGACGCTCCACCCGTACCCGCAAGCCGCCGGATAGGTTCTAGCTCAGAGGGGAGGAAGTGATATATCGTAGATTATCAGGTGCACGCGCCGAAGAACATACCGATAACACGTGCCTCCACCCCTCGCCACGGCGCATGCTCCGGCCTCGGGCCAGGGTATTAAAACCAAGACAGCAGCCTCGTGAATAAACATTGTTCCTTCTTGTTCTGGCCATGCATCGTCTTATTCTTCGCCCTTACGATACTACAGCTTGTGCGCGGCTTGATTAGTGTGGTCGTAGGGCTGGTCGAACAACAGAAGCAGTTCAAGTTCGGAACGGGCACAATCTATAACGGCACGATTACGCGATAGGAAGTCCCAGCCAAATATGATGTCATGAGAGCACGAGGAAAGGACGATAAACTCAACAATGTAGTGGTCCTCCGCAATTGTGAGTCGGGCAGTGCAGGCGGTTATAGGTCGAACAGGTTCTCCATTTGCTGCACGTAAGGACATCATATCAAGCGGCGTGGTCACCTTTCTGAGCTTGCGGCAAAGTTTGGCGTCTATAACAGACACAGCGGCACTGGTATCCACAAGAGCGTATGCATGGGCGCCGTCTACAAAAACTTCGACGATATTTGACGGCAAGGTGCGAGGACTTGAACATTTCGATAGCGCAGTTCTTGCCCCTTGAACTGCGACGGCTAGTTTCCCTCATTTTGAGGGGCTGGTCGTGGACGCATGGGTGACAAAGAGCGTCGGTTGGGTGAAGGTGAGCGACGAGACGAAGTTGATGGATAGTCACGGGAAGACGTGTTTGACTGACGATCCGGACTTACATAACCAAAAGGGGGTCGGTGCATGTAGTTGCTTCGTGGTCGGACGTCTGTGTAGGCGGGCCCGCGACGACGGCAGTATCGGGAGATATGGCCAGGGCCGCCGCACGCAAAACAGATCGGCCGGTTATCGCGCCTTCGCCAGGCATTTGCAACGAGGGGCGCCGTCCACGCGGCATACTGCTGAGTTGAGGCTGTGGTAGCGAGGGGAGGAGCCCATGCGACGGAAAACTGAGTAAAAGCGGTGACATGCGGCAGTCCATTGAACGGCGAGGGCTGGTGTGGCTGCTGCCTCTTTACTGCGTCAGCATAAGTAAGAGGCGCAGCGACAACTTGCTGCTGAAAGGGCACTGGCATAGCCTCGGCAATCTGGTCCTGAAGTGCATGTCGGAGCATGGGAGCTAACGGTGTCGGTGGTTGCTCTTGCTGCTGCTGCGGGAGCTCTTGGCGCTGACAAAACGGCAGGAGAGAAAGCTGACGTGCGACCTCCTCATGCACAAAGTCTTTCATTTGTGCTAGAAGGTGGAAGTAGTCAGGCACGACGTCCAGTGCAGCGAGTGGTTGGTTAGGCTGAAATGGACGACGAGTGAGAGCTCGTTGCCGTCGCGATTCGTCATAACCCTGCACAGAGTTACCACTTCAGACACCGTGCCAGGAGACTTCGCAAGGAGCATTTGAAATACGTCGTCATCAACACCTTTCATAATGTGCTGAATCTTGGCACTTTCGCTCATTGCGGCATCAACGCACCTGCAGAGATCGAGTATGTCTTCGATGTAGGCGGTAAACTTTTCGCCAGGTTCTTGTGCCCGTGAGCGCAGGCGTTGTTCAGCGTGCAACTTCCGCACGGCAGGGCGACCGAAAACCGAGGATATTGCCTGCTTGAGAGTGGCCCAGTTTTAGAACTCGGATTCGTGGTTTGTGTACCACAGTTTCGCCACATTGTCCAAGTAAAAGTTGACGGTGCTCAACTTAGCAGTGTCATCCCATCTGTTTGGTTCACTGACTTTTTCGTAGGACGACAGCCAGTCCTCGACGTCCTGGTCTTCGGCGCCCGAAAAGATCGGGGGGTCTCGCTGGTGAACCGGGCCGGGGCAAGTAGCGGCCGCGAGAGGTGCTGTCTGTTGGGCAGCGTCAACTTGCATGGTCGACGGCAGGGTGCAGGATCGGAGTACCAGGGTGTAGGTGATGAAGTTACCCAGCATGATCCACCAAATGTAAAGAGGGTTTATTGAAGGACTGAGCAAGCAGGTGGTAGCTCTAAAGGAACGCAGGCGGACCCAGATGACGATGCTTGATCGCCGATCTCGTGCCTTTTTCTTGTGTTGATGATAGCTGACCTGATGGTATCAACGTCTTTCTTATTCACTACAGGTTTATTAACTATGCCTTCAATTTAAACATCAATGATGCTGTGTATATGTCTGTGCGTTGCCATCAGTGCAAGAATTCACAGAAATTTTGTCGCAGAAACTTTGTACAAGCACAAAAAGCAGAGGTGTGAACATGAGGTTAGCCGCTGAGGCAGCACAGATTGTACAAAAAAGCAGTCTATATCAACCAACCTTCAATTGCACTATCCGAGAGAAAATTGGCGTACCTAGAAGGCACATAGGAATGATCGGAGCAAAGTAACCATGCATAGTGTATACAGCATGCTCCTCTCCCTCTTTTTTTATGTGGTTTGTGTGTCACTGTATATGCTTTCTGATCATATGCAATTAAACTTCGTTGCAAGTCAGCATCTGTCCAGTTTTCTTTTCAAATAGTACCTTGACATTTGCACAGTTTAACATCATGTCAACATCATGAACTGCATTTTATGTCCAGCTGCAAACTTATCAGTTGCTTTCTCCATTCCCCTATCGCCACTTTTCGATGGAACAAACAAAGACAGCATGCATCAAGTGACCATCCTTTTAAGGTCTCTCTCTTTCACTTTCCTTCGCATACACAAAGTAGGGTGTACCAAGCCTGCTGCACTTGAACATTGCAGAGAATGCCAGTAGTGAAAACTTTATTGGAGAGCCCCTATGATTATTATCGCAATAAAATCCATGACATGCAGCTAAACAATATAAAATATTGTGTACTTTTGCCAGCTTTCCCAATTCAGTGCAGGCACTTTTCGGAACAGCCTCTTTCATATACGAAACACTCGCTCATAAAACAAAAAGAAAATCTGACCAGTTCCTACAATTTTAATAATAATATTCAAGCCACCGTCATTCCTACCTGTTTACCATGCATGGTATAGAAGCGGGCATATGTGTCGCTGATGGTGTATACACGAACATGTCCAAGGTGCAGCTGTCCAGATGGGTATGGAAACATGGACAGAACGTACATTTTTTTGTCCGGATCCTGCATGCCAGAACCAACAGCACAAACTGTCAATGCAAGTAAAAATGTATAACGAAAAAAACAAGGCAGCTGCTAAGGTGACATTTCCAAATACCACAAAACTTTTGTTTTACTTTATGACAGGCTGATATTGACATCTGTTGTAGTCATTCTCTTGTGAACATACTAAAGAACACAAATACCATCGCAGAGATACATTACAAAAAAGGTAAAATCTGGTGCTTCATATGCTAAAATAATCCTCACTAAGAGGCATGCCATAGAAAGAGTTAAGGTTGATTGCCACATCTTCTTTATTGTGTACTTAAACCTAAGCATACAGGTAGTTTTACGTTTCTTTTTCATCAATATGTAGCTGCTTAATTTGGATAGCAACAAAAACTGTGGGCTTGCACAGCAGCACAATGGCATAGCCACTAAGTCACCACAACAAGTTAACACAAAAAGAAAACAAGTGGAACACATACACACAGACAGTTACTGCATGTTCATTGACTAGTTCGTTGAGATTCATTAATAAAGTGTGCAGTACGACTGTATGAGAAATAAGATGATCCCCCACACACAACACTTTCAACTATTGATCATTATTTCCTCCAATACAAAATGTCATATACATATTGTAGCGATGCTGACGCCGACAGGTTAAAAAAGAAGCGTCTTTATTAGGGCGAACTTGTGCCCACGATTCTAAAAAAACTATGGTCGTCAAGTTCGAGTAGCCGAGTGGCACAGATCCGACTATCTTCCTCTTCCTCGTTGTTGGAACGTCCGAACGCGTGGCGCATGCCAGCCGAGCCGGGTCTTGCTGGTGCTGGTGACGATGATTGTGGCGGGCTACTTGAATGTGGCGAACCTGTCGCAGCATTGCCCCCCTCCTCAGACGCATCGTCCCGATGCTTAAGACAGTGAAAAGATACACGCGCACTCTCACTCGTTTTTCGATGATCTGTCATGATAGGGCTTCATGCGGACTACGTGGACCACTTCCGTGGGATTTCGGCGTCTTGAACTCACGTGTCCAGCAGATCTAACTTCATATGTGACGTTGCTGATACGGTTGACTACTTCATAAGGGCCGAAGTATCGGCAAAGAAGCTTTTCAGAGAGTCCGCGGCGGCGCACTGGTATCCATATCCACACTTTGTCACCGGGATGATAAAGTGTGTCACTGCGTCGCTTGTTGTAGCGACTAGAATCGACGTGCTGTTGGTGGCGTATTCGGTATCTTGCCATTTGCCGTGCTTCTTCGGCTCTTTGCAAGAAGTCATCTAAGTCAGGTGGATAGCTGCTTTCGTCCTGTAGTGGCAACATGGCATCCAGCGGGGTGGTCACTCTTCGGCCGAATACTAGTTCGAAAGGGGCAACGTGGGTTGTTTCTTGAATGGCTGTATTATATGCGAATGTTACGTAGGGTAATATTTCATCCCACTGTTTATGTTCAACATCAACATACATTGATAGCATGTCGGTCAGAGTTCTGTTGAGGCGTTCGGTTAAGCCATTTGACTGAGGGTGATACGCCGTTGTTCTTCTGTGATCGGTATTTGTCATGCGCATCAGGCATTGCATTAGGTCTGCAGTAAATGCGGTGCCCCGATCCGTAATAACGACGATGGGCGCACCATGTCTGAGCACTATGTTTTTCACAAAGAACTTGGCGACTTCGGCAGCTGTCGCACTGTATAGAGAGTCAGTTTCAGCATAACGGGTGAGATAGTCTGTGGCTACGACTATCCATTTCTTGCCTGCACACGATGTCGGCAAAGGTCCTAGGAAGTCCATGCCGACTTGTTGGAATGGGGCATCTGGAGGGTCTATTGGCTGGAGAAGGCCGGCTGGTTTTACGGGTGGAGTTTTGCGCCGTTGACATTGACGACAAGTTTTCACGTAGCGCTGCACTGATGCGAGCAACTTAGGCCAATAGTATTTCAGGCGAATCCTGGCGAATGTTCGGCTCACACCCATGTGTCCAGATGTTGGCTCGTCGTGGCATGCGTGCAGAATTTCCTCTCGCATGGCTGTGGGCACGACTAGTAAAAACGTTTCACCATTAGGTTCGAAGTTCCTCCTGTAAAGGACACTTCCTCGAAGGCAGAACGCGGAGAGCCCTCTGGAGAATATGCGAGGGACTTGAACGTCGCGACCCTGCAGGTGTTGTATAAGTGCCAGCAAATCCGGGTCATCTCGTTGTAGTTGAGCGATTTTGGATGTGTCGACAACGCCTAGAAACGGGAAGTCTTCCTCTTCAGGTACACTTGGATCGACGGGAGAGCGTGACAGGCAGTCGGCATCGCTGTGTTTCCTTCCAGATTTGTACACGACCGTAATATCATACTCCTGCAGCCTAAGGCTCCATCTTGCTAGTCGACCTGACGGGTCCTTGAGATTTGCCAGCCAGCATAGAGCATGGTGGTCACTGACAGCTCTGAACGGTCTACCATAAAGGTAGGGTCGAAACTTGTTTATGGCCCAGATGACTGCGAGGCACTCTTTTTCAGTTGCAGAGTAGTTTGCCTCAGCTTTTGATAGTTTGCGGCTGGCATAGGCTAACACTTTCTCTTGACCATTTTGCCACTGGACAAGGATGGCGCCGAGGCCGACATTGCTGGCATCGGTATGGACTTCTGTGTCGGCTGTCTCATCAAAATGGGCAAGTATGGGTGAACCCTGTAGTCGTTTCCTTAATTCGTCAAAAGCTTTCTGTTGTTCGCTTTCCCACGTGAAGGGCACGTCGTCTTTTGTCAGTTTTGTAAGAGGTTCCGCAATCTTTGAGAAGTTTTCTACAAATCGTCTATAATAAGCACATAAACCCAAAAATCGACGCACTGACTTTTTGTCTCTGGGTGTAGGGAACCTCTGAACAGCGGCTGTCTTTTCGGGATCAGGACGAACACCATCGGAACTAATGACATGTCCAAGGAATCGCAGCTCTTCGAAGCCGAAGTGGCATTTTTCGGGTTTGATTGTCAATTTCGCTGACCGGATGGCTTCCAATACTGTGCGTAGTCGCTCTAGATGTTTGTCGAACGTTGCAGAGAATACCACCACGTCATCCAAATACACTAGGCATGACTGCCATTTCAATCCGGCGAGGACAGTGTCCATCATTCGCTGGAACGTCGCTGGTGCGGAACAGAGGCCGAATGGAAGCGCTTTGAATTCGTAGAGGCCATCTGGTGTTACGAATGCCGTTTTTTCACGGTCCCGCTCGTCGACCTCTATTTGCCAATATCCGCTTTTCAGATCTAAGGAGGAGAAAAACTTTGCGGATCGCAACCGATCTAGTGTATCGTCGATACGTGGCAAGGGGTAGACATCTCGTTTAGTTACACTGTTCAGTTTTCTGTAGTCGACGCAGAATCTAAGTGTGTTGTCTTTCTTCTTAACGAGCACTACGGGAGACGCCCATGGACTATTCGAAGGCTGGATGACATCATCAGAAAGCATCTCCTCCACTTGCTTCTTGATAATTTCCCGTTCTTTCTGTGACACCCGATATGGATGCTGGCATATAGGCCTCGTATCGTCTTGCGTTATAATTCTGTGTTTCGTGATTGACGTGCGCTGGACCTTCGAGGTACTTGAAAAGCAATCAGAGAATTCTTTTACCAAGGCGTAAATCTGTTTCTTCTGAGTGTCCGGAAGGCTCTGATTGACGGTCACGGATGTGTCGATGTTGCAGGCCACTGGTCGAGTGGTTGATGTCGTTAAGCTGCATAGTTCAGTCGGCATACAGAAGTCGTGTAAATAGGCGATAGCCGTGCCTTGAGCGATGTGTTGAAGCTCATTGGAAAAATTTGTGAGTAGGACATCTGCACGGCCTTTCGTCAAGTGAACAAGACCTCTAGCTACGCAGACACCTTTGTTCAAAAACAGTCCTACATTTGTATCCGCTATGCCTTCGCGGTTGTACAATGCATCATTTTCTACGAGCACCATTATACTGCAGCGTGGCGGCACAGTGACGTCATCATGAACAACGCGTAGAGCAGTTAGGCGTCGTTCCTCAGATTCCTCCACAGGTATAGCTCGTTCAGTCGAAAACGACACGCTGGACCTACGCAGGTTAATTACGGCGCCATTAGCTCGCAAAAAATCCATTCCTATAATGAGTTCTCTTGAACATTCTGGCAGCACAATGAAATCGGCCACGTAAATAAAGCCCCGTATTTCAAGTCTTGCAGTGCATCTGCCAAGGGGCGTAATAATGTGACCGCCTGCCGTGCGTATCTGCGATCCACTCCACTGTGTCACAACTTTGTTTAGCTTTTTCACCATCTTGTGACTTATCACTGAATAATCAGCACCGGTGTCGACTAAGGCATTCAGCTCCCATCCTTCCATTCTCAACCGCAAATCTGAAGTAACGTTTTCGTTGCTGCACCCATCTACCGGAAATACACCGTCATCACTCTCAAACCAAACTGGAGGATCTTCGTAACTGACGTTATCAGCGGCCTCACCTCCACAGGTCGCTTGCTTCAGTTTTCCGGGTGTGGACTTGGAGAGCGATGACCAGGCTGCCTTGAAGGTGTACGTGGGCTGGATGACCGGTAGCGCATAGGCGATGGTGACCTGTGACCGGTGTTGGCGTAGAGTTGGCGAGTTCTGGCGCGTCGACAAGTACTCCTCAATCTCCGCTGGTCGTTCGCCGTTTCGGGGGCACGGTGCATATGACGGGAAGCCTCTTAATCCAGCCTGTCGGTAAGGACAGAATCTGTACAGATGACCCGCTTCCCCACAATGAAAACACAGAGGCCTGCGCTCGTGATCACGCCAGACGTCACTTTTCCTGGGCCTACGCTCCACATAGTGATGTGTGCTACGTGCTCCTGGGGGCAGATAGGTAGCTGTCGGTTCCCGTGGACGAGGTGCGCTGCGTGCCACAGGTGGGAGAGGAGTCGTCGCCATCGCAACTGCTGCATTGCTGTGTACCGTGGGTTGTCTGACAACCTCAGAGTATGTTCGGATAGGTCGAACCGGCTGCAGCTCACGCTCTGGCTCTCGTATCACCTGCCTCAGTTCGTCACGAACAACGTCCGTAACAGATAGTGCAGTTGAAGTCTGGGGCATATGCATTCTGCTCAGTTCTTCTCTGATAACTGATCTAATTAGCTCTCGCAGGGCTTCAACGTCGTTTCGCACGCCTCCGGGGAACACCTGTGCAGATGCGCAGTTAAGATTCCGGTTGTACTGCCGAGCCCGCTGTTCCAGTGTTTTTTTCGATGGCCGTCGCTTCCGAGTAAAACTCAGCAACCGTGCTCGGAGGGTTGCGGACGAGAACGGCGAACAGCTCTTGCTTCACTCCGCGCATTAGATGGCGCACCTTCTTATCCTCAGCCATGTTGTAATCCGCACGCTTGAACAGGCGGACCATGTCCTCAATGTACATAGCAGCACTCTCGTTCGTTAGCTGGTTCCTCGATTGAAGAGCTGCCTCTGCTTTTTCTTTCCGGTCTATGTTCGCGAACGTAGCCACTGCTTGTCGTCGAAATACCTCCCAGGTAGACAACGAGGTTTCATGGTTCTCAAACCATGTCTTCGCGAAGTCTTCCAGGGCGAAGTATACGCGACGGAGCTTCTCTCTTTCGTCCCATCCATTCAAGCTCGCTACTCTCTCGAAGAGGTCCAACCAATCTTCAACATCCTCGTACGAGTCGCCGTGGAAAACTGGTGGCTGGTGCGGTTGGCTAATGAACACTTGTGCCGGTGTTACCTGGCTAGTCATAGTGGTGGCATCCATCGTTTGAATTCCCCTTGGTGTGAAGTGAAGAGGACCGAACTCAGGTGAGTCACCTCGAAGACGGCGACTTGCCCTCTGGTGTACAGGAGTCACTTCCACGGGGTTGATACGCTGGTCGTCGGGGCTACGCTGTCTTGAGCTCGCGGGGCTTCGGTTCATTACCCAGCACCTCCACCAGAAATGTAGCGATGCTGACGCCGACAGGTTAAAAAAGAAGCGTCTTTATTAGGGCGAACTTGTGCCCACGATTCTAAAAAAACTATGGTCGTCAAGTTCGAGTAGCCGAGTGGCACAGATCCGACTATCTTCCTCTTCCTCGTTGTTGGAACGTCCGAACGCGTGGCGCATGCCAGCCGAGCCGGGTCTTGCTGGTGCTGGTGACGATGATTGTGACGGGCTACTTGAATGTGGCGAACCTGTCGCAGCAATATTGAATTGGCAATAATAAAAACAATAAGATGCATTCATAAGTATAAATATGAAATCATGCACATTTCCACAGTGTAGCCAAAACATATAATGCACACTGCAGAGTTGTTCGAATAAATCAAAGAAGAGTATTTATTCTGACGATAACCACCACAGGAAGCATGTTCATGCCATTACCTAGCACTAGGGATGTGTGAATAGGGAATTTTAGAATCAAATTGAATACGAATTGAATAGTGATGACACTTAACCAAATACGAATACAAATTGAAAACTGTTTGAATAATAAGGTGACCATTTAAAACAGCCAAAGACTGATAAGTGTACAATTTTAAAAACAGCCCAAGAATTCAACAACATTCACCTTAAACAAACAAATGAATAAAATAAATGAATGAAATAAACACTTCAGCAAAAGAACAAAACGATTGCTTGTAACAACACAAAAAACAAAATGTCCAACGCTGTTTTTTCAATGTCTCTTATGTGTGTTTTTTTCTATCTGTCTTATTCTTTCTCTATCTTTCAATCTTTTTCCCTCTTCTTCCCCTTTTGCTCTCTCTATTCCTCTCCTTAGTTGTTCTCTTTCTTCCTCTTTCTCTGTACTTGTTCTTTTGCTCATCAGAGCAAAAGAACAAGCACAGAGAAAGCATCCTAAACTGGACAAATCAGGGCATGTGTTCTGGGAGCAAAGCATCAGATGAAGACAAGGACAAAGACAGTGTGCACCGGTTCATCATGATGATAGTTTTTTAGTGTCACCACACGGCATAAAGAAAAGCTTATCAATATTGCTGTATTAAAACTGATATTTAAACATTAACCAATTTTCATGACTTGATATCACCTTGATTTTCATGGCAAAAGTAGTGCATTGATTACGTTATTGCTTCAGCAACACAAGAGGTTTAAGCAAAAATGCCTTCATCCTGTGATCAATATAGCAGCAATAGTTACACAAGTGCATGGGCTGTATACATCTGGGTAATTCAATGATGAAAACATGTGACTCGTTCCTTTGAGCGTTTTCTGTTTATGCCAATTATTTGAAAATTACTTGGTATTTCGAATATCCACCGTTCGATTCAAAATGATGCACTAGTTGATGCATTATTCAACATTTTCAAATATTACCACATTCCTAGCTAGCCCCCTTTCTGTGATTTCATACACATTCGAAATTCCTTTAGTATAGCTGCATTAGAACCAATTCAAAGCTGAAAAATTTTTCACACAGCAGGATGTAGCTGTGTTCTCAGAAATGCATGCCTAAGTGGCAAAATTTTTTAAATAATAGGCAATTCTGCTGTCTTCAAGAAATTTTATGGATATATACTACCGTTTCTTTCATTCTCTTCCACAATATAATTTGAATAAATGTGAGGCTGGGAGCCCCTGCATACACGAGGCCAATTAATTTAAAATGTTTTTGGACTTTCATGGAAGCAAATTTTTTTATGAAGTATTTTATTTTAACATAAATAAACATTCAAACAGCGTGTTGAAACACTGTCAGTGTACTGAGTCCTGTATCGCTTCCTACATATAAGCAACCTGTACATTGCCAACTGCGACTCAATTCCTAAGGAGTTTCGCTGCCATGGCAAAGCAATGAGTAAGAAGGCAACAAATTGGAATGTTACATTAAGACTTGCAACTAACTCCTTTAGCATCCAATATTGTGTAACTCAATGAAATGCCAGCAGAGGGGCACACAGCGACTGCAATGAACAAGCGACTTTTGTGCTGGTTTTCGCTTTACTGCAATCTGAGTGGTGAGAGCAGCACTGCTGATCCCTGTCAAATAAAAGTGTCCATGACTGCACCAGGCCAAGCAATGTTCAGGGTTCCTGCTGCAGCCACACAGCCGGCCGACCACTCCTCCACCCCCTCCGTGGGCCTTCTCACTATGAAGTGAGTCGGTGCACTTCCTTTCCACTTGAGCCCCGATTGTCTAAGGCCCTCATACACTTTCACTCACACATAGAACATGCAATGCGAGAAGTAATTATGGATTTCAGCTTTACACAAAACCTCATCATGGTGCCAATGCTCATGAAATAAATGTGTCAGCAGTCCCCATACAATTGCTATTGCAATAAAACACCAATTTTATTGCCGCATTCAAGTGCATCAACAATGGATACAGAGCTATGTATATTTATCTTTAGATGTTCTGAAAATTTTAACCATGTTTCTTGACTCTTCGAACAATGTTGAAGCACAAAAAGTGCAATGGCAATTCTATCAAGTGTACAGACTTATGTCAGTACAGTCCTCAGAGATTGAAAAGAGAAATATAAAATGCATGGTTGATGCAGTGCTAAAGACAAAGACGTAAAAAACAGAGTGCAAATGTCAAGAGGAGCCCTGTGCACTCTGTTTTTTACATATTTGTCTTTAGCGCTGCATCAACCATGAAGGTATTTGAACTAGCCCAACTCTCCATTCCACTGAAAAATGAAGTCCTGTCTCTCGTACTTATCAGGGTCAGTATGCCGTTATATGGTTAGTTTCTTCACTTCATTTGTTAAGCACAACGTTTCACACAGGGCATACTCTTGAAAAGACTTAGTTGGGGTGTTACATATATACCAGTCATGCAACATTTAATTTTCTTGTATCTGACATTTCTGTAAGAGTTCCAGCAATATAGTCCACATTCTCTAAATCTGACAAAACTCAGTACAGCACTTTTTTGCAGTACTAGTTGGTACACGCTGAGCATAGGTAGGAAGACTTTGGGCTGCATGGGTGGTACAAAACATAAGAAACATTCATGTTGTGTTTTCTTGGTTTTTGCAGGTGTTCGATTTAAAAAGTACAAAAATATAAATAATCATAAACAAGTTTTTTTTTTGTTAACAGCATTATTTATGACTATAAAGAGGTATTTTTGCTTACGTTCCAAATCTAGATTCGAAAGTATCATACTAGCATAATTTTCTTTCTTTGCAAGCATCTCTCATGCTGCATATTTCCATCTCAAAAAGTCATATAAATGTACAGTGCTATACATATGGTTCTGTCTTAAAGGGACACTAAAGATCAAAATGATTTTTTCAGGTATTAGTAAAGTACAATTCCATACAACTTCACAATTCCAAGAACACCGCTCTTACAACAACACAACGTTTGGTAAGTGAGAAAACAAGTGAAAAGAAAATTTGCAGATGCCACCTTGAGATCCCCGCACCAAACATCATGATGTCATCAATTTTTAAGGCATCTACTGGGTCCCATGCGGCTTCTAATCAATAAAAATGAAGTACATTGACATCTGTGAGTGCCATAAAGCTAGAGTACAAAGTTTCATGGGCCAATGTCTCAAAAATACACAGAATACATTTTGAAAATTTGGACATCACACATGGAGCTTTCGGTGCAAAACTTAAAAACGAAACTTCAACCTTGATTTTCTCAGCTAATAATGAACCTATGATCGTGAAAAATATGGCATTAAAGTTTGAAGAGTGTAGTTGGTCAATCTAAACTAAGTCATTGTTCCTCTTTAGTGTCATTTTAATGCAAATTTTGCCGGCCCTGTGATTCTATTTGGTAACAATTCATTACCCAGCAAAATTATTTTGCTCAACCACAACTACAGGATGTGCTTAAAAAATAAAGATAAAGAGAATTACTTCTAAGTGAGAAAAAGAAATTGGTAATGAAAACCAATAAAGGACATAACATTTATACACCTAAATATGAAGAAGTATATTTGACATTTCATTGTACACGGCTGGTCAAAATATTTCAGACCACAGGAACCCGTGTCAAACAGCACCGCTCCGCCTTCTGACGACTGCCTGTGAAGCTCTCAAGCACGCACAGCACATGCACAGTGCACGCACGCACTTTTTTACGCGTGCATTGGAGCACCAGAAGAAGCATAAGTTGTCACTCCTGCTGTTGCAGCGGAAACACCGAGCTATAATATTGTGACGATCAAAAACACATAATTTGTACAGGCAGTTCTCTATGTGTGCCCCATTCTGTACCTTAGTCCCGGACACTCTGCTCTGTCGAAAATGTGCGTACGGTGTAAGTGCTTTGAAAATCGACCTTTGTGATAAGGTTCACGTAGTGACAGTCGGAGCGACACCTTGCTATGCTTCTAGAGTTTCGGTGCACACGCTGTTGATGGGAGCGAACGAGCAGGCTGGTAGAGAAAAATGGTGCGCACTTTGAGCTTCACAAGCAGCCGTCAGAAGGCGCAGTAGTGCTGTTTGACACGTGCTCTCGTGGTCCGCAAAATTTTGCCCGCCACTGTACATATGATCCACTATACAGCTTCAGTCAAATTGCATTGTGCATCTTGCACTTTTACATGCTTTTGTTCTCCATCTTGCTGTACAACAGTCCATGATCGTTAACTTACACATGCAATAACTCACTCAGTGCTTTATTTTGCTCATGCATTTACAGAAATCCTAAAAGAAGATGTGGCAAATGCACGAAGAAAAGGAAAACTATCAGGTGCTTATTCCTTCTCCGTCATAACACTATGAATTGTCAAGAAGTGGAGTGCAAACTGAAGTCTAAAATGAAATTAAACCTGATAGAGTGAAGATATGCAGTTAGTCGCACAGCTATGTACACTTTACTTAATTATATGACCAACCATAGACAATTTAATTAATGTTTGATATGTTGCCACACGATAATTCTGGTGTTTTTTTTCTGTTCTTTTGTGTAAGTGTCATAGCTGTTTTTAACAGCTTGAACATAACCAGCCTAGTTTTTAGCAAACAATTGCATCACAAGCTTTGATCAAGCTTTGTTAAAGAAGTGAGCTTCTAGACATAACAGCATGCTTACCACATGTTGAGGGGGCACTCGGTTAACCTTGTCCTTCCAAAACTCTTCAACTTTGAGCCTTGTATCGGCATTTATCTTTGGATTCTGGTGAAGAAAAATGATCGATGAAAACCATAAACAAATGTACTAATTTTGGTGGAATTTTTAAACAATATTTTGATATTAATTTTAAAGCAAACCTTGTTTTAGTCTGCAGTTATACTTGCACAGTCAAACTTTTGTTATATCAAACTTGAATCCAGCAAAAGTATCTTCATGACATCTGATATTCATCAAGCACATACACTGATATTGGCTGAAAGTTGCATGTAAAATAAATGCAAGCATTATGAGCCGACTGAACTCATACTGATTTTGACAGCCTGGGAGCAGCTTGTATCTTGTGCGCACAAAGAGAGCAACGTAGTAACATTAAGTCAGAATGTGCATGTGCGTCTATTTCAAGTTGATCTTGCTGTATGTATAACATTTTCTTTTTTGCCAAAAAAAAAAAAAAGAAGGCAACGGACGAGTGAGAGAGAGATGGGTAGCAGCTGTCGAGGACTCTGCCATTCTTAAGCATGTTTGCTATTTACACACTGCTGAGCCGAACGTGGCCGCGAAACACTTTTTTAAGGACATCATTTTTGCTCCAGATCTATCCTCGTCATTTCAGAGGAGAAAAAGCAACCATAGGATTAATGCAATGAAATGTAAACCCACTTTCTTCTCAACCAAATGAAAATTAAAACCACTCCTAACACTAAATTTTGAGGTTCAGGATGCAAATCTTTTTATCAGCATTTACCAGTATGTAAAAACAAAATAGCAGGTCAAAAAAAAACACGGCAAGAAAATGGTGTCGTCTGCTTTTTTGCCCCGTTTCGGTATGAAGCTTGCGCGTCGGCTGCTTCCGCCGGCTGCACAGCATCGGCGAGTAATGCTCATTATATAAATGCAGGGCGCACTTACCCACACTGATGTAAGGCTAAATATGCTTCTAAAGTTACGCCTTCTTCGGTTCTTTGCAAGGGCGCGTACAATTATATGCATACTTCAATATCAAAATAGGAAGCATTTAACTCAAGAGAGCACGCTGCAAAAACATGCGCATCGCGCTAAACTGACTCGGCTTGACTCGCTTGCACTAGAAGACAACACAAATACGTACATTGGCTGACCTAAAATTTTTTCTTAAACTTACTCGTTAACTCGCCTATAAAACGTGCGTGCCAAAAATTTAGTCAAATAAAGTCATTTTTATTAACAAAAACAAAAATGGGAAAGTGGTAGTTTTTGTGACAAATAATGCAGCGACAGGCACTGTAGTGCTGCGTGACATTTTACTTCAAAGTTTTGGTATTATCATTTGTCCACATTATTCCCACAATACCGTTCGGCTCTTCTTTCCTTTTGCACTGGACCGTGTAGAGACCGCCGCACGGTAAGCTTATGTATTGAACTTTCAATCTTATTCAATCCTAAAATATTATTCCGATCTCTTAATATTGCCCTGTCTCGTTAGTTCGTGCGACTGTTGAGTTGTATTGTAAGCAGTATTTTCGAGAGTGTGTTTAGTAGTATAAGAAATTACGTGGCGAAAGCCGCGTCGGGTGCAGTTTGATGGTGTGCATTGTAATCGTGTGCAGGTTCATTCGAGATGGCTCCTAAAAGGAACAATATGGTCCCTAATGGCCATTTCCATAAGGACTGGCAGCGCTATGTGAAGACATGGTTCAATCAGCCGATGAGGAAGAAACGCCGTCATGCGCACCGTGTGAAGCGGGCTCGAGCTATCGCGCCGAGACCCGTCAAGGGAGCTCTCCGACCTGTTATTAGGTGCCCGGGTTTCAAGTACAACACAAAGCAACGCCTGGGCAAAGGTTTTTCTCTTGAGGAGCTCAAGGTAAACACGTGTGCCGTGTATGTCGATAGTGGCACAATTGTAATCCTTGAAACATCCGGACTCACGAAAACCTCAGAAACTTAAATAATGCTTGTGATCTAGAACTCCCTCTAACACTAGAAGTTGCTTAGACTGAACATTGGTATATATATATATATATATATATATATATATATATATATATATATATATATATATAGTACTAAATTGCCGCGCTTGTTGAGCATTTCACGTGAAACACTCTTGTTGTAGTGCAACCATTGGTATAGCTCGAATTTAAGCATATGAGTAGTCGTTATGGTGGCGAGTGAATAGGCCCAAATTGTGTCATGATGCTTAGGGTGAAAATGTTGCTCTGCTTGTACCAATTTGTGTATTTACCGAAACTGCTACTCGCACCTCTACTTGCTCTAGGCATGTTGTGCGAGCTTTAGCCTTGTGACCTCCATCGATAAAGCTCACGCAGCAAATGTTGTTGTAAATGTTCATTGTACTGTGTATTGCTTCTAAAAAAAAAAAAGTTGCTGTGATGTCTGCATTATGGTTTCAATGGATTTGGCGCTACGGAAAGTCTTTAATCAGCTTTGGCCACTTGATGCTGCTTGCAAACCAAATCCCGTACTGTTTGCATCTCGGATGAATGAGTGCCACTACTGGAAACTAATGCCAGCTCCAGTAATTGACAGTTAATTTTTAGAGCACCATAATATGTATAGAAGACTTGCATTCACGTCATGAAACAGCTCTGATGAAGCATCAACATGGGATTGGGGACGGGCATGAAGTCTGCAGTGGCATAAGAGTTATCAAAATATGATGATCTTAAACGTCATGATCTAAACATTACGTGGACTTGGCTTTTATAAACATTTGATGTAAATCGATGGTTCCGATGCTCTAAAACTAAAAGTGAGCACACGAGCTGTGGCCAAGCTTCGCAAATGTGAACGCCAGCATGCTGCATCAGAGAAATGGTTCTTTATTTAAATACAGAAAGTTGGTACTATCTTTTTTTGGCGTATGTCTATAAATATAAAGGACAACATTTCTGATGACGCATGCTGGCATTCACCTTTGCATAGCTTGGCTACAGCTCATGTGTTCCGTATTACTTCTGGAGCACCTGTACACCCTTTGTTTGGGGTCCTACTCTCTTGACAACTGCTGTAAAATCGGCAAGAATCAATACATAACTTGCAAGTGACATCAGTTCCTGTCTTCCGTCCACCTTTATCAAGCACATGCGTCTCATAACCGCGCCGTGTTAACGTTCGTGCAGCAATCGTTTGTTGTAGAGCGCATGTTTTCGTTTGCCTTGCGCGTATAACGGAAGAGAATTATTCAGGACATTATGCAGCCATCAGTGAAGCAATGTTAACTGCGGAACTCTGATTCTCCGTGTCTGCTTTGTCCAAGCTCATAGTGTTGCACGGAATGGGTGAAAACAGCTTTGCACGAGATCTGGAAACACAACTTCTCTGTTATGAAGTTATGCCCACGCACACATGCCTTTTTCAGTCTTGAGATCCTTCCAGTTTATGGGCGCATGAGCCATGTGCTCTGCTTATCGCACTGCTCTTCTGTGCGGTCGCACGAGTTTGTCATCACCTTTGGCAAACAGTACGTCCCTGCTTCTGGTTCATTTTTGTCATTTACACAGCTCGTTCGGCAGTATAGTATCACACAAATGAATCGCCACTGGGAGGTACGGTGTTGACAGGACATGCGGGCATTGCACAGCTTGACTCTGTGCCAGCTGCCTCCATGTGCTCTGTGATGGCGGCGCATATGCCGAGATTGTATCCCAGAGTTCCACTGTGTGGCACACTTGCAAGTTATGTATGGTTTATTGCATTTTTTGCAGCATGTCTTTTTTTATATTCTTAGTTTGGAGCTTTTATCACCTCTTGCTGTTTTTCAATTAGTATGTGTTCTGGTTCAGTTTTGTGCTGTTAGCAGCAGCTGTTAGTAGAATCGCTTTCACATTGAAAGTATTTCGCAAGTTCTCCATGCTATGGTCTACTGTGTAGCAAGATCAGGCCTCCTATGTAGTGGTATAGGGGGCAGAGTTAAACGGGGCAGGTGCCAGTAACCGCAGTAATGATAACTGGCAGCAAGAGGTTTGCATTTTTCTATCTTGTTAATACTGGTGCAATTTAGCCAATGTGCACATGATGGGACATGTGCAAGCTGCATATATCCCTTCCATGCATGAGTCGGCAAATATATTACCAGCTACATTTTTAGGGTGAAGTGTGGAAACTGAAGTGAAAATGGCAGTATTGTGTGCTGTAATCCAGCAAAACGTGTCCATTATGTCCTTAGTCTGCTCTGTTCAGACTAAGGCAACATCGTGCGAAATGCACCCCCACATGCACTGTTTATAAGGTTTAATTATTAGGTACTGCAGGCCATCACAAATATGAAAAAAGTCTAAATTAATGTTAATGAATAGGCAAAAGGATATAGCACACAGCAATTTTTAAAACAATAAGAGGCAAGGTGCAGCTCTTTGCTGTGGAACATGGCACACTATACCAACACACGAACATCAATATGTACGAACGAATCTTCAAAGTATAGGGCGATAATGTTGCCGCCTTGCAGATCGAGGCTGAATGCAAACCCCCTCTTAAGAACTGGCATGTTTCAATCATAAAATAGCCATGGTGTTATTTTTCTGTGCAGTAAAATACACATTCATAGAAACTACAGTGAGGTAATATTACATTCAGAAATTTAATGCAATACACTTACACTTTAAGTGCGACCATAGTGGTGTTTGAAACTCAATATTTATCTTCAAAATGACATGGAGCCCTGAAAACTTGATTTTGAGCTTAATGTAGCCTGTGTTGTCATCTTGCTACAAGGTTGTTGTAATCTAAGTGAAGCTAATGTAATTTGTTAAATTGCAGGGGTGGGTCTGTTGTAATTTGCCAGAGGTTGGTTGCTATTAAAACTGAGCAAGGAGAGCATCCATTAGATCCACTTATAAAAATGCCTTGTTAGGGGTTTCAAAGTTTGTTTGTTTTTTTTTTTGTTTTTTGCATAAAAGTTGTATAATTCTGGCACAGTTTAAGTAACAGCATCTGTGCAAAGGTTTTATTTTTGTAGAGCTTTTCTCCCTCCTCTGGTAATGCCAGTTCGCACAATTCCTGCAATCTATTACAAAAGGCCATCCCCACCATCATTTTTAAAGTGTCTTAACGGTCCACTTAGAATAAAAAAAAAATATTATTAACTAGGCTGCAGGTATTGCCAAAAGGGTTGCCAGAACCATTGGCATTGCTGTTGACTACAGGCGCCGCAACAAGAGTGTTGAGAGCTTGCAGCAGAACGTGCAACGCCTTAAGGAGTACCGCTCGAAGCTGATCTTGTTCCCGCGCAAGGCTTCCAAACCTGCCAAGGGTGATGCAACGGTACGTTTCTTTACCGTCTTTGCATGATTTTGCTCATTTACTTGTTTTGGCTTAGTATTGCATTTACAGTCGCTGACAAATTTTTGGGACTCTGAAAATTTGGACTTCTTGAATATTTCGGACGCAACAAATGCACCGCCAAGGTTCCCATAGCACTAATGCGCTTTTGCGATCGATTCTTCAGATGAATTTATGCCCTGAAGTTTGATTTTCAGGACCAAATCGTTCGTTTTGTGTCGCGCCACTCAATTAGCGAAGCCATCATGTTATATTTATTTATTGGCTTGGTCAAGTTTGGCTTCCAGTGGCTAGTTTTGTTGGCTTCAAGATTGGAAGCGCGTACAGTTTTAGTTTTGGAGGCCGTACCTGGTCTTCCTTGGCTGCAAAACTGTAAGGGATGCAACTTTTCTTCATCAGTCTACCAGATCATCATTATTGCTCCAACCGTTTTGGGGGGGGGGGGGGTCATTTCGCACATGGTCATTCTGGCTGTGTGTTGCGTTTTGAGCAGCCAAGCCCGTCACATGTTCTCTGCTTTTGTGGTTGCTTAGTAGCGCTGAGCAGTTAGGGTACAGTGGCTGGAACCTTTTCTGCCCACTATAGCTACGGTGCTTGGCTACTGACCTGAGGCACATGGAGTCATTCGTGGCTGCGGCAGCAGCATTTCAGAGCCACTTAAATGCTGGAAGCTCGCGTACTCTGCAATATCAGTGCAGGTGAAAGAGAAAGTCGGACCGTTAAATCGCACCGAATAAGTGACGTTGCTTGGCACCATAGAGCCACCAACCAGTTTAACCATTTTTTCGGACAATTTTGCAGTCCCCGCCAAGTCTGAAGAACAGTCAGCAACTTAATCAACTGAACCATTTCATCTCCTGTAAGATCTTGCATTAAGCTGGAAAGACTAAAAAAAAAGTATTGTTGGCCCCTGATCTAGGGAATAAGATTGAACAAAAATTCTTTAAAGGGCCCTACAAGTTTTTTTTTTTTAAGCTTGAGCATCATCAAATTATTTTTTCTACAAATTTAGCGACACACCGTGTACCAAGGCCGTTACGCACAATTACATCTATACCCTCTTCTCACCCCTGCCTTGCCTCCTCAACTCATGGCACGCTGCATTTTTGGTGATCGCAGCGCACATGACAGTCTGACCTTCGCCCAGTCATGGCCTCGAAGATGAGCGCCAACAGGTAGCATCCAGTCTCAGAGGCTATGTCCCAGTTCGCCTGGCAGCATGCACGCTATATGCCAACAGAGACAAAGATCGTGATTTATATCTGCTCCCACAAGTGCCACCACACTGCCAGGCGATCTTGTTTGATGCTCCCGTAGGACGACAGTCTGCAAAAACATACAGACAAATGTAAATAAATCGAGAACAATCACTGATAAGCGTAACCTCAATGTTATGTCTTCAGCTGCAGACACGTAGATCATAGCCTTGACTGAACAAGTATGGCGCGACGCTCGCAGCATCGACGAGCTTAAAGGGATTCTGCTTGTCGGATGCCTCACAAACATTACATGATGTTGTAGCCTTAGAATCAAGTCACCGATTACTAGATACCGTCGAAACCCGCAGTAACGAAATCGTCGGGGAAACCGAAAAATTTCGTTTTTGTGAGAATTTCGTTGCCGCGAGTATGAGACATAAAAACAGTGATATGGCCAGCAGAACGAAAATTTATTGCCATAAGTCGGTCAACTTACTTTGTCGACCCTTCCCAGGCAACAACTTCAAACCTCTCCCTTGGCACTGGAAAAAGTGGTCCATTGCTACGTCTTCGTCACGTGCCCCGAAGAGGGAGCGAAGGGTGTCCAGCGCATCCAAAAGAATCCGCAGGTTGTTTTGGATGCGCTAGCACGTCATTCTTGCCCGCAGTCTCGCTGTCAGCGAAGTTACGGCTAAAGCAGACTCCGATGACGCGCCGCGCTCGTAGACCGCATGGCCCGGTCGTAGTAATCTAATCGTGCATCCGGTGCGGCCGCTCGTAATATGACCGTGCCGCCGCTTACAGCTTCGTTGCTTGCGACGAAGCACGTCGTCACGAGTGCGCTAGCGCGTCGTTCCTGCCCGCAGTCTTGCTGTCGGCGGAGTGAGGGCTAAAGACGACTGCGACGACGCACTGCGCTCGTAGTAACCTAATCGCGCATTCGCCCACTGTTCCTAACTAAAGTGTAATTATATCTTAAGTGATCATCGAGCCGTGAACACGTCGTGAAGTAGCAATTTTCGAGAACCATGTCCTTGCAACGCACAAGCAGCAAACGACGATCTCCCGGAGCAAGTATCGGGCCAATGGTGAGGCGAGCTGAGGCAACATGGCGGCCACAGCCAATCAAGGGCCTCAAAACGACCTTCAAACATTTGCTTTTTGTGCGGTTGTTTTTAAAGGGAGGAGCTGGCAGAGGCAGGAAAGTTAATCGCGGAGAAATGCTCTTTTCGATGTGCCCGCCATCGCGAAGCCATAATTTTTTTTTTAATCGCTGTTTTCTCGCGATTTCCAGAAACATTTTCACTACCGAGGTGGGTAAAATGAATTTTGTGAAGCACTTCTGCGCGGTTTTCAGTGTAGATATTTTAGAATCAGATAGAAAAGGGGTTCCAGAAACTGAAAACTTGATTTTCAAAAAACTTTTTTTTTTTTTTTGTCGTCTTTCGCTATCCCAAAGCCGCGTCCTCCCTTAAATAAACGAAACTGGCGGTACCCACGCTAGCGCGTCAAAAGCAGATGTTTACAAATTTTGAGCGCGCATAACACGCATACGAGCATATTTTCAACAGTTAAACCTTTGGCTCCCGCAGGAGGGTAAAATAAGGCCCCCACCAAGGTAGAAAATTCGTTAATGCGGGATCGCTGTCCAAAAACATTTCTTTGTCGTGATATACATAATTCATGGGCTTTTATGATTGTTCACCGGGGATCCGGAAATATTTCGTTGCCACAGGGATTTCGTACTCGCGGGGTTTCGTTATTGCGGGTTTCGACTGTATGTGGTACGCAACATTGCTGAGGCACTTCATTGTGTCTAAGAAGAAAAAAAAACTCGAGGTAAACACTGTCGCTCAGCTCACGTTAACACGGGGCACATTGTAATGCAGACAGACACTGGCTGCCCACAGAAGGTTCAGAGACTTAGCCCAAGATATCCAATAATATCAGTCAATGGGTGCTTTGCATACTGGAAAATTTCTACGTGTTGAAGACGCGAGCAGTTGAAAACTTGTTCAGCTGAGCCGCTGCAATCTGCAGCGATTCACACATTTAAGGTCTTGTAATAAAATACACAGTTGATGTAGAGTTTAAACGGAGATGCAATTCAATAAAAAGGGGGAAAAAGGTGTTTTTATTCTGTAGCCTAGGGTAATAAAATTTTCGCTTTGTGAATAAGTTTTTATGCTGATTTCAAATATATATTCAATTTAATAGTACATTATATAGTTATCATTTTGAAGTATGGAAGCTTTTTCTGGACAGCCTTTTATGCTACTAAACCTTAAATAATTGAGCCATTAATAGCACGTATTGCTCCATATTAACTGTAGAAGGCAAATAACTATCAGGAAAGTGTCCTTAAGGGGAGATGCGAGTCGAAAAATCGCGTTTGTAGCGAAATTTCTCGTATTTCTGATTTTTATTGCATTGTAATCTTCAAACCTTCTTCTTTCATCTGTGAAAATTTTAAAACTAAATTCGAACCGCAAAGTGCAAAAAAATGTGTATGAAGGCATCGCGGTGGCTCAAAATTTCGTGAATTTGCGCCGATATTGGCCATCTTTGACTGCGCGCTGCTCCCCGTCGCAGTGCCGCCCGCCATCGCGATCGGTTGGGAAAGTTGCGTCCGGCCTTCTTCTTACAGCTCCGACGACCGCCAGTTTCGTACATGGGCAAAAAAAAATTGAAAACAAGGCCTTTTTATCACGTGGTTTGAGTGGTTTGAAACGCGCGGCACCCTAAGCCGCATCGCCATTGGTTACAGAGTCATTGTCAGCTGTGTTGGTGGCAGCCATCGGCATTTGGTCCGTCTGCTTTTCTGCGCGTCTACGCATATTTCCGCGATGACAAGCCCGAAAAAGTGCAACATGAGACCGCAGAAGTTTCGAACGAAGCACAAGTTCAAGGGAAGGCGGCATAAAGCGCCCCGAACGACGGCGACGAACGAGAACTCGCCTACGTGTGCTAGGCCTGATGGCGGCATCGACGAGTGCGCGAGCGACAGTGGCTACGATGAAGGGATTGACGCTGCGCTTTCTTTCGTCAGTGCTTCGGAAAAGAAGCTCGGCTTCTTCGAAAAAGACGATGAGGTTTGTGCAACGACAGTTTTGTGCGACACCCTCTTGCTGACGGCACTTGTGGCAGATGCGGCATGCCCTGCTTGCGGTATTCAAAAACTTGCTGTTCGGGAGCCGGCAGAAAAGCGCAAGGGACTTTCGTCGCTCCTCGAACTTCATTGCGAAAACAGCGAATGCTCAGCAACTGCTCTTTCGTGCTCCTATACGTCACTGCGTGTTACGGCGGAGGGCAGCAGCCGAGTGAGCCAACGGTACGACAGTGGGAGCTCCCGAGATAGTTTCGCTATAAATGTGAAGGCGGTGGTGGCTGCACGCGCTGTCGGCATTGGGCATGAGCAATTGTCGAGATTTTGCTCCATTATTGGACTCCCAAAGCCAATGCACCACCGAGGATTTTTTTCGATAGCAAAGAAGGTGCACACCGCTGCCATGGCAGCTGTGAGTGAAAACTTGCGCCGATCCAGAGAGTTGACGAAAGAAGTAGCAGGCGAAACTGATGTGGCTGTTATGTTCGACGGCACTTGGCAGAAGAGGGGCCACAAAAGCCACAACGGGATTGGCGCAGTTATCTCTTTAGATACTGGCCTCTGCTTAGACTTCGAGGTCATATCAAATTACTGCCTGACATGCAGTAGGCACAAGGATATGGGCCCAGACGAGGAAGTGTGGCAGGCATTCCATGGCCCAGTCTGTGAAAAAAATGCAGACTGTTCCTCCCATGCCGTGGAAACGGAGGCTGCAATGCGCAGTTGGCAAAGAACATTGACTTATAACACCCCCCTGCATTTCATGACATTCTTGAGTGACGGTGACAGCAAAGCATATAGTGCAGTTGCAGAGTCGAAAGTCTATGGTGCTGTCAATATAGAAAAAGAAGACTGCACTAATCATGTGGCCAAGAGACTTGGCACCGCGCTACGGAAGCTGCATGTGCCATTACCACGAGGTCAGAAAATGAGAGAGCCAGCCATTCAGAAGCTCCAAACACACTATCAGATTGCCATAACAAGCAACGGGGGGAGTGTACGGGATATGTACACTGCAGTGTGGGCTTCGTACTTCCACTCATGCTCTACTGACAATGCTGGCAGTCACAAGTTTTGCCCTGCAGGAACAGAGTCGTGGTGCAAACATCAACGCGCTGAAGCACTTGGTGAACCTGCACCATGCCACACACCTCTCCTGACAAAAGCACAGGGATTGGCTGTTTTGCCCATTTATAAGCGGCTAACGGATGAGAAGCTCCTTGCTCGATGCATCAAAGGGAAAACCCAGAACGCATCGGAATCCTTGAACAGCAAAATTTGGCTACTTTGCCCCAAGACTAAGTTTGTCTCCCGAACGGTTGTCGAGACTGCCGCAGCTATGGCGATCCTGTGGTTCAACAAGAGTCATGCTACTTTCGAGCACATCCTGGAAGAGCTCAACATACTGCCATCTAGAGATCTAGTTACTTTCAGTGATTCCCGCGATGCGAGGCGCATCAAGAGAATGTCCAAGCGTCTGACAGCAGAAGCAAGGGCCCACCGTCGTCGTGGAGTGAAAAGGGCACGGCTAGAAGAGAGTGCTCGCAAGGACCGTGAGGGCACAACCTATGCTGCAGTACAGTTCTAGTAACTTGCAGTGCTTTTAAAAATTCTGTTGAACATTATGGCCAAAGATTATGCATTTCTAACAACTCTGTGATAAAAAAAAAAGGTTTCAAACTTTCAAATGCGTTTTTCTCGTTTTGCAGTTTTGTGTGATTTGTGCTTCTTATACACGCTAGTTCGTATACTTAGAATTGTCATATCTCTATGAAATTTTGCACATAGCGTGATGGAGGCCCATAGAGTGCAAGTATCTATTCAGATTCAGTCCTGCTTGATTATGTTTTTCATAAATTACATAACATTGAAAGCCCTTGGCAACTAGAGCCATAGTAAATTTTTCTATTTTATTATTCTATTTCACCTTTTTACACACAAAATTTATATAGTTTTTTGCACTTTACAGTTCCAAAGGATCATAGTCATCTGCATGCTTTATCTCAAATTTTTATAGGTCAGAATTGTTGCATAACAATTGCCATAATTTTGCAGTATCTGACCTGCAGAAAGAAAACCAAGCAATCTACATGAAAATAAATGACATATTTGAAAAGAGGAGAAAAAACTATTAGCATGCCAATTTGTGTTAAATTCAGACTCTTATTAAAGAAAATCATTTTTCGAGTAGCATCTCCCCTTAAGGCATTTAAAAAATCGAAAAATAGTAGTGTGAGAAGTTTTAAAATGCCATTGGCCCTGAGCCATAAAACACCACATATAATAAAATCAAAGAAGTGTTAAAATGCTCAGCCCATATTAATAGATTATTTTAAGTTTATAATAATTATGTTAAGGATATCACATTTTAAAGGAAATAATTGCACTTTTCACATGCTAAGGAATATGTGGGAAAAAATTTCCATCTTGCTCTGGCCATCAGAGGTATCATGAACGTGATGTCCAAACTGAAGTTGTCCAGATTTGCATCCCACGAAAAACATATTTTAAGTCTAGTTATGAAAGCTCATCTGTGTGGTAAAAATATGTAAAATTATTTCTTCCATTATAGAGCTTGAAAATCATGGTTATTTTCAGTATAGAGGCTTCGGTGAACTACTCATGAGAAACGCAAATATGATTTCCAAGGAACTCGAGACAATGAGCTCTTTTTAGTTCTTAATAGCCACCTCGTGCGCTTTAAAAGCAATTTTAATTTGCTTTCAGTTTAGCTATAACCTTGTTTTTTGTTTGTTTATATGAAAGTAGAGAAACTAAACTTGTCAAAGCAAGTGAAAAGATATGTAATTTTGGAAAAGACTTGCGTTTTTCGAGTAGCATCTCCCCTTAATGGAAAAAATGAATTTTATTTAGAAATGTCGTTTTTGATTCTTGATTATGTTAAATGCACAATTGATTGCCAGTCATTTTGCTGTGTAATTCCGTCTTCGCTGTCTTTTTCAAAAGATACAAGCAAAATGTTAAACCATCCCCCTACAAAACTGAAAAAGCCAGTTTTGTGTGAACCATAAAGTTAGCTTGATAAGTAGTATTTTGTAGGTTATTCAGCAATCATATCAAGTGGTAACATGTCATCATGCACTAAAAGCATCAACACATCATCTTAGTCGTAAAAATCGTAAACATCTCAGTAGCTGAATGCGTTAAGTGGTACATGTTTTGTTCATGCTCAAGGACACATATGTGAGCCTGTAAACTGTCTAATTTACTTCTGCTTCATTATGTGTTACATTTCAATATTGGAAACAGAAGCATATTTGATAATGTTAAGCAAATTCTAATTGAGCCTGGCCCTTACACTGAAAAAGCATGGCTTACAAATGATCAGCACCGCAGCGCGAAAGCACCGCGTTGTGGCACTGATGCTGCAAAACAAGCTATAAAGAAAAAAATTACTTGCTGCTTTAGAAAAGGCAGTAGTAAGGTCCAAAATGGAAATGTCAGCAAATATTGAGAATTTACGCTTTCCTGATCATGTTGTGTAAGCGCTGAGCCTGTTTCAAATCTTTTTTGTGGATTTTTTCAAAACATGTATTTCTGCTATTTTTCTGCACGCGATCAGTCCTAATTCTTTTGCTGATCGACATTTTTCATTAAAACTTGGCACACTGTCTTGTTACTCTAGCAGGCGTGCAATGAACCTCAATAAGCAAAATCGTGCCTCAAGATTTCATATGGCTGTCTTTATACGAAGGTGCACATAGTGCGAATGCATAATTTTTAGTTATTTAATTATAATTTGGTTAATAATAATCAGATCTCATTCATTTTGGTTCATTGCACAGGCAAGTACAGTTAAACCTCGTTATAACGAGATGGGCTATAACGAAATAATGGTTATAACGAGCAAATCCTAATTCCTCTTGAAAGTCCCCATACAAATCAATGTACTTAAAACCTCGTTTTAACGAGGCAAAATTTGCCTGTTATAGGATATAACAAACAAATTTTGTAAGAAGTAAAATTTTGAGCCGATGTCACGACAGTTCACAACGCGAATTTGAGACGGCGCGCAACACGAGAACTGTATTTAGCAGTTCAAAACTCCCGCCACACGCCCTCCAGCAACCCGAGCAAAGCAGACGGCACGCGCTGTTTCCGGAGGAGAGAGAGGTCGCTGCACGTGCGCCGCTTGGCTACCACCGACAGCGGAGCGCTCCGCAAACGTCTCGCCCTTTTTTTTCTTTTGTGTCTTCCTTATATTCTCCCTCTCCCCTTTCTCATGGCACTGAGGCGCGCTTCCTAATCTTACATACCCCCTTCCCCTTGAGTAACCGGTTCCTAGAGGGCAGCGCAAAAGAGCGCCTGTTCTGCCCCTACCTCTTCACAGTCACTTTCTCTACAAGTGTTGTCGCTCGCCGACGTGAGCCGCGTTGCTTTTGCATGCGTGTTTCTTCACTTTTTTTACTTCTTCCGCCTTATCTTTTATCGTGCTGCGCTCGTGATTCCAGCAACATGAATGCGCCAGGCGGGAAGCGAAAGCGCATAACGCTAGATCAGAAGGCGGCTATGATAAGAGCCGTCGAATCGGGGTCCAAGAAAGGCAACGTGGCAAGAGACTTTGGCGTATCGACGAGCACACTGTCAACCATCTTGAGCAAGCAGGAGTCCATCATCGACGCTGTTGCACATGGCTAGAAAGGAAGCGTTAAGAGGATGAGGGCACCTGCCTTTGAAGCGGTCGAAAGGGCCGTTTTTAAATGGTTCCTGGACATGCGGGCCGTGAATCTGCCGGTGAGCGGCGCCTTGCTGCAAAGAAAAGCGAGAGACTTTGCCTGCATCATGTGCTATGACAACTTCGTAGCAAGTTCGGGTTGGCTCCAACGCTTCAAGGAGCGCCACGACATTGTCGGGAGAGCGATCTGCGGCGAATCGCAATCTGTCGACGAAGCAGAGGCTGCCAAGTGGGCGAAAGAAAACATCGTGCGCCAGCTAGAAAAATACAGTGCGGAGGATATTTTTAACGCAGACGAAACCGCTCTCTTCTTCAAGATGTTGCCGCACAAGACGTTAGCCCTCAAAGGCGAGCCGTGCCATGGCGGCAAACAAAGTAAGCTGCGGATCACTGCGCTACTTTGTGCAAACATGACCGGCTCTGAGAAGCTGCCAATTTTCGTAATTGGCAAAAGTGCATCCCCTCGCTGCTTTAAGGGGAAGAGGCAGCTCCCAGTCCAGTACGTAGCCAATCGCAAAGCCTGGATGACCAGGGAGATTTTTTCAAAATGGCTTTGCGAATGGGACGAGAAGCTGGCAAAGGCGAACCGCAAGGTGTGCCTTGTTTTAGATAACTGCACCGCCCACCATCGCGCTGCCGTGCTTCAAAACATCGTGCTGCTGTTCCTTCCTGCCAACTGCACAGCAAAAATACAGCCGCTTGACCAAGGCGTGATTATGTCGCTGAAGGCAGGTTACCGCAAGCGTGTGATAGACAAGCTCCTGCTCAACATGAGGATGAAGCGAGACACCGATGTTGACTTGTACGCTGCGCTCGAAATGCTTCAGGCGGCGTGGATGAGTGTGACGGCGACCACGATCGCAAACTGCTTTCGACACGCCTCATTTGCCGCCGCACCAGACGCCAGCGATGAGCCATCAGACGAGCCCACTGTGCCGAACGGTTTTGCCACATCAGACGAAGTCGCTGCATCATGGACGGCAGTTCGTGATGCCAGTGTCGTGCCTGACAGCGAGTCGTTTTGCGACTATGTGAGTGCGGACTCGGAAGTGGTGGCAACGGAGCAGCTCCTGGATGACGATATTGTGCGCGCTGTCAGTGATCGTAACGAAACCAGTGACGATGACTCTGTCGACGAACAGGAGACAATCGTGCCGACGGCGTCGGAGGCATTAGACGCAGTGGACGTACTGCGCCGCTACTTCGGCGCTCACGAGGGCGGCGAAGATGGCTTGAACATTGCGGCCGCAGCTGAGCGAGCCATCGTTCGCATCAGGAAGATGCATCAACGTCCAATTACGGACTTCTTTGCAGCAAAGTCTGCCTGAAATGCAAGCTGTGTATTTTGAAGTGCATTAAAACAGGTGCATGACTTTTTTCCTTTTTATTTGGGAATGCGGTTATTTTGTTGCTCACCACCGTGCGGCGGGATGCTATTTCGCCCGCTATTTTTGGGGGGTAAGTACAGTGCATAATATTTGCGTTAAATGCCCACTGCGGCTATAACGTAATATTGGTTATAACGAGCAAATAGCGGTGGCCCTCCAATTTCGTTATAACGAGGTTTAACTGTACATTGTTTATGTCCATGAAAAAAAAAGTCGATTTTTTTCAGTGAGCGGAACTTGAGTTAGGGGTGTTCGTGCAAAGCATACTTTTAATGAAATTTTTAATAGTGAAAAATTAACAAAACATGGGACTTGCTCTGTAATGCTCACGTGTGCCTAAAAAGATGCGATTTCCCGTATAATGCGGAATATAGGTCGAGGCGGAATATAAGTTGGCCCCCTTACCTTGACCAGCAAAAAAGAAGAAAAAAAAACGCGGAATAGTTCACAGATTCAGTCCTCCGAGTTGTCGGAGCTCTCTGACGACGACTGCTTATCGCTAACCGCCTCCCATAGCATGTCGTCCTCAGGCAAAGACCTCCATGCCTCGGAGGCCCAACCAGAAACTGTCGCCAGAGGTGGCCTGCGCAGCCGGCCTGTCGGGGTCCGCGAGTTGTCGCCAGCCATTCATTCGGTGTACAGCGCACGCACCCGGTCCTTGAAAGGTTTATTAAGGACGACGTCCAGCGGTTAGAGTGTTGACGTCATCCCTCCCGGAATGACGACAAGATCAGTCTTTCCGTCGCGAAGGCTCTCCTTCACCGATGTGGTCAAGTGGCCGCGAAACGCGTCCAACACGAGCATGTTCCGGTGCTCCAGGAGTGCTCCGGGCCGCCGGTTCCACGCTGTCCGGATCCACTCGAGCATTAGGGCCTCGTCCATATACCCCTTCTCGTTGACAAGGACGATGACACCCCCGGGAAAGCCTCCTTCGGCATCGTCTTCCACTTGAAGATGATGAAGGGGGGCAACTTTCTGCCGTCGGCCGTGTAGGAAAGCATAACGGTGAAGCGCGAATGCTCGCTTCTGGTCGAAAAAAACTTCACCTCTTTTGCCCCGTGTTCGCAAACAGTGGTGGACGACGACATGTTGAACCACACCGGCGTTTTGTCGACGTTGCTGATCTGGCCTAGCATGGAGCCATGCTGCCGCCGGAGGCTGTTCACGTAGAGTTGAAACTCTATCAATTTGTCCTGGCAGCTTCTGACATATCGACGTGCGCCGTCGAAGGGCAAATCCCTTGCATCGCATGAAGCGACGGACCCAATAAGTGGATCCCTTGAAGTCTTTTTTTGATAGACCGGCTTCACGGGCGAGCTCGACGGCTTTTGATCGAATGAGTGAGCTCCGCATTCACCGGCAGGGATCTGGCACGGTACTCGCAGACGAAATCCGCCACTTTGTCTTCGAGTTCCGGGTGGACAGCTCGGCGACCGCGAAACGACGTCTTCCTTTCGTTGCACACCAACAGTTAGGATTTTTGGTTGCGTCAGTAGCTGGTGCTTTTCTGAGACATTCCAAACTGCCGTTGTGCCGCCATGTTACCATTCACCTCTGCAAATTCAATAACTTTTTCTTTTAAACGCGGCGAACTGGCGCCGCGTCCCCGTATTCATGGCTAGTCGCAGAGTAACGTCGACACTCGCTACGAACCACCCGTGCTACGAACACTAAATCAACAAGAAAAAAGAAATGGCGTTGGCCCAAAGAGGCGATGTCGATGCTGATGCTGCCCAAAAAGCATGTGACACTTCTTGTTGCCAGGCGATCACTTGGTTTATGCCAAGGGCCGGTATATAGGTCGAGGGGTGACTTTTCATTGACATTTTTTTTGGGGAAAATCTCGGCCTATATTCTGCACTATATGGTATATGGCAGGCTAATAATATCTAATGATTATGGCTTTTTCAATAAGAGTTTCCGTCATTTCGCCTTGTATTTTATTGGTCTACAAAAGATCCTTGGGACTTGCTTTACTGGCTAAATGTGTTCATACAAAATCGTCAGAAAGTCAGAGTTTGATATATATCCCCATGATCGACTGTATTATCTCTGTACATGCGTGGGTATTAGAGAGAGACAAGTATTTATTCATACAAACTTCTTGTGGAATTAATAATGTGCTGGCACCTTCGTGCATTTCCCCTTCCCTTTTATGTAGGAGGAAGAACAGAAGCTTGCAACACAGCTGAAGGGAGTGGTTATGCCATTGAAGAAGACCACTCACCGGGAGAAGCCTCGTGTCCCAACTGAAGAAGAAAGGAAATACTGCGCCTACGTGCACCTGCGGCAAGCAAAGGCCAAGGCACGGCTCTGGGGCAAGCGAGCAAAGAAGGCTCGTGAGGCAGCTGAGAGCATGGAAGCACAGGCTCCAAAGAAGGGCTAGCACAACTTTGTTGATTAACAGTAAAGAAAACTTGTCCACATGGGCTGATCCTTGTGCTATATGTGGAAAATGTGTTTTGGAGTCAAGAATGTCAGTACATTGAAGCCTTCACAGTTGCTGATAAGCTCCTTGCATCACTCCTGCATAGTTATCAAAACTTAATTTTTCAGTTCCCATTTGGAGCATCAAATTTAAAGACCTTGCAACGCTATTTCGCATGGTCAGAAAACACGGCCAGTTGGTAGTTGAGGCACTCGAGCAGATCTTTACAGCGCAATGCAGCCTAGAATCAACATTTCTCAAAATCGACTACAAATGGTAGTCCCTTCTCTCGACTATGATGCTATAAACATCGGCTATCGTACCAATAATCTAAAGTGGGCAGCCATTGGCTGATCGAAAATTCGTGTGCTGCTTAGTTATCGCGGCCATCGTAGGGCATCGTCATGTGCCCTCAAGATCAAGATAGCAGCGTGTTCAAAAAAAGGGATCTAGGTCGCGGCGCGCCCTGACCAATGGGTGCATATGTTCCTGTCCCATTGTCTCTATTTACCTTCCTCCTCCTCTGCGTAGCTTTTAGCGCGCTCGTTGATACGAAATTAGAGCACTTGTACAAATCACTAACTCTGCTCTTGCGTGACAAATTAAAAAAATTTGATGATAGTTAATTTTTGAGGCAATAAGCTCTTTTACTGAAACCATTCAATGATAGCTTGCAAAATTTAATTTGAAAAGGTTACAGGTCTATAAATTTTTGTGTCCTGCTTTTTGTTGCTTAACGTGGTTGCCAAGACTGCCTCTTACCGTTACTCATTCGAACTGTGTTTTATGATCAGGGTGATGGCCAAGCAGTTTTCTGACAATAGCGTACTACCGCAATGTACTAATAGCGTACATTGCGATAGCGCGTGGCCAAGTGCTCTATGTATAATGGCGCCTATGGTGACATGTTTTTGAGTTATCATGGGAAGGCTTCGCAGTTTGTGCCAGTGCGCATTGCCTTCACTTGCTTTCACCCTCTCCCTCGTTTTGCCCTGTGGTGATGTGAGCTCTGAAAATAACTTTGAACATGAAAGTAAACAAGAGGGGACTAGGTGCACTCGCCAGAACAACCAACTTCGCTCCCGATAACGCGGAACTACGCCATAATCGGCACCACTAAGCAACCTTCCAGTGCGCTCGACTTGAAGCTCGGTCATGCCCTCGCGTGGTGTAGCTCATACTGAGTGTGATAGTACGTTTTAAATCTCCCTGGAAAGCCGCGTACAGAAACCAGGCCATCGCGTGAAACTCTTTATCGCTTCAATATAGTTCTGCATCCATTGCGACTTCACTCTCCTAATCAAGAATTTTGTACACGTCTACGCTCTCAATGCAAATAACAGTAGACTATAGGATTAACGTAGATAGAACTAGCCAAAAATATAAGATGGGCTGAATACTCGAATGTTGTCAATTTGTTTCAAAAGGTATGCCCATAAAGCTCATAAGGACGTTTACATTTGGTAACTTATGCTGAAGTTTTTCAACCCACGTTGATTATTTAGAGTGTACATAATACCGCTTCTAAAGGCATGGGCATACGTGGGGTTTTCCCATACCTCCATCGTTGGTCACGTCCGAAGATTAATTAAGTTGCGCATTGGATGGAAATGAAGCAATGAGGTGGTTCTCGCAATGACCTGCCTTTGGGCGCCAGTTTTCTGGGGGTGCAGGCAGGAAGTAATAAAAAGCTTAGAATGCAACATCACAGGTCTGGGCCCTCATTGTCACCAATAACCACGTGCCCATGACCCTACGTTTTGAAAGAGAGAAAAAACAAAAATTGATATCGTCGGGCACTGCCCGTCGGCTAAAATCTCATGAGACATGGCAGCAGCAAGGACTTGAATGATGTCTTGCTGGAGTCTGGGCTGCGGAGCAGGGCCTCCCAGAACTCTAGAGCATGTTAACCGTTCTGATCTAAAAGTGTGTCCACCATGTGAACCAAATTTGCTGCCTCATCACAAAATGAATAATGGCAAAACGGGTACACCTGAGTAAAGATAGGGTGCTTGCATGGCACCCCCTATAGATAAACGGTGGAGGGAGGTGTACAGCTTTGCACGCCTATGCTTCGGGCACTGGGATACAATTATGGTCAATATCCCTCTTTATTGTCAGTTTTCATTAGCCCAGACATCTACTACAGCCCCTCATTCATTTGATCCAGCTGCAGAATTCAACAGAATCAAAAAGAAAATTCAGGAGCCCCTCTCCTATCGTAGAAATGGAAGCAAGCGACATGGGCATAACTCACCTGCTTCTTTTCATTAAGTTGCTCTTTGGACATAGATATCATTGTAAAAAGTGCAACCGAGCAGCAAAACAAACGCAGGAGTACATTGACAATTGATTTTATTAAAGGCAGATGCATGGCTTTCCTTCTGTGTAGGCGCACTGTCTCAATGAACATGAATGTGATCAAACATGAAGTTACTAAAATATGTAGGGTTTGTCCAAAAGCACCATGTGATTATGAGAGACGCCGTAGTGGAGAGCTCTGGAAATTTCTACCACCTGGTGTTCTTCAGCGTGCACTCGAATCTGAGCACACGGGCCTACAGCATTTTTGCCTCCATCGGAAATTCAGCTGGGATTCTATCCCAGGACCTGTGGGTCAGCAGCTGAGTACCTTAGACACTGGACCATCGCAGTGTGGCATGAAATTATTAAACCAGGCGGGACAAAAATTTCATGTCAACAGTGTGCAACGCAATTGATGGGCCTCTTTCACACCCCTGCTTCTGAGGCTCCGTGAGCTCTTTCTTGCTTACTTCAGCCTAGGAGTTTTGCGCATCGAAAAAATTGGTTCACAACTGGAGCTTGGCATGAAGTCGAAGCGAAATTTGACTAATACGATAGTGCGTGAAGCCCTTGAAACGTTTTTTTTTTTTTATCAGGAAAGCGGGTGAGGAGTTCAGTGTGTAAGTGGCACATTGATTGCGCTGTATAATGCTGAAATGAAATTCCTGTCGCACCTAGTTTGATATTTTCATGTTCAATGATCTGTTCTTGTGCAATACAAAACATGTGGGGCTGCCTTCAATATACTCAGTTGCCTGTTTGCGCCGGTGTTCGTCTATTCCTTTCTGTTGTGCTGTTTTGTAGGGCTACTCCCCATATTATTATTGGTTTTATTTTGCATTGCACAATGCTCCCTCCTGACGTGAGCAATCAGTTTTATCGAGACCGTCCCCGGAGCATTCTTTTAGGGCTGATTCGGTATGGTGTCTCATGTTCTTTCAAATGTCTGTCGTCTGCTAGATAGCGTCCCAGGGCAAGGACAGGCAACCGATCGTAGAAAAATGGGTTATGAATTCATTTTCTTTTCTTTTTTTTAACGCCGCAATCTTTCTGGAATGTGCAATTTCAGTTGACCTTACACGTTGTCCAGCAAGCCGCCTTTAATCCGCCAATACGAAATATTTTGTTTATTTTCTGCAAAATGCACTCGTATGCTTCAGTTCGAAGTGGGCAAGCATGGGCGCAGAGCCTAGTGGTACTCGCGCTCACATTCGGGTCAAAGTTTTGAACCCAGTCCCGATAATAAAATTTAGTTTGCATTACGTAATATTTCGCACCTGCTTTACATACGTGGTTTTTACGGGTGTGCGTAGGGTTGTCCATTTGGGGGGGGGGGGGGGGGGCAAGTTACAGCTGCTGTGCCTCGATTGGGACGGCGGACCCCCGAGTTGGCCGAACAAGTGGCCATTGCACTCTTCGTCATGCAAGACGGTCGGAGAGACTCCGAAGCAGCCGTCGTGGCATTAGAGAAAGGCCGGGTAGCCCGATAGGTACCGTAATTACTCGAATCTAATACGCACCTCTTTTCCGGTTAAGCGAGTTCATAAATCGTATGCGCGTTAGAATCGAGTACGAAAAAAAAATGAATACGGTCATTCTATTGCCATCGGCACTTCCAAAATGGCCGCCCCCTACGTGCGTCTGCATGGCGCATCGGCCATTTCTGCCTATCTGTTTCCCATGTGCAGAACTTCGTACATGTGCTGAGGAGTTCGTCATCTTGGTCTGCATTAGCATCGACGGCATGGTAGGGCCGACTCCAAAAACTCGACGAGTGCACCACAATGCCGCTTTTAAAAGAAAAGTCATCGTGTGTGCCGAAACAAGCGGAAATCAGGCCGCATCGCGGTCGTTCTGAGTTCCCGAAACGTGCGTGCGGGACTGGCGGAAACAAAAGCAGAATATTGTCGACCGCAAAGATTCACGCAAAGGCTTCATAGGACCACAGCAGGGTCGGTTTTCACAAATTGAAGAGCTGCTCGGTGAGTATGTGATTAAGCACTGAGCAGCACAGCGGCCCGTGTCGACAGAACTGCTCCAAGTGCAGGCTATGCAGTTAGCCTTAGAAAAAGGGCTAAATGCGGAGCCAGTTTAAAGCGAGCAAATGCTGGCTAACTTTATCAAGAGGAAAGGCTTTTCCCTCTGAAGGCGAACGGGCATACGCCAAAAGTTGCCGGAGGAGTACGAAAAAAAGCTTCAGTTTTCAGAGGTTCGCCCTAAACTTGCGGCACAACAACGGCTGCCTGTTTGGGCAAATCGGGAATGCCGATCAGACGCCTCTTCGACATGCCTGGCACCACAACCATCGAGAACTAGGGGGCGGAGCAAGTTTGCGTGCTGACATCGGGCCACGATAAAACAATAGTGACCGCAATGCTCCGTTGCACGTCAAATAGGCACAAGCTTCCCTTGTACCTCATATTTAAACAAAAGACGCTCCCGAAAGGAGTCTTTTTCCCGAGTGGTGTGATCGTGTGGGCCATTGAGAAAAAAGGGTGCGCGTTGCAATCGATGTCTTACTTTTTTTTTTTTTTCGTCGTGGAAACCCGGTGCGCGTTAATATAGAGGGCGCGGTAGAATCGAGTAAATACGGTAGTTAGAATTCTTAGAGGCGCCAAGAATAGTGACAACGCTACGCAATCCATCTTATGGTTCCCTGCCCACGTCGGGGCGATTGAGAGGGGTTCCTCTGAACCTTTTAAGACTCTGCTCACGAGGCTGCGCGTGGCTTTGCCGACCGTGCTGCCCACAGATCAGGCGACTGTCCTCCCGGACACAGCGACATTCCTAGGACGCACAATGAGACAACTCAATTTTTCCTTGTTAGATAGAAGGGCCTTCCCGCCACCTCCATCCAATATAAGCAGGTCGCAAGTGGTCACGCTCAGACTCCTGCAAACCAACTACCCAAAGCCAGCGTTCCTGAATAGCATCTGTCTGGAAATTTGCACGACTATTTTTTGCGCGGCTTGTGGCTAGGTTGCTATTGTTCCTCACGTGCTGTGGAAGTGCGGGTCGTTGAGCAAGTAAGAGTGGGACACGCTCCTGCGAAGCCCCGTCTTCGAAGACCAAGTCCTGGCCGTCCAGCGTGCCCGTGATCGGGCCGGCAGGCTAGAGCTGTCAATGCCGTCGTGGGATTAGCCAGGTGCGCGTTTCGGTGGACCAAATAAAAGTTTATTTTTCACTCACTCCCTGTGATCGACAAGCTTCATGATGGAGACAAAAGTGAAAATGGAACAATTACTTGCTTCTCTCAACAGCCTATCTTTGGTCCTAGAGTCACCGAGAGCAAAGGTGGGAATTAAAACAGTAAATATCAGGGGTCCCCAGTGGCAGTTATCAACAACCTGGGTTACGATAACACTGCACATTAAGCAAATGCCAACAGGTCTGTTCAATTAATTGTTGGGGTCGTACGTTTCATTACCACGATAAAATGAATGCCGAAGTGGAAGGTGTCGGAAATTTCGATCTGGTACTCTTGATCATTCACCGAGATATAAGTACACTGGTCTCTAACATTTCTCTTCCATCGAAGAGCGGCAGCCGTGGCTACGATTCAATCCCGCGACCTTCTAGTACCAAAAACCTCTGTACCACAACGGCGGCTTGATCAGGCCCGTCAGAGTTAAGGTATGAGATGGGACGCACTCAGAGTGACGGCGCCTCTTCTTTCTAGATGAGCATCTAAGCATCCACGTTGTAAATTCGAGTTTAGGGATAACGTTTAAGATGCCTTTCTGGCGCTCGAATCGCTTTCGGCCTGTGCATCTAGGAAAATTGTTCTAGGATAACTATCGTTGGCGCATAGATCCAAACACCATGTGTTACCTGTTCTCAGCTTCAATGCTGCTTCCGGCGAGATGCAGTTGGTAGCAACGTTTATAGTATCTATAAACGTTAGTTGGTAATGTTGGTTGGAAGTTCGAAACACAAGTTAATAGCCGTCGAATTTGCCTTCCTTGGTCAGAAAGAATAGCCGCAGGAGTACGGTATTATCATGCGCTCAAACCATAGTCACAGAACACTTTCCCTAGTCCCGCCCCGGCGCGGTGGTCTCGTGGCTAAGGTACTCGGCTGCTGACCCGCAGGTCGCGGCTTCAAATCCCGGCTGCGGCGGCTGCATTTCCGATGGAGGCGGAAATGTTGTAGGCCCGTGTACTCAGATTTGGGTGCACGTTAAAGAACCCCAGGTGGTCGAAATTTCCGGAGCCCTCCACTATGGCGTCTCTCATAATCATATGGTGGTTTTGGGACGCTAAACCCCACATATCAATCAACTTTCCCTAGTCCCGACAAGAAAATATTGTTAGTTCGTATTCACACCAGTTTAGCCCATTTTCTTGAATTAGGAGCCCCTCTAGCTTTTCTTTTTTTTTTAATCAGTACAGTGTAACATCCCGAGAAGATTATCCTTTTCTGCATAATACCAGCTGGGATAAAGTGTGTCTAAAAATAATGCATGCGAAATCAAGTTGCCAACGTGCAGCATAACTTAATAATAAATCAATTATTGCGCATCGCAAGCATGCTTGCAAATATAATAGTGGAGGCTGATGTCGACAGCACCGTCGCAGTCCGCGCACTCGGCGAGCCTATCCAGCTCACATTCAACAGCCTGATGGGCGAGATCTACGAAGTGCTCAGGAAGCTCCCACAGATCTACACAGATGGGGAGGCTGTTTCCCTCATCAACGAAGCAGCACTCCACCTTCCCTATCTCGGCGTTCCTGAGCGGCTCCACTCGCAGGCATCGACCGTTGTAACAAGTGGCGTACAGCTTGGCCACCTCAGGAGAATCGGCGATTTTCGTGGAAGATGGCCCACTCGTGAAGAATGCAGTCATCTCCTGAAGTAGTTTGGTGTACGCCTCTTCGTACTCGATGAATCTGAAGTACACCTTGGTAGTGCTTGCCACGCATGATATGAACACATCCACATACTCGGAGATGATACATGGTTCTCCCGTGGAGCTGGTGGGTGAGCCGGTCGAGATGTCGGAGCTGTGGCCGTTCTTCAAAAGTTCCGGATCGAGTGCAGCCTTCGTTCTTGTGGATTCAGTCTTAGCGACACTAAGAGGGTAAACTATGCACAGGTTTTCCATTTCTGTGTGAACGGCATTGGACTTCACTAGGTGCTCACACCAGTTCTTTGAAAACTGTTCTGAGTAAATCTCCTTGTACTGAGGCTCAAAATCTTCCTTGAGTATTCCGTGCAGTTTATCAAGCACAATGCTAGTCAAACAGCGCACCGAGACCAATACTTCTTCGGGTTCGAGGCAGGAGTCACAGGAGTCCTGTTTTTCCTGCGATGGCACAATTCCAAACAATTTTAGGAGAAAGTAATCGAGGTTGTGGTGGAATGGGTGCTGTCTAAACTCCAAGAGGAGTGATAGTGCCACACTGGCTAGCTACTCGCCATTTTATCAAGAACATGAGCTCCCCACTAGAGTCCATAGCACCAATGATCCGCTCTGGCTATAGCCCCCGATCAAAGCCGCGGGGTCTCCCTTCCTCCTGCATTACCAAGGAGACGCAGTAGTAGTAGTACAGTGACAAAAGGTGCAGTATTAAATAAAAAGATAAAAACAAAACGCACTAGTGATTATGCTAAATGACGATGACGCACGTCACCCCGCTAGCGAGTCACATATTCGCACCTCTTGTTGGTGAAGCCCAAGCTCCGAGACTGCCCGTGCTGCGGCCACCTTCTTGGCTTCGCCCTGAGTGCTTTTTTCGTAGGGTAATATGGGAAATTGCGTTGCCCAAGTCGCAAAGTGGGCAGCCAGGTCGGGGAGTCCTTATTGTGCTTGCTCCGGCTCTGCAAGGTGCTATGTAAATAGAGGAGTCCCTCGCAGCGTGCATATGTAATTGGCACTATAACTACCTGGAGGCCGCCGATAACACTTTTTAGCCACACGCCTTGGTTTGACGGCGTGGGTGCGACTACCGAGCAGTCAACGCTCATCGGAGACGTGATGCTCCAAGCGTGGAATGGCCAGCCCGTCCAGCGAAGAGCGTGCGCCAAGACGCGATGCTCGGCGCAACCGTGACCATTAGCCAGGCCAAGGCCATGTTCATCGCTGTGCCGAACGGCTGACCATGGAGACGCCTCGCCGAGATCCGCGATGCCCTCGGCAAGGAAGAAAACAGCAGGCCAGGCCGCGCCCCGAGATGCAGTACTCGTGCTGGCAATGTCACCCCAGCTGGTAGTTGGATGGCAGTAGCTTGGACAGCCGCGTTCCCTGGCCGGAACCTGGATCGCCTGCGTCCGACGCTTCGGCCCGCTGTCTTCCGTCTGCCGCTGCTTCGGCTTGCCCCCAGCAACGAAGCTTACCGCCACGTATAGGTCACACGTGGCCCAATTGTGGCACGCCACCTCTATGGGCCGCCACAGGTCATCAGCTGATTGGCTGACCTCACGCTCACAGTTGGCTCCAAATCACACGCGCCTTGCTGCTGATGATGATGATTCCACAGACATGGCTCGTACCCACTCAGGGGGATCGGCCAAGAATCCATGAGTTAATTAAGTAAGATGCCCCGCACTTCCGTCGTTTTAACCCCCCACACAAGAAAGTTGTTCCAGTCAAACAACTTTTCTCGCGGATACACAGTGATGAGGAATGAAAACATGTATCAATTGAGCCTTGGTCCTTACTTTAATGTCTCAATATCACAGTCTCACTTGATTTCACAATGACACAGTCCAAAACAATGCAAACTTCCAAAATATACATGCACACGGGCAACAAGAACCAATAACAAACAATGCATGACCCCAAATGGCCTGACACTTTTCTACTGTAATTGCATTTACACGCGCGATTTTCGTTTTTACACTAACTTGACGTAGAAATAAAGTTGTTTTTTTAAAGTAGCTCTATCAGTAAAATTCAATTTTTAACTCTTCTGCCCAGGCTGCAATACTCTACCCAAGAAATATTTACTGCAATCTTCTGAATAAACACACAACAAACTTTTTTCGCTGTAGCAGGAACAATGCCAGTAACGTATGTATGCATGTATCTACGTCACCTTCCACACAAGCCTCTGCACGTCAACCGAACAACTTTACCCTGGAATACCCCTTCCTGCAAAGGTTTGAACTTCCGAGGCACTTTAGGGTAACCTATACATTTTGTATTAGCTGCGCTTTTGGCCAACAATATGGAAGAATTGAAAAAAGACGCTATCTGCCCAGCATGTGCTATGGCTAGCCATTTAATGGGATCTCTATGTCCTGTTTCTTAAACAGCAGCAAGGCTGCCTTCACTCAGTCTTCACAGAGGCCTAGTTTATCAAGTCCAGCTTACTTGATACTCTTCTGGAAGCGTAGCATGAAACTAAGCAGCGCTTTCCAGCCCTCAAGCCTAAAGTCTTCCGAAACTGCTAGGCGCCAAACGCCAACAGAAACTGCCAAGCCCTGCTTGACTTACAATGTCCTTTCGACTGTTATACCTGTCACCCGTCAAGCCACATTCACCCGCAAGCTTAGCGTGATCGTTCACACGACCTAAGGCTCCTGCATCACCAACTGTGCTAAAGCCAGGGCGCATGGCTGTTTCTAGTTAGTCCAAGACGGCCTTTACCATCTTGCCCCTTCCCCTATTACATTAGTGCGTCAAGCTCTCCCACGCAACAGTCTCGCTGCCCTTGATCACACAACCTCAACGCTCCTGTCCCCTACGTTAGTTTGCACCTAACTGCTTCTACCACCAATTATTTTTTCCTTGGCCTAAATCCTACTATGTTCTACCCAGAATGGTGCTTATTTTTCCAGGTCCAATCCTCAAACACGGGAGACGAAGAAGGTGAGGCTCTTAAATGTATTTAAAAGAAGAGCTTAATCCTGGCAGGCTCGCCATTTATTGTAATGAAAATCATTCCCCATCGGGGCTCAGGTTCGTCAACGCTTGTTTTGCGTGTCGTGCGAGGAGAAACGGACATTGAGACGACGCCGTAACGACATACGCAACGTTTATGACAGAACACGGAAAATAAACAGAAAACAATGGGGCACAAAAGGTACGTTTAACCAACAGAGAGAACTAAGCTTGCTTTAAAAAATGACCAATTAGCGTTCAAGTAAGAACGCTAAACGGTGGCAGCACTCCTTAGTGCTGCCACCTGCACACCTATTTTTGTTAAGCCTGTGAATCAGCAGTTGCAACAGGCCTCGATTAACTGTGGGCTCACTACCAGCTTCACCCGAAAACATTTGCAGTAAAACCGCGGTTACATGCTTGCAGTGTTGATAGATTGCGTGCATTGTATACTTATCCTCATCTGGAATTCGTCTACCGTATAGTTTGCGCGTGTCGGGAACTTCTGCTGCTTTGATCGAGTGGCGGACTATGCCTCGCAGTACGTTGCCGCTCTGACTATCCATATCGGACGCGTGCCTTTGTGTTCGATCTGAAAAGTGATTTCTTCCTCCATTTATCCATTACGCGTGTTGTTCGCGTGATTCAATGTCGAGTGTACTTCCGAAGACAACCCACGACCCCGTGGTGTGACAAGCAGTGACTAATGTTATGCGAGAGCGTGAGCTTTTTGACGGGCGACTGAAGAGTGCACAGCCAATGCCAAAACTTCGGTAAGTCGAAGAAAGTCGCTGAACTACGTAACTGGGTTACTTCATTGGGTGACAAATGGTATGCAGTAAGCGATGGCCCTGGCGGTGTTGGCACAGCGAGGATGACGAACCAGAGACCTGATAGGCAGGTATGTTTTACGGTGGCTTATTTTATATCACCGTAAGAAACAGTCGCCGTGTGCGTTGATTGCATGTATAAAGATTCGCGTTGCGCTACGCGATCTATCCTTCGGTCGTGCAAGCCTCTTGTCGTGCTGTTACTCCTTGGCTGTTTACTGCACGAGATTATCCTTTGATCGCTTGTCGTCCTATAAAAGTGTCTGCTTTTAAACATTCTGGTGTCGCGAGAGCAGTTCACGTTCACCCAACTCGATAGTTTGTGCGTTTTTACGCGCAAAACAATCACACGACTGGGCACGTAGACAGAAAAACGCACAGCCCTGTGAAGCACACACGAAGGATGTTTTCGTGGCTGCGCTCCGAATCCTTGTGCCAGAAATCCATGTAATTTCTCTGTGGTTGGAATTTCGCCCTAGCTGCCTCATAAATATTTTAAGATAGCTAACCTGAAGTATACGTATTTCAGTAATCTACACTATGTGCTGAAACTAAGAGTACACTCTTACTGCTGCATTGAAGATATGTCGATATCGAGTGTTAGTAGAAGAATATATGAATTCAATTTAGTTAAGCTAATACATGACACCCTTTGTTGCAATATCTGTGTGAACTTTTGTTGGCTATATAAATCTTTGTTTTCTACTTGAAGCATACCAGGTGCTCCATCACAAATAATTACACTGTGCTCATGTAGTATAATTGTTGCTTGATTGTGTGGTGCTTCAAGTTGTATTTTTGTGCTTTCATTTTTACATCAGTGTTGTACTGATATCACCTACTTGCTTGTGTGACAAGGATGTATAACCTATGTGTAGCATTCAGGGATTTAGTATTTATTTTGTCTTGGGAGGCAGTAAATTAGAAGCAAAAAGATCTTATTCATATGTTTCCAGATGTTGCCGGAAAGTTTCGGAATAATAATATTTTTGCAAAGGGCTTATGTAAGAAAAGAAATGCTACAAATAGCTTGTGTGAACAAAAGTCAAACTACATGTGAATTTGCTTCAGAGTACCAACAGTTTGTTTCCTGAATAGCTTACATTTATGATGTAATACAGTATGTATGGCTCGCTCTTACACACGCCATGTGTGCATAGACCATGCACTCTTTGTAAATATTATTTTCATCATTTAGATCACCCATACAGATGTGCATGCTCTGCGTAGTGTTTGTGAATGCGAAACATTCAGTGGCATTCTGTCAGTTATCAGCAAAAAGGGGCTAGTCCAATATTGCCTGTTTTGATTGTCCCATGATCCCTTTATTCAAGGATTTACCTTTTAATGTGTCAGAATACACTTTGCTGAGACATGTTTGGTACTCACTATTTGTGTGTAATATAACGTTTGTTGTGTGTGAACGTAATCTTTTGTGGTATCTTTTTTGTATGTATTGGCGATGACAGCTGTTCATGGTCCCGACACAGAGGACAGGTTGCAGTGCACGATTGGAGCGGTCTTCCTGCAAGCCCTAACGAGCCTTAGTAAGTGGTAGGCATTTCTTTTTGTTACCACAGAGTGACAGTTCGAATACATAGCACCTATTGAGGTATAGCATACACTGTCTTTAAGCTTAGGTGTGGGAAGCGTATGTCCTGCAATTCAATGCAGTATTCCTTGAACATGGAATGTTGCCGGAGCCAACGTTGTGACTCTTGGAGGCGTCTTGATAATGGGAACAGCGGTTTCTTGTCACTGCTCTCTTGACCAAGGCAAGAGTTCTTGTTAAAGGGTTGTACAAGGGAAAACATTCAGCATTGTTTGTTAAACATTAGGTAATATTTAGCTCAATATAACACAAGGATTAGACCAGTGCACTTTAAACAAAATGGGTTATTGCAGCGGAAGCACAAAAATTTACGCCGTGAAGCTGACCCTGTATTTTTTAGCGTCTCGGTTGCAATAAACCTTTTTATATAAAGTTAGGGCACGTGTTGCGTCCTCTCTCATGGTCTTTGTGTTACACTGTGCTAAATATCACCTAAGTTGGAAAGTTGGCTGCAAGGACATTTCCTGGTATACCCTTTGCTGGTCTTTTCTTCAAATTTCCTCCATCAACATCCATTTTGTTTGGACTGCTATGAAACTGTGTGCAGTGAAATCTTACTTATAATCATGTTACGCTTATTGTCGTGACGATTGCTTTTACCTGAAAGGGGTGGTGCCACCAAATTTGTGGCATCCGTTTTCTTTGCTGTAAGCGTTTCCTTCGGCTCCAGAAAGCATGATACACACACCGAAATTCGGGTATTTTCGCTAAAGAATTTAATAGTGCTGTACTTATGGGGAGGGGAACATTCTCGATTTCAGTTTCGCGGCTTCGAGTTGGGCAGTGACGTCAATGCATAGGTGGCTTGGTCACGTGACCACACAAGGCTGTGACGTACATCGTGCTGAGTTTCGTCTGCTCTCACAGACGTGTCGCACAAGCACCAGAAAAAGAAACGCACTGACAGTCGTCGTGGCCATCTGCAGTAGTATCCAGGCACTGGCGAGGCAAAAGGCAGCCAGAAGGAAACAAAGCATTTATCTTTACAACGTATGTACAGTAGGCTGAAGGAGGAGGGGACTGACCCACTGTTGGACGCGCGCAGCGTCTCTGACGGATGCCTTCGTTGTCCGTAAAGGACGCGTAGAGTGTCTCTTCGAAAGCACCCAGTGTCCTCGAGCGACACGCACTGTCTATCTGCAAGGTATGCCAGCACACTCGTAACAGCAGCCTCGTTTCGGAGATGATGGAGGTCACTCACGTCACTACAAAAGTGGTGTGACGTCACAACAACTGCCGTTGCTTCTCCTATTCTGAAACGTCAGTGTTTCTGCGCAAGCGATAGGACTAGATCGCGAGAGAGCATTCAGGTACACTTTTAAAACTTAATTAAAATATATTTTACGCGTTTGTTGTCTCCAACCCTTCGTGTGGAGAGTGCTTGCATACAGAGGAAATCCACTGTTGCGACTCCGGGTCTTGCGGGTCTCAGTTTGGTAGCGGGTCTCCGTCCTAGGACCCATCCTCGAACAAGTCAGATGAGGCGCCCGTAAAAACGACGATTTATTTACATGGTTTAGTTACTGAGAAGGAGAACCAGAAGTCAAGGACTGTACAGGAGAACTGTTGAACTGTAGAGCTTCAAATACACGAAAGTCTTCGGCTTATATAGTGCCTCCTTGCCAACCCTGGGCGCATTGTCCGTGGCTTCCGCCAATAGGGCGCTCCATGGTCTGGGTGCTCCACCCACGAAAGAGAGGAAAGACACCACACAATGCATGCGGAGAGGGCACAGTCCACAGGATGCCCAAATGTGGTCACCAAAGCACTGCACCGACGTTTTCGCACACCTCACCAAGTTTCGCGCACGTCCGATGATTTTGGTTTCCAAGATTCTTCTCGCAGCTGGGTGAGGTTCGAAAAACCGGCTGCCGTAAACCTGTCAAACTTGCCTGACTGTTTGGGTAGGACAATGTAGGGGTGAGCCAGCATATTGTGAAAATATGCCACCCCATTTGGCCGATCCTATGAAGAAAGTAGGGAAAGAGGAGTAGTCAACTAATCCCTCATCCCCTAGTTGGGCTCCAGCAAGGGCTGTAGCAGATAGTGCATTATACCCCTGTCAAACGGCCACCACTAAACTCCGTTGAACACCGTCAACGTAAATCTCCCCTAGTTGGTTCGACGGAGAAGGAGTTGTGGCAGTGTCACACAGCAATGAAAAGTTTGTAACAGTTGGCGCGAGGAAGCTCAGCTGGCGCTGTTTGATTTTCGGAAAAGTATTCTAATTTCATCTCTATTGATTTTTTTGTGAATCCTCGTTCTGGGGTTTTTACAAAAAAAAAACACTATTAAGGAGGTAAGAGGCTAACAAACCATAAAAATATTTTCAAATAAAAACTAATTCGTTAAATGTAGTGATGCTGCTAGTGACGCTGGCCACATTGTGCTTTTAGTTGTTTTGTTGCTTCTTCCGTGTTTTCTTGCCTGTGTTCATGTTTGTGTACGAAAGTTCTTGTGCTTCCTTGCCTCGTGAGCGCACATTTTGTGTTCCTCAGCCATGAGTGACACATCGACGACCACAACCACACGCATGGACGAAATATTTTTCAATGGCGCCAACCGGCCCGACTCGCGAGGCACCACGTTCGAGGCACGGAGTGAAGAGGATCGGTGTTGAGAGTAAGTAAACTCTGGCGGGCGTAAATATATGTAAACAAACACCCGTTGTGAATGAGTACTACAACAAAAGAATGTTTAAGATTGCCAAAATGTATTATTCTTTCACTGCGGCCACTTAGTGCTCGAAATTTTCCTCTGACCTCTTGACTGCTGGGGCCGAGAGTACCACGTTTCGCTGCGAAGGGAGATCGTTGAACGTCCTTTGCGAAACGCTGCGTTTACTTTCGTTTGGGTAAGGGTGGCCGTGTGACACGGACCGCATCTTCGTTGTCGTAAGGACGAGGGAGTTAAACGGTCTTCGCGGGGTGACCGTGTGACAGGGGTATTATCCTTTTCTGCAACCCGACATGGCATTCCTGGTTGTTTGCTAGAACCTGTGGCTTAGCAGCACATATCCAGGGCTCCTATCCGGGGCTCCGCTTCTCCTCACAAGATGCAGTCAGAACCAATTTGGCTATTTGGCTTTCAGCCTGAACTGCAAATACCATGCTGTTCCGAAGATTTCCAGATCCTGGGTGACCTCTAAAATGGCCCACCTGTCTCCTTGTCTGCTTGGAAAGCCTTGCTCCCAGCAAACACAATGGCTTTTCTTGAGTCCAGCTCACAATGGCCTCTCTGGGCTAAACCCTTCCTTCAGGTTTTGCCCAGAGGAAATCAACCCATCTTGACTCCACACCCTTGCTTGGAATGGGTCCAAATATTTTCCTCCCTTTCACAAAGGCCGAAAAACTTCAATAATAATGACAGTCCTAACACCACAAAAGACTTGGGCTAGCCTCCAAGTTTGGTGGCACAACCCCTCTAAATTTATTTTTAGTAGAATTAAAAGATTTCTTTAACAAAGTTCATTTTTTTACAAGTAGAAGTGTCATTCATTTTTTGTGCTTTTTACAGGGACAGTAAAGAACATTGAAGTCTAAAAAAATTCAATGAATTGAAATAAGTACACTTTAACTATGTACACATTCTGCCACAAGAATTCGGCAAATTCGTGTTTGAGGAAGTTACAGGGGTTGTTGTTTCAGCTTTTTTTCGAATTTTCACATGTATGAGCAGATTTATGGTATTTTTATAAGTTGTAGTGCAATCTTGTTTTAAGTAACATCGTGCAACATCCGAGTACCTATTCCTTTCTAACAAAACCTTCTCAGATAATCGTTAGGCCTGAGAGTTTGATCATCTGAATTAGGGACAGCTTTTTTCGGAGGCAGCTCATACTCATGTTTAATCACATTGTTTGGAATATGTTCCCACCACAATCTATGAAAATACCATGAATGTGTGTATGTAACACACCTCACAAGACATGAAGGCCTATCATACAGAGAAGTCTAATCTGTGTGATCGTGCCTTGAATAGCCTTGTCGGACTGCAAAGTTAAATTGTTGAATGAATTCATGCTCTTAAGGAAGTACAGTAGTCACGGATTGAAACGGGACACTCGGAGCGCGTGGCCGACGATACATGTGCCGCCGTTCGTGGGTGCGCGTACAACCAATGTGTTGCGTTTTGGTTTAGGGCGATAGGGGGAACACCTATGGAGCAGGACTACTCCTTCCGATTGCCAAATTGTCGACCTGTAGTTCACCATGTGTACACTGCCAAGGCAGCACTGCAAGACTCGCGCACATTCGCATGTGGACCAAACTGGCTCGCCGCTGCGCACTACGTTTATTGCCACACCAGGCCACGACCCTTTCGTTCTGCGTTCTTAGGCAATGCGATACGCATGCGGTACAAGTAAGACGCAGGATTCAGTTAGTGGATTGCACCTTGTGTGCATTTGTAGACACTATAAACATCTGCACGAAAGCATGAAAAGTTTACTTCATGGTTTCTGTCTCGACAAGAAAAAAAATGTGTGGCATGCTTTCCTTCATGCAACATGAAAATAATATGTATTAGTGGCGTTAGGGCACACTGTGGCTTATTGTTGAATAAAAATGCGAGAAGGTCGCTCGTTGTTCCGTGGCCAACAGCTCTACAAATGCTTGCCACGAAGAATAGCCGCACTATTCACAGCTCGGGTCGAGACAACAAAGTACTCAGTCATTGTTTTGATGCTGCACCGAAACAGGCCCATGGATGGCGCTTTTCTTTTTGGTCGTGACAAAAAGCTTGAAAAACTTTTTATGCTTTTGTGCAGCTATTTATCATGTCAACGAGTGCATTTCAAGTGCGACATCTTCGCGGTATCCAATTTCTTACTTGCGAAGCCTACATGTTCCATCGTCAAAGAGCGCCGATCAAGAGCGTCGTCTGTCTGCGTCACAATATAAATGGTTCGCGCTGTCCCCATCGGTTTCGGCTGCATGCATACAAAAGTGTGCTAGCCTTGCAGCGCCACGCTGGCAGTGTACACTTTGTGAACTAACTAATTGCCGACTATTTAGCGATCGGAAGGAGTAAGCCTGCTTCGTAGCTTTTTCCGCCCTCACTCTACACAACGGTGCAATGCCCTGGTTCCGCGAGCACCCATGAGCGGCAACACATGTATTGGCGGCCACGCTCTACGAATGTCCTGTTTCGATCCGTGAGTACTGTACATATATGTTGACCATACTGGGCATGTTGGTACGTACTTGAGAGGAAACTGGAGTGCAAGCAAATACATGGACTGCTGCCTCCATTATTCTTTCCGTGTCGGCGTCTTAGCTCATGATGCTGTTCACTCCTGAGCGTACATTTTATTTCCTCGCTGAGCTCGTACATACACTTAAATTGTATTATCTCTGTGACACGCGGGTTCAGGCGATATTTTTGGCATCCGCATGATCTAAAATAGTCACACGAGTTCAACACTGTGAAGTGCTCTTTCCTTAAATACTTGATTAGTGCAAGTGTTTAGTCGGGTTGGTAATTCATCGCCTAGAAATTTTTCTAAGGTACAGCAAAATATGAACAGAGAAAAGAGAGACGACACAAAGTAGTGCTAGTTCGTGTTGCCGCCCTTTTGATTGTGCATGTTTTTTCCGCTGTTGAAATATTTTTTTAGAAAGAGTTCATATCCTTGTCCTATCGAGACGTTAGCAAGTGCCAGTACACCTCAGTGTAGATTCTTGTGCTAGTTAATGACCAGCGATCAATTTCATAATTTGCAATACTGGCTTGTGAACGTGGGCAACTGTGCACTCTAAAGCATGGAGCTAGGTAAAAATATTGCCTTTTTTGTACAACTTTCGTCATCTCTTCAAGGTATCTAAATAATGTATTTTTACCGATTGAATAATATGCAAAAGTAATCAAGGGTACAAAAATGTTTTACTTGCTTCCTCTGATCTGTTGCATGTAGAAAGATGTGTAGAAACGACCTGTAACATGTTACAACATGCATATCTGTGTAATGTACTGTAGGTTTCAAAAAGAATTTTTTAATTGTTTTCACTAGTTGTGTTGCTGTATCACCTAGACATAGCTCTACATTTCATGTGCCTTTTTGTTGCTCAATTTCATCTTGCACATTGGCGTGTGCATAGGAGTGGGGAGCAGCCCCCCTTCACCCAAATTGTTACCTAAGATGGGGGCTACAAAATTGGAAGCTCATTTAAGTAAGTAAGGGGGGTGCCGTGGTGAACCTCCCCACCACCCGAGTGTAGGGAAACCCTGCGCATGTCTATGACTTTGCACCTCTGAGCTTGAGCCCTCAATAGTTCTCTGTTAAAGAAGAGGGGTTTTATTGTGGAAGTTTTGCGTAAAACAAAGCAGTGGAATAGACCCACTGTTGCATGCCGAAGTCATACATTTGGGTGCCATTGGAATCGTGAAAGGAGGTTATTCTACAATATTGCCTTAGAAAAGCTGACTGAGCTGATTCCTCTGTTCGTGATAGCTGGCTTCTCTTCAATTCGTGATGAATCGGCAGACCTCTGAACTGATGCATAGTGGTTAGTTTTTTTTTTTGTTTTTTTTTTCAATGCAGCTTGAAGTCAAGGCTATGTGGTTCGACATTGAATCCAGATGCATTATTTAATATAACTGATTAATATATATCAATATTTAGAAAAGGCATAACTCGTCAATTGCAATGTCTATTCATGTGCTGCGCTAAAATGTATGCTTCAGTGCCTTCTATGTTTTCATGTTCTTCCTTGCAGGTTTTAAATACAGCAGTGGTGCCACCACGACGATGCTACAAGAGACCCTATCATCAGTGCAAAGTCCAAAATTAAATACAAATGCAGTTATTCCTGGAAATTACTCATTTGGTGTTTCTTTACAATTATAAAGCAGCAATTTCAGCAAATGTGCTGTTGATGGCGTAGGGCCTTAGTCTACAATGCGACCTTTGATGTCAACCTGCATATGCTCGATGGCACTTCACTAGACAACGGCCATCAGAAACTCGGATATCAGGACTCTATAGACTAACACTAGCCAATGGTCATCAGGAACTCTAATGTCATAACTCTATAGACTAATGGTGGCCAATTACTACTAGACTCGCATTAAGTACACAATAGAAAAGTGCATTGGACTGACATTATACAGTTCAATGATTGTGATGTCGAATGACATTAGCCTGTTTATAAATGTACAATAAATTTTTTCATAAGGGAATTTATGAAAAAGAAAAATCATGTGCTGCATTTTCGATTGAGACCAACGGAACATTTCTCTAGGATGATTAGGTTGCCCTTGCAGATTGCACGATAACACCTCAACGATAGGAGTACTTTATTGCTATGAAAACGTATTACATGAGAGATGGCGTTACAATTGGGTGACATATCTACATAATGATAACACACAATTATACATACAAAAAATTATACGTTAACAGTATATATTACATACTGTAATATCGAGAAACTGTGCCTAAAAATAACGCATGTGAAATCGTGTTGCCAATGTGCAGCATAACTTAATAATAAATCAATTATTGCACATCCCAAGCATGCTTGCGAAAAGTAATAGCGGATGTCGACAGCACCGTCGCAGTCCGCGTACTCGGCGAGCCTATCCAGCTCACAAAACGTATTACATAAGAGATAGGGTCACAATTGGGCGACATATCTACATAATGATTACACACAATTATACATACAAAAAATTATACGTTAACAGTATATATTACATACTGTAATGTCGAGAAAGTGTGTCTAAAAATAACGCTTGCGAAATTAAGTTGCCAACGTGCAGCATAAGAGAAGCCGCGAAGCCCAAGACGGCGATATGGGCACTGGCGGTACAAGTGATCAGCTTCTCCGCAGTGAAAGCACAGAGGCCGGCGATCAGGTGTGCGCCAAACATCAGACTTTCGAGGAGACGTGCGCCGATCGTCGATGTACTGAACTGGTTGCACTGAACGATGGGCGACAGAAGCACCAGGGACAAAGGGCAGGGGCGGTGGCGTGTACGTGCCTTCGTAGTACGGTATGTGCTGCGCTGACTGTACTGAAACAGCAGGAACAGGATGTACGAATAATGGCGGCGTTGCAGCAGGGCGTTTCAAGGCTTCCGCGTAGGTTGTTTCACGGCGGTATTCAGCAGGAGCTGGCACAGCTGTATCATGAGGCAAGGTGTCCCGGAGGGCCTGGTGCAGCTCATCCTTGATCACAGTTGCAATAGAGTTGACTGTAGGATGAGGTGTTACACCAGCCTTTTGTAACTCTTCACGTACTATATCACGGATGAGTTCACGTAGACAGTCGTTGTTGGTTCTAGTGGCGGTGAAAATGTCGGCAGTAGACATGCCACTGACTTGCCTGTCGTATTGGTTGGATCGCTGCTGCAGCATTTTTTCCATTGTCACGGCCTCGGACAAGAACTCCGCGACCGTCTTCGGAGGACTTCGCACGAGGCCGGCAAAAAGCTGGTCCTTGACACCGCGCATCAAGTGACGCAACTTCTTGTCCTCAGTCATTCTTGAATCGGCCCGTCGGAAGAGGCGCGTCATGTCTTCGACGTACGCGGTCACAGTTTCGTTTGGCGACTGGACGCGGGCAAGAATAGCTCGTTCAGCTCTTTCTTGGCGGTCAGTGCTGGCATATGTCTGCAGAAGTCTACGAGAGAATTCGGGCCACGTCGTCAGCTGCTCCTCCCGATTTTGATACCACGTGCGAGCCCCGTCTTCGAGATAGAAGTAGACACGACCCAGTTTCGCCGCGTCGTCCCACTGATTCAAGTTGGCTACGCGCTCGAAGTCCGCCAACCAATCCTCAACGTCTTCGCGCTCCGTACCATGGAACGTCGGCGGTGCCCGTGGGCTTTCCAACGTATAGCGGTTCGGCGACGTGCTTCCCGTGCCGGTTGCCAAGGTTTGTACCGAAGTGCTGGTCATGTTTGTTGACGTGGTGGGAGCAGTATCGTTGACTTCCGGAGGCAATCCCCTGATTCGGCGGCTGGTCCGATGCACGGGAGTGTTGACTGGCACTGGACTCGTATTACGGCTTCCTGGGGGGGTCTGCAGCATCCGTGAGGCTACCCAGCACCTCCACCAGTTTGTCACGATGAGTCACAAGTACTGGGGGATTTATTGAACGACCGGGGTAGCTAGCTCTAGGACGATGCGTCAGTCGTGGCTGGCTCTCGAGCAGAGAAGAAGGCACGCGATCATCTTTTTCCTCCAGATTGAGAGCCGCTCTTGCTGTCGACCCACTACGTGCTGGTGGCAATATTATCCTTTGATCCCTTGTCGCCCTGTAAAAGTGCCTGCTTTTAAACTTACGGGTGTCGCGAGAGCAGTTCACGTTCACCCAACTGGATAGTTTGTGCGTTTTTACGCGCAAAACAATCACACGACCTGGCACGTAGACAGAAAAACGCACAGCCCTGTGAAGCACGCGCGAAGCATGTTTTCGTGGGTGCGCTCCGAATCCTTGTGCCAGAAATCCATGTAATTTCTCTGTGGTTAGAATTTCACCCTAGCTGCCTCATAAGTATTTTAAGATAGCTAACTTGAAGTATACGTATTTCAGTAATCTACACTATGTGCTGAAACTAAGAGTACACTCCTACCGCTGCATTGAAGATATGACGATATCGAGTGTTAGTAGAAGAATATATGAATTCAATTTAGTTAAGCTAATACATGACACCCTTTGTTGCAATATCTGTGTGAACTTTTGTTAGCTATATAAATCTTTGTTTTCTACTTGAAGCATACCAGCTGCTCCATCACAAATAACTTACACTGTACTCATGTAGTATAATTGTTGCTTGATTGTGTGAACGAGGAAGACGAAGACGAGCAACCCGTGCCAGCGGAGACGTCCTTCTTGGTCTCTGAGATTTTTGACAGTCGCGTTCTGTTATACGTTCCTTCGAGCTCTTAGCACGTGACAATAATTGTTGCTTGATTGTGTGGTGCTTCAAGTTGTATTTTTGTGCTTTCATTTTTACATCAGTGTTGTACTGATATCGCCTACTTGCTTGTGTGACGAGGATGTACAACCTATGTGTAGCATTCAGGGATTTAGTATTTATTTTGTCTTGGGAGGCAGCAAATTAGAAGCAAAATGATCTTATTCTTATGTTTTTAGATGTTGACGGAAAGTTTCGGAATATTAATATTTTTGCAAGTGGCCTATGTAAGAAAAGAAATGCTACAAATAGCTTGTGTGAACAAAAGTCAGACTACATGGGAATTTGCTTCAGAGTACCAACAGTTTGTTTCCTGAATAGCTTACATTTATGATGTAATACAGTATGTATGGCTCGCTCTTACTCACACCATGTGTGCATAGACCATGCACTCTTTGTAAATATTGTTTTCATCATTTAGATCACCCATACAGATGTGCATGCTCTGCGTAGTGTTTGTGAATGCGAAACATTCAGTGGCATTCTGTCAGTTATCAGCAAAAAGGGGCTAGTCCAATATTGCCTGTTTTGATTGTGCCATGATCCCTTTATTCAAGGATTTACCTTTTAATGTGTCAGAATACACTTTGCTGAGACATGTTTGGTACTCACTATCTGTGTGTGATATACCGTTTTTTGTGTGTGAAAGTAATGTTTTGTGGTATCTTTTTTGTATGTATTGGCAATGGCAGCTGTTCATGGTCTCGACACAGAGGACAGGTTGCAGTGCACGATTGGAGCGGTCTTCCTGCAAGCCCTAACGAGCCTTAGTAAGTGGTAGGCATTTCTTTTTGTTACCACAGAGTGATAGTTTGAATACATATCACCCATTGAGTTATAGCATACACTGTCTTTTAGCTTAGGTGTGGGAAGCGTATGTCCTGCAAATCAATGCAGTATTCCTTGAACATGGAATGTTGCCGGAGCCAACGTTGTGACTCTTGGAGGCGTCTTGATAATGGGAACAGCGGTTTCTTGTCACTGCTCTCTTGACCAAGGCAAGAGTTCTTGTTAAAGGGTTGCACAAGGGAAAACATTCAGCATTTTTGTTAAACATTAGGTAATATTTAGCTCAATATAACACAAGGACTAGACCGGTGAACTTTAAACAAAATGGGTTATTGCAACGGAAGCACAAAAATTTACGGCATGATGCTCACCCTGTATTTTTTAGTGTTTTGGTTGCAATAAACCATTTTATATAAAGTTAGGACACGTGTTGCGTCCTCTCTCATGGTCTTTGTGTTACGTTGTGCTAAATATCACCTAAGTTGGAAAGTTGGCTGCAAGGACATTTCCTGGTATAGCCTTTGTTGGTCTTTTCTTCAAATTTCCTCCATCAACATCCATTTTGTTTGGACTGCTATGAAACTGTGTGCAGTGAAATCTTACTTAAAATCATCTTTCGCTTATTGTAGTGACGATTGCTTTTACCTTAAAGGGGTGGTGCGACCAAATTTGTGGCATTCGTTTTCTTTGCTGTAAGCGTTTCCTTCGGCTCCAGGAAGCATGATACACGCACCGAGATTCGTGTATTTTCGCTTAAGAATTTAATAGGGCTGTACTTATGGGGAGAGGAACATTCTCGGTTTCGGTTTCGCGGCGCCGAGTTGGGCAGTGACGTCAATGCATAGGTGGCTTGGTCACGTGACCACACAAGGCTGTGACGTACATCGTGCTGAGTTTCGTCTGCTCTCACAGACGTGTCGCACAAGCACCAGGAAAAGAAACACACCGACAGTCGTCGTGGCCATCTGCAGTAGCATCCAGGCACTGGCAAGGCAAAATGCAGCCAGAAGGAAACAAAGCATTTATCTTTACAACGTATGTACAGTAGGCTGAAGGAGGAGGGGACTGGCCTGCTGTTGGACGCGCGCAGCGTCTCTGACGGATGTCTTCGTTGTCCGTAAAGGACGCGTAGAGTGTCTGTGCGAAAGCACCCAGTGTGCTGCAGCGACACGCACTGTCTTTCTGCAAGGGATGCCAGCACTCTCGTAACAGCAGCCTCGTTTCGGAGATGACGAAGGTCACTCACGTCACTACAAAACTCGTGTGACGTCACAACAACTGCCGTTGCTTCTCCTATTCTGAAGCGTCAGTGTTTCTGCGCAAGCGATGGGAGTAGATCGCGAGAGTGAGCATTCAGGTACACTTTTAACAGTTAATTAAAATATATTTTACGCGTTTGTTGTCTCCAACCCTTCGTGTGGAGAGTGCTTGCATACAGAGGAAACCCACTGTTGCGACTCCGGGTCTTGCAGGTCTCAGTTTGGTAGCGGGCCCCCGTCCTAGGACCCATCCTCGAACAAGTCAGATCAGGCGCTCGTAAAAAGGACGATTTATTTACATGGTTAGTTACTGAGAAGGAGAACGAGAAGTCAAGGACTGTACAGGAGAACTGTTGAACTGTAGAGCGTCAAATACACGAAAGTCTTCGGCTTATATAGCGCCTCGTTGCCAACCCTGGGCGCATTGTCCGCGGCTTCCGCCAATAGGGCGCTCCATGGTCTAGGTGCTCCAGCCACGAAAAAGAGGAAACACACCACACAATGCATGCGGAGAGGGCACAGTCCACACAATGCCCAAATATGGTCACCAAAGCACTGCATCGACATTATCGCACACCTCACCAAGTTTCGCCACCTCCGATGATTTTGGTTTCCAAGATTCTTCTTGCAGCTGGGTGAGGTTCGAAAAACCGGCTGCCCGTACACCTGTCAAACTTGGCTAACCGTTTGGGTAGGACAATGTAGTGGTGAGCCAGCATATCGTGAAAATATGCCACCCCATTCAGCCGATCCTGTGAAGAAAGTAGGGAAAGAGGAGTAGTCAACTAATCCCTCATCGCCTAGGTGGGCTCCAGCAAGGGCTGTAGCAGATAGTGCGTTATCCTTTTCTGCAACCCCACATACGATTCCTGGTTGTTTGCTAGAACCTGTGGCTTGGCAGCGCAAATCCAGGGCTCCTATCCCGGGCTCCGCTTCTGCTCACAAGATGCAGTCACAACCAGTTTGGCTTTCAGCCTTAACTGCAAATACCATGCTGTTTCCGAAATTTCCAGATCCTGGGTGACCTCGAAAATGGCCCGGCTGTCTCCTTATCTGCTTCCAAAGCCTTGCTCCCAGCAAACACAATGGCCTTTCCTGAGTGGAGCTCACAATGGCCTCTCTGGGCTCCTGCGTTTTCTTTGCGCGAACCAGTCCTGAACCCTTGGTTCAGGTTTTGCCCAGAGGAAATGAACCCATCATGACGGCACACCCTTGCTTGGAATGCGTCGAAATTTTTTTGTCCCTTTCGCAAAGGCCGAAAAACTTCAGTAATGATGACGGTCGTAACACCACAAAAGGCTTGAGGTAGCCTCGAAATTTGGTGGCACCACCCCTTTAAATTTTTTTTAGTAGAATTAAAAGATTTCTTTAACAAAGTTCATTTCTTACAAGTAGAAGTGTCATTGATTTTTTGTGCTTTCTACAGGGACAGTAAAGAACATTGAAGTCTAAAAAATTTTATGAATTGAAATAAGTACACTTTTGCTATGTACACATTCTGCCACACGAATTCGGCACATTCGTGTTTAAGGAAGTTACAGAGGTTGTTTCAGCTTGTTTTCGAATTTTCACATGTATGACCTGATTTATGGTATTTTTATAAGTTGTAGTGCAATCTTGTTTTAAGTAACATCGTGCAACATCCAAGTACCTATTCCTTTCTAACAAAGCCTTCTCAGATAACCGTTAGGCCTGAGAGTTTGATCATCTGAATTAGGGACAGCTTTTCTTGGGAGGCAGCACATACTCATGTTTCATCACATTGTTTGGAATATGTTCCCACCACAATCTATGAAAATACCATGACTGTGTGTATGTAACACACCTCACAAGACATGAAGGCCTATCATACAGAGAAGTCTAAGCTGTGTGATAGTGCCTTGAATAGCCTTGTTGGACTGCAAAGTTAAATTGTTGAATGAATTCATGCTCTTAAGGAAGTACAGTAGTCACGGATTGAAACAGGACACTCGGAGCGTGTGGCCGACGGTACATGTGGTGCCGTTCGTGGGTGCGTGTACAACCAATGTGTTGCGTTTTGGTTTAGGGCGATAGGAGGAACACCTATGGAGCAGGACTACTCCTTCCGATTGCCAAATTGTCGGCCTGTAGTTCACCATGTGTACACTGCCAAGGCAGCACTGCAAGACTCGCGCACATTCGCATGTGGACCAAACTGGCTCGCCGCTGCGCACTACGTTTATTGCCACACCAGCCCACGACCCTTTCGTTCTGCGTGCTTAGGCAATGCGATACGCATGCGGTACAAGTAAGACGCAGGATTCAGTTAGTAGATTGCACCTTGTGTGCATTTGTAGACACTATAAACATCTGCACGAAAGCATGAAAAGTTTACTTCATGGTTTCTGTCTCGACAAGAAAGAAAATGTGTGGCATGCTTTCCTTCATGCAACATGAAAATAATATGTATTAGTGTCGTTAGGGCACACTGTGGCTTATTGTTGAATAAAAATGCGACAAGCTCGCTCGTTGTTCCGTGGCCAACAGCTCTACAAATGCTTGCCACGAAGAATAGCCGCACTATTCACAGCTCGGGTCGAGACAACAAAGTACTCAGTCATTGTTTTGATGCTGCACCGAAACAGGCCCATGGATGGCGCTTTCTTTTTCGTCGTGACAAAAAGCTTGAAAAACTTTTCATGCTTTTGTGCAGCTATTTATCATGTCGACGAGTGCATTTCAGGCGCGACATCTTAGCGGTATTCAATTTCTTACTTGCGAAGCCTACATGCCCCATCGTCAAAGGGCGCCGATCAAGAGCGTCGTCTGTCTGCGTCACAATATAAATGGTTCGCGCCGTCCCCATCGGTTCGGGCTGCATGCATACAAAAGTGTGCTAGCCTTGCAGCGCCATGCTGGCAGTGTACACTTTGTGAACTAAATAATTGCCAACTTTTTAGCGACCGGAAGGAGTAAGCCTGCTCTGTAGCTTTTTCCGCCCTCACTCTATACAACGGTGCAATGCCCTGGTTCCGCGAGCACCCATGAGCGGCGACACATGCATTGGCGGCCACGCTCTAGCGAATGTCCTGTTTCGATCCGTGAGTACTGTACATATATGTTGACCATACTGGGCATGTTGGTACGTACTCGAGATGAAACGGGAGTGCAAGCAAATACATGGACTGCTGCGTCCATTATTTTTTTCTGTGTCGGCGTCTTAGCTCATGATGCTGTTCACTCCTGAGCGTACATTTGATTTCCTCGCTGAGCTCGTACATACACTTTAAATTGTATTATCTCTGTGACACGTGGGTTCAGGCGATATTTTTGGCATCCGCATGATCTAAAATAGTCACACGAGTTCAACACTGTGAAGTGCTCTTTCCTTAAATACTTGATTAGTGCAAGTGTTTGGTCGGGTTGGTAATTCATCGCCTAGAAATTTTTCTAAGGTTCAGCAAAATATGAACAGAGAAAAGAGAGACGACACAAAGTAGTGCTAGTTCGTGTTGCCGCTCTTTTGATTGTGCATGTTTTTTCCGCTGTTGAAATATTTTTTTAGAAAGAGTTCATATCCTTGTCCTATCAAGACGTTAGCAAGTGCCAGCACACCTCAGTGTAGATTCTTGTGCTTGTTTATGACCAGCGATCAATTTCATAATTTGCAATATTGGCTTGTGAACGTGGGCAACTGTGCACTGTAAAACATGGAGCTAGGTAAAAGTATTGCCTTTTTTTGTACAACTTTCGTCACCTCTTCAAGGTATCTAAATAATGTATTTTTACGCATTGAATAATATGCAAAAGTAATCAAGGGTACAAAAATGTTTTGCTTGATTCCTCTAATCTGTTGCGTGTAGAAAGATGTGTAGAAATGACTTGTAACATGTTACAACATGCAAATCTGTGTAATGTACTGTAGGTTACAAAAAGCACAATTTTTTAATTGTTTTCACTAGAGTTGTGTTGCTGTATCACCTAGACATAGCTCTACATTTCATGTGCCTGTTTGTTGCTCGATTTCACCTTGCACATTGGCGTGTGCATAGGAGTGGGGAGCAGCCCTCCTCTCACCCAACTTGTTACCTAAGATGGGGGCTACAAAATTGGAAGCTTACTTAAGTAAGCAAGGGGGGGTGCCGTGGTGAACCTTCCCACCACTCGAGTGTAGTGAAACCCTGCGCATGCCTATGACTTTGCATCTCTGAGCATGAGCCCTCAATAGTTCTCTGTTAAAGAAGAGGGGTTTTAATGTGGAAGTTTTGTGTAAAACAAAGTTGTGGAATAGACCCACTGTTGCATGCCGTAGTCATACATTGGGTGCCATTGGCAATCGAGAAAAGAGGTTATTCTGCAATATAGCCTTACAGAAGCTGACTGAGCTGATTCCTCTGTTCTTGATAGCTCGCTTCTCTCCAATCAGTGATGAATCGGCAGACCTCGGAACTGATGCATAGTGGTTAGTTTTTTTTTTTTTTTTTCAATGCAGCTTGAAGTCAAGGCTATGTGGTTCGACATTGAATCCAGATGCATTATTTAATATAACTGATTAATATATATCAATATTTAGAAAAGGCATAACTCATCAATTGCTATGTCTATTCATGTGCTGCGCTAAAATGTACGCTTCAGTGCCTTCTATGTTTCATGTTCTTTCTTGCAGGTTTTAAATACAGCAGAGGTGCCACCACGACAGTGCTACAAGAGACCCTATCATCAGAGCAAAGTCCAAAATTAAATACAAATGCAGTTATTCCTGGAAATTACTCATTTGGTGTTTCTTTGTTTGTAATTATAAAACAGCACTTTCAGCAAATGTGCTGTTGATGGCATAGGGCCTTAGTCTACAATGCGACCTTTGATGTCAACCTGCATATGCTCGATGGCACTTCACTAGACAACGGCCATCAGAAACTCAGATGTCGGGACTCTATAGACTAACACTAGCCAATGGTCATCTGTAACTCTAATGTCGGGGGCTCTATGACTTACGCTAGACTATAGTCATCAGAAACTCTAATGTCATAACTCTATAGACTAATGGTGGCCAATTACTACTAGACTCACATTACCTAGACATTAGAAAAGTGCATTGGACGGACATTAGACTGTTTATTGATTGTGATGTCGAATGACATTATCATCATCATTATTATCAGCCTGACTACGTCCACTGCAGGACAAAGGCCTCTACCCATGTTCCGCCAGTTAACCTGGTCCTGTGCTTGATGCTGCCAATTTTACCCGCAAACTTCTTAATCTCATCTGCCCACCTAACCTTCTGTCTCCCCCTAACCCGCTTCCCTTCTCTGGGAATCCAGTCAGTTACCCTTAATGACCACCGGTTATCCTGTCTACGCGCTACATGCCCTGCCCATGTCCATTTCTTCTCGATTTCAGCTATGATATCCTGAATCCCCGTTTGTTCCCTAATCCACTCTGCTCTCTTCTTGTCTCTTAAGGTTACACCTACCATTTTTCTTTCCATTGCTCGCCTGCGTCGTCCTCAACTTAAGCTGAACCCTCTTTGTAAGTCTCAGGTTTCTGCTCCGTAGCTAAGTACCGGCAAGATACAGCTGTTATATACCTTCCTCTTGAGGGATAGTGGCAATCTACCTGTCATAGTTTGAGAGTGCTTGCCGAATGTGCCTCCAACCCCTATTCTTATTCTAGTTACTTCAATCTCGTGGTTCGGCTCTGCGGTTATTACCTGCCCTAAGTAGACATAGTGCTTTTACAACTTCAAGTGCACTATTACCTATCTCAAGCGCTGCTCCTTGCCGAGGTTGGTGGTAACATTACATTCGTTTCTGCAGATTAATTTTAAGACCCACCTTTCTGCTCTCCTTGTCTAACTCCGTAATCATGAGTTGCAATTCGTCCCCCGAGTTACTCAGCAATGGCAATGTCATCGGCGAAGCGCAGGTTACTAAGGTATTCTCCATTGACTCTTATCCCTAACTGTTCCCATTCTAGGCTTCTGAAAACCTCCTGTAAGCACGCGGTAAATAGCATTGGGGAAATTGTGTCCCCCTGCCTGAATGACATTAGCCTGTTTATAAATGTACATTAATTTTTTCACAAGGGAATCTACGAAAAAGAAAAGAAACGAGAACATTTCGCGTTTTTGCACGTATTCAGGTTGATCGAACAAGCTATTTTTATGTGAGTAGGTATATAGTCTGCTCTCGGGTGCATTTTCGATTGAGACCAACAGAACATTTCTCTAGAAGGATTAGGTTGCCCTTGCAGATTGCACGATAACACCTCTACGATAGGAGTACTTTATTGCTATCAAAACGTATTACATAAGAATTGGGGCGACATATCTACATAATGATAACACACATTATACATACAAAAATTATACGTTAACAGTATATATTACATACTGTAATGTCTAACAAGGCGAGAAAGTCTGCCTAAAATAAATCGTGCGAAATCGTGTTGCCAACGTGCAGCGTACTTATTAATAAATTAATTATTGCGCATCGCAAGCATGCTTGCGAAAAGTAATAGCGGAGGCTGATGTCGACAGCACCGTCGCAGTCCGCGTACTCGGCGAGCCTATCCAGCTCACATTCAACAGCCTGATGGGCGAGCTCTACGAAGTGCTCAGGAAGCTCCCACAGATCTTCTACACAGATGGGGAGGCTGTTTCCCTCATCAACGAAGCAGCACTCCACCTTCCCTTTCTCGGCGTTCCTGAGCGGCTCCACTCGCAGGCATCGACCGTTGTAACAAGTGGCGTACAGCTTGGCCACCTCAGGAGAATCGGCGATTTTCATGGAAGATGGCCCACTCGTGAAGAATGCAGTCATCTCCTGAAGTAGTTTGGTGTACGCCTCTTCGTACTCGATAAATCAGAAGTACACCTTGGTAGTGCTGGCCACGCATGATATGAACACATCCACATACTCGGAGATATACATGGTTCTCCCGTGTAGCTGGTGGGTGAGCCAGTCGAGATATCGGAGCTGTGGCCGTTCTTCAAAAAGTTCCTGATCGGTGTCAGCCTTCGTTCTTGTGGATTCGTCTTAGCGACACAAGAGGGTAAACTATGCACAGCTTTTCCATTTCTGTGTGAACGGCATTGGACTTCGCT